>CM053036.1:130897960-131300906 GCA_028564925.1 Lithobates sylvaticus | reverse complement strand
AAATATTTTTTTTATATATTTTTGGGGGATATTTATTATAGCAAAAAATAATAAATAATGCGTTTTTTTTTCAAAATTTTTGTTTATGGCGCAAAAAATAAAAACCGCAGGGGCGATCAAATACCACCAAAAGAAAGCTCTATTTGTGGGAAAAAAAGGACGTAAATTTTGTTTGGGAGCCACGTCGCACGACCGCGCAATTGTCAGTTAAAGCGACGCAGTGCCGAATCGCAAAAAGGGGCCTGGTCCTTTGGCTGCAAATTGGTCCGGTCTGAAAGTAGTTAAGGGGATGAGGGGGTGATACTTCCACTGGAACGTGTTTTACCTTAATGCAGAGAATTAAAAAAATGAGAAGGTAAAAAAATGTCTGCCTTATCAACCATTTTGATGTCACACATCTTAAAAGAAAAGCTTCTGTTTACCTTGCAATGCTACTATAGCAGTCCCATGTTGTCGGTATAGTAATTTTACGCCATGCTTTAATAAATAAAGCTAGAGTTCTTTGATGGTGATGAACAAAGGAGATGGAAATCTGCTTCCAACTCTGTGCTCAAGACTTTGTTATAAAGATTGAGTAAAATGTAATGAGGACTGGGAAAGGCGGGGAAGACATTTGACTTCATTGTGATTTTCATGAAACAACTCTTGAATAATTGAATTAATTTATCTTACCTAAACAAATTCTTGTGGTCCAATAAAACCTCCTAAATTAAGTTCACTCACTTATATAGAGCTGCCAATAAAGAGAGTCTTATGTGACTATATTACTCTGCAATCAGGTTTTCCAGGTATAGCATAATCAGTATATAATCTTTCCTACAACTTTGTTTCCTTGCTTATCAAAGCCCAGAGCTAACCTTTAACGTGTAATGTAGGTCTTATTTAACAACTATAAATCTGTTCACTAACATTTCTCTTCTATATCTACTCCTTAAAGGTATTGTAAAGGTTTGTTTTTTTATTTTCTAAATAGGTTCCTTTAAGCTAGTGCATTGTTGGTTCACGTACCTTTTTCCTTCGATTTCCCTTCTAAATGTTTTTTTTCTTTGTCTGAATTCCTCACTTCCTGTTTCTCCTCAGTAAACTTCACACCACAATCCAAGTGGTGTTTAGTCAACCAGAATAGCTTACTGAACAGCTTGCTGAGGAGGAACAGGAACTGAGAAATTCAGAAAAATAAAACAAAGAAAAAAAACATTTAGAAGGGAAATCGAAGGAAAAGGTAAGTGAACCAACAATGCACTAGCTTAAAGGAACCTATTTAGAAAATAAAATACAAACCTTTACAACCCCTTTAAGCTTTGATAGATATAAAAGATTCCGCCTGCCCTTCATTATGTCATAATTTACTCACTCATTTACTACTTTTGGAGAATTTTGGAAGAAAGATTTCTGTAATGTCAAAGCCCAGTAAACTGAACTATCTAACCTTTAAAGGGGTTGTAAACCCTCATGTTTTTTCACCTTAATGCATCCTATGCATTAAGGTGAAAAAACACCTGGCAGTCACCGGCCCCCCAGCCCTCCCGTTTTACTTACCTGAGCCCTGGAATTTCACCTGGTGGAGACGCGCTCTTCCTTTGCCCCAGGTTCTTGGCTCTTGATTGGATAGGTTGATAACAGCACAGCCATTGGCTCCCCCTGCTGTCGATCAAATCCAATGACGCGGGCGTCGGGGGGCGGGGCTGAGTCTGGCATTCGTGTCTATGGACGCAAATGCTGGAATCGGGAGTGAGCCCGCAAGGTAACCCCCGGGAGATCTCTTCTCCTAGGGGGTTATCTGATAAGAGGAGGAGCCGCGAGAGCTGCCGAGGGACCCCAGAATTCGGTGTTTGGGGCCACTCGGTGCAAAACGAACTGCACAGTGGTGGTAAGTATGGCATGTTTGTTATTTAAAAAAGCAAATCTTTACAATCACTTTAAAGTGTAATGTAGGTCTTATTTAACTGGTTCACAACTGGCGCGCGATGATGTACGTCGGCAGAATGGCACGGACAGGCATAAGGGCGTACAGGTACATCCCTTCAAGAATGCCGCTGTGCCATCGCGCGCGTGCGCCGGTCGGGACCCCCGTGAGTCTGGCCACGGGTCCCGCGGACTCAATCCCCGCGATCGTCTCAAGGGAAGGCTGAATGGGGAGATGCAGAAGTAAACAGCATCTCCCCGTTCTGCCAAGCAACAAGTGACACTGATCTCTGCTCCCTGTGATTGGAGCAGATATCAGTGTTCACTAACACACAGCCACGCCCCCCACAGTTAGTAACACGCTCCTAGGACACACTTAACCCCTACACTGCCACCCCCGGTTAACCCCTTCACTGCCAGTGTCATTTACACAGGAATCAGTGCATTTGTATAGCACTGATTGCTGTATAAATGACAATGGTCCCAAAAATGTGTCAAAAATGGCCGATGTGTCCGCCATAATGTCGCAGTCACAATAAAAATCGCTGATTGCCACCATTACTAGTAAAAAAAAATGTATTAATAAAAATGCCATAAAACTATCCCCTATTTTGTAAACGCTATAACTTTCGCGCAAACCAATCAATAATCGGTTACGATTTTTTTTACCAAAAATATGTAGAAGGTGTAATGGAAATTTGTAAGTTCTGTATATAATTGTATTCTATTTTGTATGTATTGCACACTGCCCTCACTGTGCACACGGCACTAATAATGTTTTCAGTACATGTTTACATTCTTTCGAGTCCTGATTAGAATAAGCCTGCCTATTATACGCCCCTTGTTACCATAAATGAACAATTGTAATATTAATGTGATACCTACGTAATCATGTGTATAAAACCCCTGAATTGCGTCATAATAAAGGAGTACGGTTATTTGGAAAGATGCTGAGCGATTTTTTTGTGTCTGTTCCCTACTGCAGTAGTTATTATTAATTTGGAACCACTAATAAATATGAGGATAGGAGTTGCCTATCTATAAATTGCCAGGACAGGTGGCGAGCCAGCCAGGAGAGGTTAAAAGGTGACCCTGAGTATCCGAAACGAGGAGCTTGAGACGATCCGGGAATTTCTGATAATCAGCCGGCTGAGGTAAGCCTTTTGCTTACATTTGAGTTATCAGACTTCCTTGATCGGTAAGGCATTTTCAGGATAAAGGGTACCTATCTTACTCCCCTTAATCGAACTGTATTGATTGGTGGTTATATGTTATGTTGTCACTGTCTACTGTCCATCAGAGTGTTATAGATAAGAAAGGGAAGAATAGTGCTGTTCACAGGTATACGTAGTACATCTGCTAGATAAAGTAGTTTAGAGGCAAGAGGGTATAGGCACACGTAGAGAAGACTGGCCAGTCATTATGGGCATTAAATTAAGTAAGGGAATGAAGGGTAAGAGACCCTC
This sequence comes from Lithobates sylvaticus, assembly GCA_028564925.1. Classification (NCBI taxonomy): domain Eukaryota; kingdom Metazoa; phylum Chordata; class Amphibia; order Anura; family Ranidae; genus Lithobates; species Lithobates sylvaticus. Next base: position 131,297,535 of record CM053036.1, on the reverse strand, counting down.
AAAAATGCCCAGCGCATGTTACCATAAATGAACAATTGTAATATTAATGTGATACCTACGTAATCATGTGTATAAAACCCCTGAATTGCATCATAATAAAGGAGAACGGTTATTTGGAAAGATGCTGAGCGTATCTTTTGTGTCTGTTCCCTACTGCAGTAGTTATTATTAATTTGGAACCACTAATCAATATGAGGATAGGAGTTGCCTATCTATAAATTGCCAGGACAAGGGATACGTAGCGGCCTATACGGAGGAAAACAATGTTTTTTTATATATTTTTGTGGGATATTTATTATAGCAAAAAGTAAAAAATAATGCGTTCTTTTCAAAATTGTCGCTCTTTTTTTGTTTATAGCGCAAAAAATAAAAACCGCAGGGGTGATCAAATTCCACCAAAAGAAAGCTCTATTTGTGAAAAAAAAAGTACGTCAATTTTGTTTGGGAGCCACGTCCCACGACCGCGCAATTGTCAGTTAAAGCGGCACAGTGCCGAATTGCAAAAAGTGCTCTGGTCTTAAGCCAGAAAAATGGTCCGGTCTGAAAGTTGTTAACAACTATAAATCTGTTCACCCCTATAGGTAAATACTGATGCTCTATGCTTACCAATAGGGATGAGCCGAACACCCCCGGGTTCGGTTTGCACCAGAACCTGCGAACGGACCGAAAGTTTGCACGAACATTAGAACCCTATTAGTTACAATGGACGCGAACGTTCGAAATCTAAAGTGCTCATTATAACGGCCAATATGCATGTTATTGTCATAAAAAAGGTTTGGGGACCCGGGTCCTGCCCCAGGGGACATGTTTCAATGCAAAAAGAAGTTTTAAAAACTGACGTTTTTTCTGGAGCAGTCATTTTAATGATGCATAAAGTGAAAAAAATAGCGAAATATTCCTTTAAATATGGTACCTGGGGGGTGTCTAAAGTATGCCTGTGAAGTGGCATGTGTTTGTTTAGAACTGTCCCTGCACAAAATGACATTTGTAAAGGAAAAAAAGAAGCCATTTAAAACTGCTTGTGGCTTTAATGTCATGTATTGTCCTGGCAATATGGATGAAAATCTTTGAGAAAAATGGCATGGCTACCCCATCACATCCCCCCCCCCCACCCCAGCCCATTACCAGCCCCTTTGGTCTTGTATGGATATTAAGGGGAACCCCGCACCCAAAATAAAACCCTATACCTACAACCCTATATACTCTGAACAGCAGTATACAGGCGGTGCAAACAAGACAGGGACTGTAGGTTTGTTCTTAAGTAGAATCTGTTTGTAATTTTGAACAGGTACATTTTTAAGTGTAGCTCCATCCAAAAAAATCAATTTTTACGCTTTTTGGAGAACATAGGGAAGGGTTATCACCCCTGTAACATTTGTTTTGCTGTCTGTGCACCTGTTCAGAACATTTCACCTCACTTTCCGTCCCAATGACAAATGTTTTTGGAAAAGTGGGGTTTTTATTGAAACTAGGATTGGTGATAAAGCATCAGTAGAGAGGAGAAACCTTTTTCCCAAATTAAATCTAACAGGATAGAATTTTCCTTCCTAGGGGTATATTTCCTCTTACTTCCTGTTTTCTCCTTCCGTTTGCAAGTAGGAGTCGTTTCTAAGTTGGATGTTTGAAAGTAGGGGCCTGCCGTATATACTGTGCAGAAATTTGCCCCATTAGATGTTGATGTTGCCACAACACTGTAAGCCCTCACAGCTACTCTTGGTGGGCGCTGGAACGCCCTGCTGTGAACTATTATATCAGGAATTGTAATTACATGCCATTGTTGACCAGTGTTAGGAAAAATTGGGCCTTTGGTGGTGGTGGTGGTGGTGGTGCTGGTGCTACAACACTGTAAGTCCTCACAGTTTCTAACTCCTGCAGATGGCTGGATTAGATGAAACCAGGGCAGAAGGGCAGATACAGGTGCAGGTTGTTTACTGTGCTGTCTGCACTCACACAAAACAATTACTAACTCCTGCAGATGGCTGGATTAGATGAAACCAGGGCAGAAGGGCAGATACAGGTGCAGGTTGTATACTGTGCTGTGCTGCACTCACACAACACAATTACTAACTCCTGCAGATGGCTGGATTAGATGACAACAGGGCAGAAGGGCGGATACAGGTTGAAGTTGTATACTGTGCTGTGCTGCACTCACACAACACAATTACTAACTCCTGCAGATGACTGGATTAGATGACAACAGGGCAGAAGGGCAGATACAGGTTCAGGTTGTATACTGTGCTGTGCTGCACTCACACAACACAATTACTAACTCCTGAAGATGGCTGGATTAGATGACAACAAGGCAGAAGGGCAGATACAGGTTCAGGTTGTATACTGTGCTGTGCTGCACTCACACAACACAATTACTAACTCCTGCAGATGGCTGGATTAGATGACAACAGGGCAGAAGGGCAGATACAGGTTCAGGTTGTATACTATGCTGCACTCACACAACACAATTACTAACTCCTGCAGATGGCTGGATTAGATGACAACAGGGCAGAAGGACAGATACAGGTGCAGGTTGTATACTGTGCTGTGCTAGACTCACACAGCACACACACTAACTCCTGCAGATGGCTGTATTGGTAGAGAACAGCACTTTCCCCACACGTAAATGCCTGAGAAGAACACACTATCCCTGCCTATTATTCCTCTTTCCCTACACTTTCCCCACACGCAAATGCCTGAGAAGAACACACTATCCCTGCCTATTTTTCCTCTTTCCCTACACTTTCCCCACTCAGGAATAATTGAAAATAGTTTAGACTGTCCCTGCCTATCAATCCTCTATCCCTCAACGCCGGAACACACTACACAAGGCCGCCGGCGAGGCGCCCTTATATAATGTGGGGCGTGTACTAAGCTATAATTGGCCACAGGCATCCTGCCTGTGGCCAATTATTGCTCTCCTTGCTTCTGGCTCTATGATTGGCCAAGCATGCGGGGTCACAGTGCATGCTAGGCCAATCATCAGCCAGCAATGCACTGCGACTGGCACAGTGCATTGTGGACCGTTCGCGTCACGCGAATTTGATGCAAACGGCCCTCAGAGTTCTGAACTCGACGAGTGGACGAACAGCTGATGTTTGATTCGAACATGGGTTTGAATCGAACACCGGGCCCATCCCTACTTACCAACATTTCTTTTCTATATCTACTCCTAAAACTTTGATAGATAAAAAAGACTTTCATTATGTCATAATTTACTCACTCACTTACGTCTTCTGGGGAATTTTGGAAGAAAGAAATCTGTGGCATTTGATCTACTTTGCTTTGCTCAACCTATCCCCGAATTAGAAGGCTTTAGATACCTGCTACAATAAGCATTTTTTGCACTTTTGTAAATGGCGTCCCATCCTGTACCACAACTTTTTATGATACTGTGTGTTATTCACCCTTTTAAATATGCAATTTCTAAAATGTTATTAGAGTTGTTAAGCGTACTGAATTTCAAGAAAACCTACCTTTACTGGGATTAAGATAGTAATGTTCTCTCAGTTAAAAGTATATACATTTTCCAAAAGCAAAGAAACTGCAAGCCGGCAGATGGATCAAGCCTACCTTTTAGTTTTACAAAGCCACATGTTTTCCTTGTGCACCATTACAACCTTCTAGCTGCCAGTGTTCAAACAACCAATGACATCATGAGTTGATAAGGAGGACGTCAGGCACATGCAGAGCATCCTTGTTTGCCCAAGCCCTGCTTTGCTGTATTTTCTTTGAAAGAATAAAACACCTCTAATGTTGGGTGTCCTATGTGTGTGGATGTTGCTGCATTAAATAAAACTATTCGTTTTGTTTCTTACATTTTAGAATGGGGTGACTCGAGATTGTGGTTAACTTTAAAGGGTGCCTTGACTGAAAAAGGTTGAGGAACACTGCCTTAAAGTATAAGTAAATAACATAACTCCCCCCTTTATTATGGAATTATGCTTGCATAACGTGTTGAAACAGCCAAGCTCTATACCCCTGTGACAGGGTGACAAAGCAGTAGCACAAGAATAGAACATTGTCACCAGCAGTAGGTGTCTGAACAGGGACCTTAATGGCAGGATCACCAGGTGTCTTTTAACGAAAGCTGCAGATTTGAATACATTCAAAAATACCTTCAATACCTCAATTTACATCAACAAAATTAAGCTTATATAATAATTTAGTGATAGGGGTTTACATATACTTTAACCACCTTGAGTCAATTTTTTTTACTGAAAAATGACTTAGAACCCCCAAACATTATATTTATTTAAGCAGAGGCTCTGTAGGATAAAAAAATGTTTTTGTTGCAATTTTTTTATGTAGCACGATATTTGCGCAGTGGTTTATCGAATGCAAATAAAAAAAAAAATACACTTATAATACAATGACTTTTAGTGCACACAAACACAATATAATACCTTGTTTTGGTAAGATATAAATGCTGATATTATGCTAAGTAAATAGATACCTAACATGTCATGCTTTAAAAGTGTGTACGCCTGTGGCGACAAGCTAGAGTATCTAAAAATCTTCATAGGTGACAATTTATAAGCCTTTACAGGCTACCAGTTTAGAGTTGCACATGAGGTTTGTAGGTAGAATTATTGCTCTCGTTCTGATGTTCGCGATGATACCTCACATGTGTGATGCGGTCACTGTTTACATTTGTATCGCATTTGTGGGTGAGCACAGGGGGGCGGTGGTGCTTACATATTTTTTTATATATTAAATGTTGACATTGTACCATTTTTTTAATAAAACTTTATTCTTATCACAAGTGATGAACAGCATAGGTCGTGATAGGTCCTCTCTATGGAGAGATCTGGGGTCTATTAGACCCATATTTCTTCTCGGCCCCCAAAGCATCTGACCAAATTGAGATCAATGACGAAATCCTTGTCGCTTGAAGTTTCGCAGTGCTTCACAGATCCTGGCAGTGGTGGTACCAGACTCTCTGATCGCCCGGGAGAGCCCTGTAAAGGTGGCAGGCAGTGGTGGGAGGAGAGGGACCCTCTTCACTGCCTGTAAAAGTGATCCAGTGGCTCTATAACAGCTTAACTCCCTTTTACTTTGTAAGAAATCGGCTGCTCTAAAAAATGATATAGGTACGGCAGATGGGAAGCGTTTAAATAAGATGATATATGAAAGCTATGGCAGTTCCTAGGTTCTGCTTTGCTGCTTTTTAGATTTCTGACATTGGTTATTTTTCTGAAGATCTTTAAAAGAGGAGTATGGGATTACAAAAAAACAAACACACTATGTCATCTATGTGGATGCAGCATTGGTCCAATGCTGCAGCTGTCCCCCGCTGGTCAAGCATCTGGGCAAACAATATTGTTGGGATCCCTGTAGAGCCTGGACCAGCTCTTTGACATCAGTCGACAGTTGACTTTCGTGACCCAGAAGAAAAATATGACCAAAGAGCTTTGGCTATACTTCTCCTTTAAGCATTTTTGGGGATTTCTATTTTGTAAGGAAAAATACCAGCCAAAGAGCTGGACCCAGTCCACTTTGACCTCCTGAGCCTTTGTACTGGCCAATAAAACAAACCATAATGCCCGTACACACGGTCGGAAATTCCGACCACAAAATCCGCCGGATTTTTTCCGACGGATTTTGTCCGACACTGGTGTTGCATACACACGGTCGGACAAAGTTGTCGGAAAATCTGATCATTCTGAACGTGGTGATGTTCGTTGCGTACGACGGAACTACGTAGAGGCTAGTAGCCAATAGCTTTGGTCTTGTAATGTGATCTGAGCATGCGTGGCACTTTGTCCGTCGGAATTCGCTACACACAATCGGAATTTCCGACGGAAAAAGTCAGATGGAGCCCACACACGGTCGGATTTTCCGACAACATGGTCCGATAGGACATTTTCCGTTGGAAATTCCGACAATGTGTACGGGGCATTACAGTGAAAAATAAATAGTAGGGCTTAACAGGTGAGAGAATGCAGGCTATACTCTTTACTTAGGAAGCTGGATTGATATTTATGTACAGAGTGTTTCAGGAGTTGAGCCACTAGGAATAATTTACTAAATGTTCACTGTGCAAGAAAAGTTGTATTTTACAAGGGAGCTTAATGAATGCGGTGAAGCTTTGTGGACTTCCATCATGCAGCCATGTGCAAGCAAAAAATTATGTTTTTTTTATTGTCCTTGCATGTGATTGGGTATTCGTTGCAAACGGAAACTTCACAACATTCACAAAATTCTGGGCAAATTCTCTTGCAAAGTGAACAGCCTATCATCCTTTAGTAAATCAACCTTACTCTGTCATTAAAGAGGAACATGCTGATGCAGGTGCCTACAGGTGCTAACAGCAGTTCAATTGTTAGGAAAATCATTTCAAACAGCAATGCATTGACTACTCTGCGATTGTCTACTTTCAAAGTGGCTCATAATACGTGTTCTGCTTTTAATTTCTTGTGTGAACACCTGCTGCATTATTCCAGCTCTGAAATGTTTAACTTTATTTTTATCAACATACATACTTTGCAAAAAGGAATTCCTACTTATTAGTGTGGTTTCTGTCTTAATCCGGTCATACGCGGTCCAAAATCATTTTTTGCAACCGAACCACAGTGTTGACAGGGGAATCCCTCCTGCTGAGTCATTGTATTCTCCCACCGGCGGAGGGCGGGCGGGGGGGGGGCAACCCGCCATGAGAAAACAGTGAGCAAATCTCGGCTGGTTCAGCAGGAATGAACTATGTCAGGGCTGGGCTCCTGCTACTTAAAGCGGGATTCCACCCTAAAGTGGAACTCATGCTTTTCGGAACCCTCCCCCCCATGTTTACGCAGCTTCCTGTCCCGGCGCGCTGTCTGCCGGGACACACACGTGTCCCGGTAGACAGCGCTGAAGATTCTCATTGCGCCGCGCGACTCGCACATGCGCAGTAGGGAACCGGGAAGTGAAGCCGCAGGTGATTCCCTCACCGAGAATGGCGCCGGCAACAGCAGAGAGCCGAGCGATCGATCGGCCTCTGCTGCTGACATCGCTGGAACTGGGAGACAGGTAAGTGTCCATTTTTTAAAAGTCAGCAGCTGCAGTATTTGTAGCTGTTGGCTTTTAAAAAAAAACGTTTCAGTACAGTCTCGCTTAAACGCGCAGCTCATTTCTTTCAGTGCTCAGAAGCTGCTCAGCTGTCGGTTAATTGCCAGCCACTCGTTGTTACCACAGTCACTTACATGGTTACTATTTGCTGCCTCATTAGTTCAGCCTACAGCCAGCCATTTTTTGCTATTTAAGCAGCTTAGTTCATTTCCTCCTTGCCCTTTTGTGGTCTACGATCTCTATGTGTGTTCCTTCCTGTGCTCCTGTGTATTTCTTGGGCTGGCTGACTTCCCTTCCGATTCCTGTTACTGATTTTTGCTCTTTACTATGCTGACTTCTGGTTTTCTGACCCCAGCTTTCTGATTACCCACTCTGGCATCCAAACCCTGGCTTCTGTTTTTTTTTTTTTACTACATTCATAAAATGAATGTTATTTTTGCCATTTCATTAAAGGTGTGATTTTAATTGCACTTTCTGTCTCCAACTGGTTTATAGTTTCCTGACATCTTACAGGATCCTATGCAATGAAACTGGGGGCAGCAAATAACCACAGTGAGTTAAATAGTTATAGATTCCGAGTAAGGTACTAGCACATCTATGGACAAGAATAAGCCTAGGTGACTAACAATAGGTAGAACTAAGAAGCCATTTACATTTTTCTTTCAGGCAAATCCACTTTGCACTGCAAGTGCACTTTATAGTAAAGTTGCTGTAGATCCGAGGGGGACATGCAAGGAAAATAAAAAACAGCATTTTAGCTTGCACATGATTGGATGATAACACCAGCAGAGCTTCCACTCATTTCAGATCTACCCCTTAGATTTAGAGCGACTGCGCTTTCAAGTGCACTTGCAGTGCAAAGTGGATTTGCCTTTCAGAAATAACCCCCATTGTGTTGGGTTCTCTGTTTAGAGTGTTTGCTGGACTGTGTGAGTGATGGTGCTCCTTTACCAAACAACATTTACCATTGTGACATGCCTGACCCAGTGCTGAAGTCTATAATAACTCCACTGGTTAAGTTACCATAAATTAGCAAAGAAGCAATTACCTGAAAGAAGCAGAATTGTTTCCCATTTACCACATACTTTGAAAGTAGAACATGAACATGGTGAGAAGTTCATCCAGGCACTCGAAATGGAAAAAAAAAGGAAACTGACAAAAAAAGCCCAGACCAATTGATAGAATGTTTTACCTATAATGTCTGCCCCATGGTTTTAATCAAAACAGTACTTACAAACATAATTGCACCGAGATCCAGTAGCTGCGATCTCCTACTGGCCCGACAGTAGGGGAAGGAGAAGGGAGAAGGAGGGGGCCAGACTTCTTATGTACCTCACAGCGGTGAGGTCAGACGGAAGTGGGCACAGTATACCATAGTTGCCAACAGTCCCGATTTTCCCAGGACAATCCCGATTTTGGGAGCCTTGTCCCGATCGGAGGCTGTCACGATTCGGGATTTTGCCTTTTGTCCATGGAAAAACTGGAATTTTTCCTCTGCACCCACTTCATGACTAAGCTCAGAAGAAAGTTCTGGCCACAGGCTGATCTGCTGCTTAAAGTCTAACCTAGAGAGCCTGGCATCTTCATAGAGGGGCACAACAGGAGAGCAGATGAGGTGCCCAGCAAGAGGCAGGTGATATATTTTAGGAGGAGCAGCAGAGGTGGGGGAAACTCCAATGTGCCCAAGAGGGACAACTTATTTGTTGATTCAAAACGATCAAACCAAAAACCGATTGAATCCCTCCGATTGATTTAGACGCAGTTTTGATCTGATTTGATTGAACTGGGTTAATCAGCCAGGATGAACACCAGATGTAAAGAGGGACTCTACTGAGGGGTACACAGATGTAAAAAGGGACTCTGCTGATGTGGACACAGATGTAAGAAGGGGCTCCGCTGATGGGGACACAGATGTAAGGAGGACTGATAGGGACACCAGATGTAAGGAGTACTGATGGGGACACAGATGTAAGGAGGGGCTCCGCTGATGGGGACACAGATGTAAGGAGGGGCTCTGCTGATGGGGACACAAATGTAAGGAGGGGCTCTGCTGATGGGGACACAGATGTAAGGAGGACTCTGCTTCTGGGGACAGAGATGGGAGGAAGGCTCCGCTGATGGGGGCATCAGAGGTAAGGACGGACTCCACCGGGGCACCTGATGTAAGTTAATGCCACATAATCCAGGGGGATACAAGTATTTTTAAAAAGGCGGTGGGAGGGGCGGGGAGGAGAGCCGCTCTCGCGCTGACAGGCAGGGAGGGAGGGGGAGAGACTCACAGCAGAGTGTGGGATGACGGAGGCATGTAAACTGGTTAAAAAACACTTTAAGTCTGTGGTCTTTGACTATAATATAGAGACATGAAGCATAATTATGTTTACTATGCAGTATTAAAGCCTATAAATTAAAAGCAGAGATTTCTTCTCACATAATTTTTGAAAGATTTTATTTGCGTTCAAGTCACATCTGTGTACCATAGCAGCTTTGTCTTTATTCCAACATTGCATTATACCTTACAGCCCACCTTTTATTTTTATTCTGCTTTCATTTGTGTTACCTTTTTTTGCCCCACAGCTTCTGCAGGTTATTCAGTACAGTGCTGTCAGAGGAAATCAAGTATGTCAGGTATAATTGGTTTCCTTGCAAGACTTCAAATGATAATGAGGCTGACCTGTTACATCTTTGGAGGTATCCTGACTTCAATAACAGGCTGTGCTCCTGTGCTGTTTTCTTGTAGTTTCAGCAAAGGAATTTACCTTTTTTATGCCAATCCCAATACAATGACATTTGACTTTGTTTCTTTTTACTGTGACAAATATAGCTGACTTGCTCAGCTCCTCGTGGGAAATAAAGATCTATAGTCACAGCATACACTTTCATTTTATAACATCAACATTGTTATAACAATACAAACAATAGTAATTTTTGACAATCCAATATAAGTTTACTTTAAAAATGTCCTTTCATATTGTGAGTTCTACCTGTCTGCTAGTCATCTACTTCCACAACTTCCTGGATTCCCAACATGGATTTTCAGCTACTCCTCTGCTGTTTACTTTCAAGGACTACATATCCCATGGTATGTTGCTGCCTGCAAGATGTGGTTCCTGAATTGACTCCGCCTCCCGAAACTCCTCCTCTTAGCACCTCTGTAGTTCATAAAGCAGTGCCTAATTTAATACAATGTGGAAATGAATATATGATATAGCATTTTGACCATAGATAGGCTTTAAAAACAGTCCTTGTTTTTAAAGCACCCCAACTCATATCTGTGCATGGCCAAACTTTGGCAAGTTTGGTGGAGCAATAATGGGCACTATTGGAAAAAAAGGGAACAGCGCCAAATAAAACCAGAAAAAAACAAAATATCTTAACCCCTACTTAGATAGCTGTATATGACATTCTGACAACCACATATACACTAAAACCATATAAAAACCTAGGACAATAGTTTATAATGGGATTAAGACCCTGTATAAAAAGTTTGTTGAAACCTCCAGGTAGGTGGTGTAGATGTACTATACACATGGAATAGTCTTTATCCAAAAAACTTTAAAGGTATACACCGTGATAATCACTCTGCAATGTGTGAAAAAACAGACCCTCCACCACGTATATAATGTGCCCTTACCAGAAGGCAGAGCATATGAGGCTCTTAGTTGTGAACAATCAGCAGACAGCCGTTGGTAGCCCTGTTGAAGGGTCGCCAGCACTATTGAGATGGATGTTCTCCTGATAGATGACGGAATACTCGGGATATCCCACTTTAAACACTTCCCAGAAAAAGGTGGCCGATGCAGGCTCAATTTGGATCACATTCAAGGAAGGAAGAGAGAGCCATCCATAGTTAAATTCCGTACAATTTATTTATTAAAAAAACGAATAGTAAAACTTACAATTAAAATTGCTGTGGAGCAAAAAACAAATCCGCCGGCCGGTCGGATACTGGAGCCCGTCCTCCTAAGCGTGGTGACGTCACTGCGCGCCTTCCCAGACCAGTTTCGACAAGTTGTCGTCATCAATGGGGAACGGGCGACGCAGCAACGCACCACCATTTGTACCCAAGCCTCACTCTGAGATGCGGTAACGTGACTGGATCCGCCATCTTAATTGTGGGCAACGTCAACCACCCGGCGTATGCGGACATCTAACGGATGCCAACACTAGTAGGGTGGATGGTTTTAAGTTAATAATCGCCTGAGACAGCCCAAGATTACCTACACAGACAATTGGAAGGGTGTAGTCATGGGAATATATATATAAACTCCGCATTGCTGTGAAAGAGAAATTATAAAAGGACCTAGCAGCAAAGTGTCAGTGAGACAATCTATGTGGATGGATATAGTGACACCTTATTATTAGAATTATTAAAAGGTGATTATTCTTAATGAATAATATATTAATTAGGTGGACTCTGTATAATACTAAAATATACACTTTGTGATAATATTGTATGAAAAACAAGTTAGAAAACATAAATAAGAGTAATCCAAAAGTATAATAATACTGAGTATATTATGCAAAAAATAAATAAAAATAAAAATAAAAATAAATATAAAAACACAAGTGAAAGTGTTCATGGTAATCAATAAAGTGTGAGTATGACACCTAATCATACTGTGTGTATATATACTACGTGTGTTTGTTGTCGCACTGTGCCTCATCTCCAAAAATGTATGGGTTTCATTGTGTCCTTTGTCTATCGCAACAAGCTAATCCATTGTTATATGCACGGGAGGGTTACAACAAAAAATTCATTGTTGTGCGTACATATGGGTCAATTTTGAACGTAAATGCATGTCACATTTACCCGCATCTCAGATTGAGTCGAAACATATAGGGGGAAATGGTCAATACAGAATGAATTAAAATCTTTAAGAATTGTCTATAAAGGCATTTACGTCGGTTTCTATGTTAAGCCCATGGGGGTGTAGCATTTTAATCGGTGTATCCACCCCATTTCAGATTTTGAAATCTCCCTCACCAAAGAGCTACCTCGCCAGTGTGGCCTGAACTTGTCAATTCCCAGGAACAAAGTTTTAGAGGGGTTCTTATTGTGCTGTAGTAAATAGTGCTTCGAAACTGAATGTTTCGGAAACCCTGTGATGATGTTGGTTATGTGCTCATTTAGACGCACCTGAAGTGGACGTTTAGTGCGTCCCACATACTGCAGGCCACATGGGCACTGCAGCATGTAGACCACCCCCTTGGTCGCACATGTAATAAAGGGCTTAATGGTGTGACTGGCACCCATAACAGTGCAACCAAATGTGCTGGTGTGTCTCTTTGGCGCAGTGTTGAGTGAGCAGACTCTGCATTTCCCACATTTGTAGAAACCAGACAGTTGGTCGAAAAAACCTTTTGTACGTACAGGTGGGTCGATGACGTTTGGAGCCAGCTGGTTCCTCAGGGATGGGGCCCCTCTAAATATGATCTTAGGTTTCTCGGGAACTACTTCCCTAAGGATGGCATCATTGGTGACTAGATGCCAATGTTTGTTGACCAGTTTTTTTATATTGCTATGCTGTACGGAGTACGTGGTTAAAAATGGAACCCCACCCCGGAAGTCATCCCGTATGTGAGGGCCCCTTTCCGATAATAAATCCGCCCTATCAAGACTTTTTTTCCAATATTGCTATAGTGTGTGTATCCCACCTTGAACAGCAGCCTATGTGTGTCTTTCTTATTGGTAGGCACGGTTTTATTTTTCCAATAATGGGCACTACTGGTAACTAGAGATGGGCGAACGGTTCGGCCTGAGCATGAGTTCAGGCTGAAAATTGGCTGTTCGCCCATTCAACGAATACCCAAATTATCGGGGGGTTGGACCATTTGTTGAACGGCCAGCACAGTGCATTGGAAGCCCTGATTGGCTGAAGCAATGAAAGTTTTGTCCAATCAGGGCACAGAGCACTGTCAGAGCCATGACTGGAGAAAGTAATGATGACTCTATCCAATCATGGCTCACTGCTCTTAGTCCCGCCCCACACTATAAAATTATTCTTTCAATACCAGCCATTTTCAGTGTGATATTGGCATAGAGAGAGATAGAACAGGGCTTTGTTTAGTGATACTAGACAGTTAGTGCTTCTTTGCCCTTTCACTGTCAGACCGTAGGGGTGACTTTGACAAGGTACTCCTGCGTAAAGAAAAAAGTTTGATCTTTAGGCTCGGTACTCTTCAACCTAAAGGCTTGAACCATGAACTAAGTCTGAGTGTTTTCCTTGAACCCTAGAAATATTATGACTGCTGGGCAAAATGCCTCCATCTTACTGTACCCTACTAGATACATGGGTCCATCTCTTTATTCGTGCCTCCTCTACATCTTTTCTTTAGATTTTCTCTCATGCTATTTTTTCCCCCTTTTTCTTTACCAACGATTCTCTTTCCTTTTTCTTTTTTTATTCCCCTTTTCTCTCCTTTTTCTATTCTATGTCTGGGAGCTATCTATTGGATATAAGGCAGAATTATTTGATGGACTCCATGATGACCATTCCATGCTATGAAGAGATACTTACTATTATGTGTATTGCACTCCTATCCCGGGGTTGAAGTGGAGGGCACTGGGGGTTCTTTTGCCCTCACCCCCCCTCTTTATTACCCATGAAGGGAATTCTATTGAGTATACAATTGTCACCTTTTTTCCCCCTTTTTAAATGTCTGCATTATTAACCTGTTTTTAACTAGCCCTGCATGAAACGTCATTCTTGAATGTGTGCGCTGTAATATGTTCCCTATTGCTTGTTGGTCTTATAGCAGCACCATCTTGAATTTAAACGCATTGGTGAGTGCTTCCCAAATATGTTTGTGTATGTTGTAATAAACCCTGACCAGGTTTTTTTTGGGTTAGAGCACCCCTCCCCCTCTTCATTACCTCTTATTTAGTGACCACCAGTGTATAGGAGGAATCCTTTCAGTTCTCCCACATAGAGGAGTTTGGCTCCCATGGTTGAGACGCAGGATCTTTTATTCTATTACTAGGGTAGTGAAAGGAAATAAATCAAGATTAGGGGTATTCTCTTTGTTTTGGTGTGCCATTCAATACCGAAACCAGATCTGGGAGATTTGCCCTTTGAGATAAAGAAACATATACACAGCAGGTTTCTCTCCGAGCAAATCTAATCTTTATTCATGGGTGTGAATATATAAAGGGGCTTTTACAAAAGACCACCCTTAGAAAATTATCCAATCATATACAGAGGCGCACAAGTACAGTCTGACGCCCACAGTGAAACTAATTATTTCTAAAATATCACGTGCTTTACAAGAACATGAAACTCAACAGAAGATTACAGTATTATGGGAAAACGAAACTAGATTAGCAAGACTTGAGCATATTTCACAAAATGGATGTTAGAGACACACAAAATGGAAGCTGACTATAATACAAAGAAGTAGTTAAACTAAATATCCCTTCAATCCCCTCTTAGATCATATAAGATGATCTCTACATTCTATGTTGTGCTTTAATACTTCTTTGGGGCTGTGGCATAGATTGCCTGATGACTCTTTATGTATGTCATGTGAGATAGAACCTTATCATCAGGAGATCGAAGGTGCGCAATTATGTGAGTGCAAAATTTAAAACAGAGGTAAAGAATCAGAGCAAGGATAAATACCATAACAAGGACAATGTCTTTTAACCATAAAATATACCTCCAAGCTCAAATCCTACATTGGCAAATGGGCTCCATGTTTTAGCAATGTCCCTAGCTTCCTGCTGGAGCTGGCCTCTAGTGGATGTCCCCTTTTATAATCCCCTACCATTCCCATGACAGATAACAAGGATACAAGGTAACACCATCCATTAACATGGAGGGCACCCAGGGATAACACACTTTCCTACAACATACATGGATACTTTGTCCCAGTGCAAAAGGTCTCTTAGCGACAAACTCATGAGTGTACTTGTCCTGTGTTGCGATTATAAATTAGTGTAATATTTCACCTACATTTTTAGAGAAAAAGAAAAAGTTATGCAAAGTACAGTTTAACCCTGGGTCAGTTACTTGAAACAGTGAGCAGGCAGGGGCAGAGACTCCGGATTCGCACATGGAGATATTAAATATTGACCTGCTGCAGAAAGAGAGGTTAGTCTGTGTCTCATTCCCTAAATTAAAACACCAAACAGGGGAATGACTTCTACCTGCTATTGCAAAGGTAACAATGTTGTTTATGTACAGAGTGGATATGTTAGTCAAGAATACAGGAGGAGTCTCATTGAGAAAGGAGGAAACATTTAAAGGTACAGCCAAAAGGGCAATTCGGGCAGTGCTAGGATGTAATATTATTATTATTATTATTATACAGGATTTATATAACAGTCCGCGCAGCGCTTAATATGCTACATATTCAACATTCTTCATACCCTGATTTTTAGCATAAGCATACTTAAATTTTAGCAAAAGCATCTTATCAGTAAAACTATCTCCAATCTCTCTCTTGGTTCTAGCTTGTGTCAATATAATGTTCTTGTGTGTGTGTGTTTTTGTTCCCACAGATACTTTTAATTGCACCCAAATCTTCAGGGTGGTAGATACAGTTAGTGATGATCCAGGTGGGTAGGAACACTGTCAGAGAGATCAGGATTAGGGGGCAGAATGCCTTGTCAGAAGTCTGTGGTGAAGTAAGCGAGGTCATCTTCTCTGGCCGGACCTGCTTTCCCAGGAACTCCTTCATCTGCTTGGACTTCTGCTTGAGGGCCTCCTGTATCCAAGATCTCCTTCTTGCTCTTGGAGCTTTGGGCAACCTTTTTTACTCTGTTGGCATGGATCCAGGACTGGCAATTTTCCACTAGGATGGCTGTTCTGGTCACTGCAACCACTGTGGTAGGAGGTCCAAAGGGATACTCTTGCTTCTTATTTCTGTTCAGCTGATGGACCACCACGGTGTCTCCCAATTTGAAGGGGCGAGTAGTTTCCTGTGAAGAAAAAGAAAAGGTGCGAGCAACATTTCTCTCAACTGTTTACAATGTTTCAACCAATTACCTTACATATTCTTCCTGTAACAATTCTAAATCTCCCTTTTCTATCATTAAATGTGCTCTGGCCCATGGGGTGGGGAAAAGTCGACCCATCAAGACATCAAAAGGTGAATACACTGTTGTCTTGGAAGGGTCATTCTTATTTCTGCCAGGACTGCTGGGAGGACCTTCTTCCAGTTGGCAAAGGTTCCTCCTGTGGCCTTTCTTATTTTGTCTTTTTTATTGTTCTGTTTATTCTTTCTACTATCCCTGAGCTTTGAGGGTGTTAGGGAATGTTAAACTTCCGTTCTATCTTGAGAGTTTTTACCCAGTCCTGGCAGACCCTTGATACAAATGTAGGTCCATTGTCTGTCTGAGTTTATAAGAAGTGGGCATCCCCATCGAGGAATGATTTCCTGAACGAGGATCCTCACTACTGTTTGTGCATCTTCTTTTGTGGTGACAAAAAGTTCAACTCAACTTGAGAACTTGTCCACAATTTCCAAAAAATATTCCTGTCTTTTGCCTAGTTTGGGCATGTGTGTGAAGTCAATCTGCAAATGTGTAAAAGGAATTGTTGGATATATCAGGTGTTCATGTTCGGCCTTGTGTGGGTTGTTCCTGATACATGTGATGCATCTTGCTACATAAAATTGGCCAGGAAAGTTCTGTAATGTAAAAGTCTTTCTCCAATAGTTCACACGTGGCTTTTCAGCCTCTGTGACCTATTCCATGGAAATGGGAAATAAAAATGATGCATAAAAAGTGATGCACTAGCTACAAAAAGTGATGCACTAGCTACAAAAAGTGATGCACTAGCTACTGGTATACATGGCTTCCCCTCTTTGCAGAGAAATCCAGTCTTTGGATCTTTCTGCACACCTATTTTGTCCCAACCTCTGAGATCAGCTTCGTTTGCACATACCTGCAAATCTGAAAGAACCTGATCAAAAAACAAAAAACAAAAAGAAAACAACAATTCTGGTACTAGCATGGGCATTTGGATCTGTGCATTTTGTGAAGTAGCAGCTTATTTAGCAGCTAATCAGCCAGAGCATTTCCCTTGGCTATCTGTTTGTTGGCCTGTGTATGCTCTGCAGTGTTGTGGAAGATACATCAGACCTGGGTGATGTGTCTTGGTGAATGAGGTCTATGCAATCATGTTGTGGCACAACCTCATTCTGCTCTCCTTTTAATCCTAAAAGGGCATTTGTATTGGTGCTGGTCCTGAAGTGGGAGAAGCATATTTGATGTGCAATTTTTGATTGGACATCAAGATCAACTCATAGCCGCTCAACCTATGAGCAGACATGTGCTGTGTATGTACATTTTTCATACATTGTGGGTGGTGTGAAGTGTAGTGTCGTGCCCCAGAGTGAAAGAAGTGGCCATCTCAAAACCATCATCGAATAGGATGCCTCGGAGACACACAGGCATGCCTTGAACCTGCACCAGAACCATCTTTGAAAAAAAATAGGGCGCAACTTGTCTCCATGCTCCTGAGCGAGGACACCTGACACGTCCTTACAATTTTCCCTTGCAAACAAATGAAACATTTTTCTTGCAAACTAATTAAACATTTTTCCTAGTTAGGGAGGCCGAGCCCTGGAGCCATTACCATAGCATTTTTCAAATACACAAAAGCATTGCACATTTCATTTGACCATTTTATACAATCTGGCATGTGTGGCTTGTCTCAGGAGATTGTAGTAGGAACAGTCAGGTACTCATTGGCGGCAGTAACCAATCATAATTACCAAGAAAGGTGAACATGTCTTTCTTAGCAAGTGGGCGGGGCAGACCCACAAGAGCCATAGCTCTTCTGTGATTGACTTTCCTTTCTCCTTTTGAGAGTACAAAACCAAAATATTCAACCTTTTCTGACACCATTGCAATTTTTCTTTGACACTTTGTGACCACTTTCAAAAATACATTTCAAAAGATCCCTCCCATCCTCCAGGGCGGCCACCTGAGTAGAACTGCAGACGAGGAATTCATCCACATACTGCAGCAGGGATGAACAATATCCTGGTATCCAAGCTCTGAGAGTAGTTTGGAATAGGCTGCAAGGGAGTCTATATAGCCCTGGGGCATTCTGCACCATGTTAGTTGGCGGTTTTAAAAAAAAATAAAGCAAAGATTGGTTGTGCCTCCTCATCCACAGGGACGGAAATAAAAATGTGTTCAATAAATCAATCACAATAAAATACTCTGCATCGTAATGTATGGCGGTAAATATTGATGGCACATCAGGCACTTTTGGGGCAATTGGTACCACTAGGCTATTGATGGCCCTTAGGTCTTGTACAAACCTATAGTCACAATTGCCTTCTTTACTTTTCTTACCTTCTCTTTTGTTAATATAGAACAAGGTAATTTCCCTTTAAGATCCCTTTTTTTTTTTCAAACTCAAACTCATTCTGCTATTTTCTCTGTGTCCTTGCTGCTCTGTGCTGCTCTGTTATCTGGTTATGGAATGTAAGGGGGAGGAGGCGGGCGCCTGATAAAGGCATGGAGAAAGTTAATTTAACCTCTAAATTCACCATCCCATGGCTCTGCTAACCTATCTTGGGCAGCTTTTGGGCTAGGATGCCATAGGGACCCCCCGTCCAGCCGGAGATCTCCTACAGCATCTTATTTATAGACAAGCTTCATACATTATTACTTTTCTTATTATTTACAACCAAACAAATTTTTTTTTATTTTTATTTTTCAAATTTATTTTTTATTTTTTGGCAGAGTGCCAACAGGTTCAAACAGTACTTGTAACTTCTGTACTACCAATGCCGCAAACAATTCTTCACAATATCTATTACGCTTAGCGAGATACAAGTACTTGAACCATGTTGGCAAAAAGCCAAACATCCAAATCTTGACTTTCCCTGCATAGCAGCAAAAGGAATCATTACCTTAAGAAAATATTATTAACAATGCTATTTTCTGCTAACTCTCTAGTCAAAACATTCATACATAAATCATTAAGAACAAACATCAATACATCACTGGATACTGTAGCATTACTCTGCGTTTCGATCGGGAACTTCCATCAATCACAAAATTCATAGGAAGGCACGTCTGTCGCTCTTAAATCTAAGTCCTATGATAACACGGAGCAGTGGAAGGCGTTGTCTTACCTTACAAACGCTGACAAATTCCACACAGACAGTTTACAAATTAGCTTATCCTCTACGCAAAAGATAAGAAAAGCAAAGAGATCGGTTTTGTCCAGCACACCTTAGCAGACTTTGTTTTGTTTTGTAATTACAGTACTGTATTATCATTGATCTATGGACTTCACAAAGTCCCAGGGACCCACCCGAGGTCCACATTAACGACTGTCCACCCCCGAACAGACGGCTGCCGCAGTCTTACGGACTTCACAGAGTCCCACTGTTCACACCGAACAGATGCTTTTTTCTAAAGCATATGCTATTACACAGAATAGCTCTTATCTAATGGGCTTCCTAAAGCCCATCCAGCCCCCCTTTAAGGCTGTCGCTGTTATCTCAACAGCGCTTGACTTTCTTCAAAGTCTAAAAACTATTTCTACATAAATCACAGATCCCGTTAAAGGAACGATTTCTAAATAGAGGTCACGGTGAGAGAAGATATATATCAAGTCTACTCACCCGACATATAATAATCGATCGCGGAACGAGCTCCCAAACTGAAAGGAAATAAATCAAGATTAGGGGTATTCTCTTTGCTTTGGTGTGCCATTCAATACCGAAACCAGATCTGGGAGATTTGCCCTTTGAGATAAAGAAACATATACACAGCAGGTTTCTCTCCGAGCAAATCTAATCTTTATTCATGGGTGTGAATATATAAAGGGGCTTTTACAAAAGACCACCCTTAGAAAATTATCCAATCATATACAGAGACGCACAAGTACAATCTGACGCCCACAGTGAAACTAATTATTTTTGAAATATCACGTGCTTTACAAGAACATGAAACTCAACAGAAGATTACAGTATTATGGGAAAACGAAACTAGATTTCAGCAAGACTTGAGCCTATTTCACAAAATGGATGTTAGAGACACACAAAATGGAAGCTGACTATAATACAAAGAAGTAGTTAAACTAAATATCCCTTTAGGTAGGACCCACTAATTCGGGGTACTTTGTCGCAGTAAGTGGGCTTAGCACTATATAAACATATAGTGTGACCAAACCCCCGTATTTTTTGAATATGTTCAGGTGTTTTTTAACTAGCCCTGCAGGAAACATCATTCTTGAATGTGTGCGCTGTAATATGTTCGCTATTGCTTGTTGGTCTTATGGCAGCACCATCTTGAATTTAAACGCATTGGTGAGTGCTTTCCAAATATGTTTGTGTATGTTGTAATAAACCCTGAGCAGGTTTTTTTTGGGTTAGAGCACCCCTCCCCCTCTTCATTACCTCTTATTTAGTGACCACCAGTGTATAGGAGGAATCCTTTCAGTTCTCCCACATAGAGGAGTTTGGCTCCCATGGTTGAGACGCAGGATCTTTCATTCTATTAGTAGGGTAGGACCCACTAATTCGGGGTACTTTGTCGCAGTAAGTGGGCTTAGCACTATATAACCATATAGTGTGACAAACCCCCGTATTTTTTGAATATGTTCAGGTGTTTTTAACTAGCCTTGCAGGAAACGTCATTCTTGAATGTGTGCGCTGTAATATGTTCGCTATTGCTTGTTGGTCTTATGGCAGCACCATCTTGAATTTAAACGCATTGGTGAGTGCTTCCCAAATATGTTTGTGTATGCATTATTAACCTGACCACAAGATAGCAGAAGATAATCTTTTGGCATGAATCAATTTGTTGGATATTGTCCGTTATTTAAGGAAAGACTTTATTTAATGCCAATTTGTT
This sequence comes from Lithobates sylvaticus, assembly GCA_028564925.1. Classification (NCBI taxonomy): domain Eukaryota; kingdom Metazoa; phylum Chordata; class Amphibia; order Anura; family Ranidae; genus Lithobates; species Lithobates sylvaticus. Next base: position 131,276,672 of record CM053036.1, on the reverse strand, counting down.
CTGAAGAAGTGCACGGAGGTGCACGAAACGTTAGCGCAGCCCATGCAAGGCTTGATTGCAGGCATCTAGCGTACCCTCTAATCCAGCAACGAAAGGGGACAAATCCTTTATGACCGGTATTTGACTCCGCACTTTATGACCCACTCCGGTATAAGCAAAAAGATCCAGCTTCCTTGGCTTATCTTTCAACAGACCTGACTGGTCATGTGACTGCAGATCACGTGGAGGGACCAGAGACGCTCTTCACCTAGTACAGCGGCTTGTTTGGGCAGTAGCTACGGGAGCTACCAGAATTTGCCCTGGAACAGCTTCACATTATAACAGCAAAACCTGCAGAGAAACAGTGAACCTGAGGACTTCCAGCGATCGGAGCGGTGAGAGCCCAATAGGGCAGCCCTTTCGTCTGTCACTTACTCAGCGTACTTATGTGCTGCTGCCTTTCGTTTGCTGTGTGGCTAACAAGCGGTGAAGTGACTAAGTGTCATGTCTGTGTTTGATTCCACTGTTTGATTTCACTAGCAGCGCTCTTGAATGGTGATTCACTAATTTATTTTTGAAAGAACTTGATACCTTTAGTAAATAAACCCCAGTGTGTACTTAAAAGTGGGGTATGCCTATACTGTGAAGGCTGCCCTCTGCATTTGGATACATTTTTTCATAACAAAAACGCTACTGTTCCAAATCTTCATCAGCTGGTCTAATGCTGTGCACAGTGCTTTGAGACTCCCCGTTGGTCTTTTTGTTTATAATACATGGTTTAAACTCAAGGAAGATGTCTCTGGATGAGGACTTATTACTGATGCTATCCCTGAATGCGGTCCCCAGTTACTTTATTAGTCCTTAGATATAGATGCAACTATTTGTGTTTGTGAATACATGAGAATTCACATCACAAATTTGTTTATCAAGGACTATACTATGCCGTCACCTTTCACTGGTGCAATTTGGATATATTGAATGCCATTTTTGCCTGCAGGAATGCCCTGCATTTTTAAATCTAGTAATGCTGGAGCATATTTTTATATATTATATTCAGTGAGATATAGTGTGTAAATTAGGATTTATAATTTTCCTGTTGGCATACACCTGAAACATTGTGTATGTGGCCCCTCCCCCTACGTTTCAATAAAGCCATTTTTTCTATTTTGTATCATAAGCCGTGGTTGATTCTTCACCCTTTTGCTCTCTTGGGACTCCCTTGTCCCTAGTTCTTGTTTTTTTATACAGTATCTTCCGCTTATGTGGTAGGTATCCCGTCTTTCATAGACAAACCGGCTGATACTTTATTTACTCATTTAGGTGAGATTGGATTCTAGGACTCTTTTATTTTTATTTTTTGCAGTGCATTGGAAGCCCTGATTTGCTAAAGCAATGAAAGCTTTGTCCAATCAGGGCACAGAGCACTGTCAGAGCCATGACTGGAGAAAGTAATGATGACTCTATCCAATCATGGCTCTTTGCTCTTAGTCCCGCCCACACTATATTAAATTATTCTTTCAATGGCAGCCATTTTCAGTGTAATATCGGCGTGAAGAGAGATAGAACAGGGCTTTGTTCAGTGCTACTAGACAGTGTGCTATAGTGTGCTATTCTGATTATATTGTTAGTGTAGAACAGGGATCTCCAAACTATGGCCCTCCAGCTGTTGCGGAACTACACTACCCACGAGGCATTGGAAAACTCTGACATTCACAGACATGACTAGGCATGATGGGAATTGTAGTTCCTGAACAACTGGAGGGCCATAGTTTGGAGCCCCCTGGTGTAGAAGATCAGTTTAGTGTGAATCTAGTGATAGTTCAGTCAGTGTGAGTGTAGTAAATATTAATTTTTACTTTAGTGTCAATTTATTTTGTCAGGGCAGGTTTACAGCAGTATAGGTCAGTGCACGTTTTAACGCAGTATATTTCTGTGCATTACCGTACATTTTAACACAGTATATTTCTGTGCCTTAGTGCATGTTTAACGCTGTATATTTCTGTGTTAGTGCACTTTTAACACAATATATTTCTGTGCGTTACATACCGTTTAACGCAGAATATTTCAGTACGTTAGTGCACATTTAACGCAGTATATTTCTGTGCGTTAGTGCAGGTTTAATGCAGTATATTTCAGTGCTTTACATGCCGGTTAATGTAGTATATTTCAGTGCATTACTGCATGTTTAACGCAGTATATTTTTGTGCATTACTGCACGTTTAATGCAGTATATTTCAGTGCGTTACATGACGTTTAACGCAGTATATTTCAGTGAATTATGCGGTATGTTTCTGTGCATTACTGCATGTTTAGCACAGTATATTTCAGTGCACGTTTAACGCAGTATATTTCTGCGCGTTACTGCATGTTTAACACATGTATTTTTGTGCGATACTGCGCGTTTAACGCAGTATATTTCTGTGCGTTAGCAAACGTTTAATGCAGTATATTTCTGTGCGTTAATGCATGCTTAATGCAGTATATTTCTGTGCGTTACTGCGTGTATATTGTAGTATATTGCAGTGTGTTGGTGCAGTTTTCTTGCAGTATATTGTAGTGTATCAGTGGAGTGTGTCTGTGTAGTGAGTACTCAGGTTAAAGTGCAGCAAACACCACTTTCCATTGATTAAAGTGCATCCACGTACACATTTCCACATTTTGTTAATAAGCACCCCCTCATCATGTCTGCAAGGCCAACAAGGAGAGGCAGACGTTCCCATGGCACTGTGAGGGGGCTAGCAGCGTATGTGTCCACTCCACAGGCAAAGGTGGACCTGGTCAGTCCTCAGGCAGGGCATCATTTCCTTTGTTTAGTGATGTTGCCACAGCATGCAGAGGAGGTGCTGGACTGGCTTACTAAACTATCCTCATCCTCCTCATTCTCTGTCACCCAAGCAGAGACTAGTACACAGTCCACTGCAGCTGCCAAAGTGGCTAAATCTGCTTCCTTGTCCACAGCAATTCCTGCCATAGCCCCAGCATCAGGCATGGAGGAGTGAGCTGAGTTATTTGAACACAGCGTCAGCCACTTGCGCCTTGACGATGCACAACCATTACTTGATTCAGATGTTGGTTCTGAGGTTGAGGAAGGTAGGAACATGAGCCTACAGAGAGGGGAGAACACAGGTACACAAATTGGCAGTCATGTTACCCCAGCCACAGCGTATTGCGTAGTTTTCTCTAGTGGTAATGAAGATGGAGGAGATGATGATGTGGTCACTGACGCGACTTGGGTGATGGATAGAGCAGAGGAGGAAAGTGAGGGTGAGGCACAACCCCAACAAGGCAGCCATCACGGAAGAGTAGAGAGCAGCCACCCTATTCACATTGTGGAGCTGCTATCTCCCAGCCCACTTCCCACAGCTCAGCTGTCTAGTCCTTTGTGTAGCCGATGTTACACTGCACTGTTGCAATTTGAAAACATTGTCTTAAGCACATCAAGAGTGGCAACAACACCAGCCATTTGGGTACCATATGCTTGACAAGGCATTTAACCTTCCATCACTCAGCCTATTGGCAAGAGCACCTGAAAGCCACACAAAAGGGATGCAATTCGGTTCCTCCTCCTTACTCACCTGAGTCTGCCCCCGCTATACCTCATGACCTCTCAGTAGCCTCCACTGACAGGGATAATGGTAAAGCACAGGGTGTCCCAGGTCCTTGCAGCACATCTGCCAGTAGCTCACCACCAGCTGTAGACTATAGCCAGGAAATGTATTTGCCCCATCTGCTTCAAAAAAATTAAAATACACTGCCACCCACATGACCAGTGTCTAAATGCAAGCTTGTTGAAGCTGCTGCCTCTACAACTTCTGCCTTTTCATTTGGTGGATTCTGCCCTCTTCTGTGAATTCACAGAATGTGCTGTACCACAATGTCAGGTTCCCAGTCGCTATTTCTTTTCACGTATGGCCATTCCAGCTCTGTACCATCACGTTGAAGGCAATGTTGTGGCATCATTGGGCAAGGCAGTTCAGCTGCAAAGTCCACGTTACTGCTGACACATGGTCCAGCAAGCATGGTCAGGGATTAAATATTTAGTTCACAGAACACTGGGTAACTCTCCCTCCCACTTTAAAAGGATGAAGGACAGGGCTCAGTGCTGCAGCTTGTTGTGCCGCTACGTCTCCATACAGCTAGTGGTGATGATGCGTGATTTGTCCGCTCTATCCCCTCCTCCTCCACCTCCTCCTCCATGCCCTTCTCTGCTAAATTGTCCTATGACAAGTACCCCCTGAGCGTTCAAGGGGCTATTCATTGAGTCAGGCTAAAAGGTGCCATGTAGTGCTTTAGCTGGTGTGTCTAGGGAACAGGAACCACACCGCAGCAGATACCCTAATCCTCAGTGACCCCGAGGAGTCTGCTTCTCAGGCCTCCATAAATTTGCGGCGCATGGGCTCCCTCATGCTTCAAAGCCTGCGAAAGGACCCATGAATATGTGCCGTAAAGTAGAAGGATCTCTATTGGTTGGCAACCCTCTTTTTTCCATACCTGTTATTTCTATACAAAGTCTGTGGAAGAGACACCAGAATTTAACCAAACAATCTCTAATCTTGTTCCCAGTGCACTACATTGTGGCCTTATCATACAGACTTTGTTTACAAAATAAAGAAAGCTTGCAGGTAAAATGTCATCTTTTTGGCTTTATAAATGCAATTATTGATGGAGCAGCTTCTATAAACAGTACAGATGTGCCACTTTACAAGTAGACAAAGGGGACCCCACCCCCAGGCAATATTGAAAGGATTTTTTTGTTTTTATTATTTCTAATTTTCTTATGGTTTCACGTTAAGCATTAATACCCGGACCCCCATAACCATTGTATGCCCAATTACTTGCATATAAGCCTTCAAAATGAGCACTTTTGATTTTTAAAGTTCAGTTCCCATAGACTTCAATGGGGTTCATTATTCAGTTACGAACTTTTGCAATGTTCTAAAGTTCTGGTGCAAACAGGGGGTCGTTTGGCCCATCCCTACTGGTAACATTTAGTTCCAAAGATGTGTATATAGAACCTTAGACACTATTATAGGTGAATAGCAGTTTTTGCAAATATCAGCCAATCCAATCATGAATCATCGGGGACAATTGTACCTTTTTTTTTTTTTATGTGATTGGTACCTGTGGAGAGTGAGCAGCCAGGGCAGGTGTCCTGTCTACGAATCTCAGGAGAGGAACTGGAAGGTGGAAACTCCTGAAGTAACAGTTGTGAGCTGCTGCTGTGAGTTGAGCTGAGTGACACATTTTCCTCAGGTCTATTCCTGTGGAAGCTACTTCACACACCCGCACCCACAAAGATGTACAATTGGAAGCAGCAGCTGTGTCCCAACTGACATAGATGGAAATGGAACTGCCTGCACAGGGATGTATGGAACTTCTGTGCCTCCCTGAGCGGTCAAATACAGCATTCACATGGGCATACACTATAGTACACCCATGCGAAAGAGGCCTTAGAAGTAATCTTTTGGATTGGATCTACTGAAACAGGTTTTCACTGACCAGATCCAAAACATTTTTTTTTTTTAAAAACACGTATATATTTTGTGACAGAGCGAGACCCTGTCACTGTGAAAATGGAGGATAATATGACACAGAATCCGCATTAAGGGTTAATGCAAGGTTTCCGGACTATCGTTTGAGCGGAGAAAACTGTGTTTTTGTTTTAATTCTGTAATTCTGGATTGGAACTTTCAGTCCTGTGTTCGGATTTTACCAGGTGCCTGCAAACAATTTGAGTACACAGGTGTGCAAGGGTCATTATATACTCCAGCCTGAGCATAGCTCAGGGCTCCCAATTTAGAGACAGCTCCTATATTGGAGAGAAAGGGTCTAAACCCAAGCGTCAGAGGAGCCCCAGTCAGGAGCCAGGGGCCAAGAAACAGGATATCTAATACAGGGGTCAGAGGAGACCCAACCAGGATTTAGGAGAAAGGAGGTCTAGCCCAGGGGTCAGAGGAGCCCCAGTCAGTAGCCAGGAGATAGGAAGTCTCATTCCAGGAGTCAGGTTGGCTTCTATCGGGGTGTCAGGAGAACCCCTATCAAGCCAGGAGTGGGCCGTGCAGAAGGATGCTGAGACTAAAGTACACGCACGTACACACGAGCGGACTTCTTGTCGTACTGAACTCCGAAGGACTTTTCGACAGAGTTCCGACGGAGTTCAGCCGAAACAGACTTGCCTACACACGATCACACCAAAGTCCGACCGTCTAGAACGCAGTGACGTACACCAGGTCCGACGAGACTATAAAACGGAAGTTTAATTGCGAGTGCACTACCCTTTGGGCCCCTTCTGCTAATTTTGTGTTTATCTCGTGTTAGTAGAAGTTTGGTGAGAGACGATTCGCGTTTTTCAGACTCGTGTTTTTTCAGATCGTTTAACTGTTGTGGGGTTTGTATCTGCTTTTCAGTGCGTGTAGTCAGTTCGCATTTGTTAATTTAGTGCGTTCTTGTCCGCTCGTTGCTGATTTTCAGCTCGCTCTTCACAGGCCTTGCTGTTCTTCAATGCGTTCTGTTAAGTTCGTTCTGACCAGCCGACCGTTTTGAAGCCATGTTACATATACGTACTCGTCATAGAGTTCGTGCTTTGCTTGGGCTTGGTGTTGGGGTTCATTCTTCGCCCCAAGTCCAGTCCAAGAACAGGGTGGGGAGGAGTTCATGGACAAAGAATTGGTTGCTCCAGCGTGACCACCTCTCCCACATGCCTTTGCTTCGTGAGATCCGTGAGAATAATCCTGACGATTTCAGGAACTTTTTCAGGATGACGGACCCCATTTTTCACCGTTTGATGGCTTTGCTAACCCCTTATATCAGCAGGCAGGATACCTGCATGAGGCAAGCCATAACTGCAGGGCAGAGGCTAGTCGCCACGTTGCGGTACTTGGCGACTGGGAGAAGCCTGTAGGTCCTCAAGTTCTCAACAGGCATCTCCCCCCAGGCTCTGGTGATCATTATCCCAGAGACCTGCTCTGCTATCATTCAGGTCCTGCATAAGGACTATATTAAGGTAAGATTTATCCCTTAACGTCACATTTTATTGTATTTAATGTTTGCTAATGTATTGTATTTCTTTCCTCAATCCCTAATTACCATGATTGCAATATGCTGTGAATGTCCCCTTTATCCTCATGCATGCTGTAATCTTTTAATGCTCCATTTTTTGCTCCTTCATGCATATTTGCCTTCACTAACCTCCCCAGCATGCTATGCTGGGCCCATATCCATCTAGTCTAGTCACTTAACAATGTATTTTGTCAGCTCCATTGTAGTGCTTTACCCTAAACCCCCCCCCCCCCCTTAAAATTTGTCCAAATGGTATGTGTATCCTTAAATTAATTTATAAGCCCCCCCCCCCTTAAAATGTGTCCAAATGGTATGTGTGTCCTCAAATTAATTTATAAGCCCCCCCTGATATGTTTCCAAATGGTCTGTGTGTCCTTAAATACATTTTTAATCCCCCCCCCCTTAAATTTTATCAATGGGCCATCAGATCTTCAGGTCTTTAAATAATACTTAAAATAAAAGTTCTACTGATGTTGGGCAAGAATGTTTTTTGTGTTATGTGCAAAAGTACTTATATTTGTTTTTCTTATTTCCTTCAACGCCACAGGAATGGCAGACTGTGGCATCCCATTTTGCCACACGTTGGGACTTTCCCAACTGTGGAGGGGCTATAGATGGGAAGCACATCCACATCGTGCCACCACCCCATTCGGGGTCATACTATTTTAACTATAAGGGGTTTCATAGTATCGTGTTTAAGGTGGTGGTGTCGGCACAATATGAATTTCTGTATGTGGACGTGGGGAAGAATGGCCAGATGTCGGAGTCTTCACCCAGATAGGGTTCTACCAGTGTCTCCAGAGTGGTGGCCTGGGATTGCCACCTGATGCGGATAACGTGGAAGGACTCCCCTTTGTCTTCATTGCAGATGAAGCCTTCAGTCTGGGCGAGCACCTGATGAGGCCATTCCCCCAAAGGACCCTCACCCCGGAGAGGAGAGTTTTTAACTACTGACTGGCCAGAGCGAGAAGAGTTGTGGAGAATGCCTATGGGATAATGGCCAGCCGGTTCCACCTGCTTCTGACAGCAATCCATATGGCGGAATACAAACGTAATCATATCGTCCTAGCATGCTGTATCCTGCACACTTTTTTTAAGAAAAAATTCTATATTGCCTCAGTTGGGCCTGAGGCCAGACTTCTTCCAGAGAATCCTCTGACAGGCCTGTATACTGGCCGTACTGGCTTGGCCCCCCAAAGCACCCGTGAAGTTAGGGAGAAATATAGGGGGGCCATTGCAATGCCAGACAATGTCTAATTTTTACTAATAAAAAAAATGATCAGATAAAATCTAGAAATGTATTTATTGCTTGCTTTTCTTTTTGTCTGTCTCCTAGGTTCTCCTAGTGCACTTGTAGTGCCAAGTCTATTTTCCTTTAGTAAATAAGCCCCATTGCCACTGTAACTACCAAATTACTTACAAAACTGGTATTGAGCATTGAAAGAAGAAGCCACACATTGTTGATTAGCAAAATGTTTAATCTGTGCACATTCACATGTGCGTTTATAATTTTTTTTTTTTAAATATATATTTTTTTTATAACATCATTTTTTTTTTTGTTTGAAAATACTTTATTTTTTATTTTTTTACAAACAGGCATGTTTTAAAACATAACATACACACAACTCAGGAACTTACAAAGTTCAACATCTATAAAATGAAGGCAATATCAGACATTATAGTGTCAAAAATGTCTTGATATTGCCATAAATCAGATGGGGTGATGTCACCCCCGTAAAAGCCAAATTTTAAAGATACACACAAATTGGGATTCCAAATGGGTAATGTCAACATGTGCTATCTCCCATCATGGGGGATTAATGGATGTGTTTTGTGGGGGCAATCCCTTCCTCTCACCTACTAGCGTTATAAGGAAGGGGTTGCACCCACAAAACAAGTACATTGAGATTGCCTGATGGCAGATAGCACATGTTGACACACCATGTGCATCTTCAAAATTTGGCTTTTAAAATGTAATATAAAATAATTTTTTTGTTACTCCAACAAATGGGAAAATGGATGGGATTTGAACGAAATTTATATTCTCCCCAACACATCTATCATGTTCTTCATTTGTTGTTCCTTAACATTCAGTTTATTTCTAATAATGTCGATTTCCCCATTCCACATCATGATGTCGTGGATGAGCCTTTTGGCGCTGTCACTAGTGAAAGGTTCAGCTTGCTGTTCCACAACCAGCACATCACCTAAAAATTGGTTAAAAAACATGTGTTTTACAAATATGCAGGCATACATAGATTACCTGAAGCTGGGGTGTCAGACACTCACCTGTTTGGGTGACAATCCCACCCACTTCCTCCACCTCTCCTTCCGCCAGATCCTCGTGGGTGCTTGGGCTAATTTCCCCTTCTTGGTGATGTGGGGGGTCCCTGGTGTCCTCTGAGTGGTGTCCTCAGAGTCTTTTCTCCCCTATGAGAATGAAACAAAAGGTATACTTGGCACACAGATATTTGAGTCCAGAAATAGGAATATAAAACATTGCTTAGAAGTAGTGTACAATCGTCTGTTTGGGGAGAGATCCAAGTTGAAGACATGTTCAAAATTCCCTTTTAACCAAACTGCAATACTAACCTTTTTTGGCCAAGTTTCACAGATGGAGACACCCCAAGTATCCCCTGGAGTCCCTGTGTGGGTTACCCTAAAAAATGTTCTCTGGTGTCCCACACTAGTGCTCCTGAGTCCAGATGTGTAAACAGCTGCCGAGTGTCCCCTCCTTACATTCCACTGAATGAAGTTTGCTATTCATTCTAGTTTCAAAGACATCTAGACAACAATGTCCTAAACTTATTTTAATAAGACAAATTAGCAAGACCAAAATGTTGTTTAAACCCTGTATCAACTAAATACACAGTATATATTTTCAAACGATGTTTCCTATGAACGAATACTGTGTCCACGAACATGAAGATAACCATTTACAACTGTACAACAGTAAAGAAAAGCACATGGAGAAGCATGCAAGTTAATAATCAGAATAGAAACACATGACAAGTACTTACTTTTTTGAAGCATTTCTTTATTCTTCTGTACTGATCCTGCTCCCTCAGTTTAAGGTCGTACCAGCATTTCCTTAATTGGTCTTTGGAGCTTCGTACCCCAAAATTCAGATGCAGAGTCTTCACAACTTTTGACATGATTTTGGCCTTGCGCAAATTCGGATGGGTGTACAGTCCATGCTTTCCATCATAATTGTTCCTCCGCAAGATGTCCACCATCTCCAGCATTTCTTCAAAGTCCATATTGGAGGCCTTTAATCTCCTCTTCCCGGTTAGGGATGTTTCGGGCTCCGGGCTTTCCTCGTTACTGTAATAATTTCCAACCACCTGCTGTGTCTCCGCCATATTTCTCTTACTGCACACCGTAGAGAGAAGGGGAGGGGGATATTTGTGAAAAAGAACGGCAGGGGCGAGCGACGCAGGTGGAGTTTCACGCATGCGCAGTGTATATAAAGCTAACACGCATGTGCCGTATGTACATTCTGTGTGTAGAGAAGGGGCAGGGAATATTTAATACAAAAAAAATTGTGTGTAATTGATGAACCAAAAACTAAAACTATTTCCCTTTTTTATACACAGGATGAGCTCAGCCAGGAGGAAATTGGCAGGCAGGAGGAGGCCGTGCCCTGTGTCAGCCAGGAGGTGGCCGGGCCCAGTAGGAGCCACACCCAAACCCAGGTGCCTCCCCTCCGCCTTCAAACAAAAAAGCCCAGGAAGGGGACGGTGACAGAGGAGGCATCACTGCACCTCATTAGGGAAGCTATGAATGTCCTCAGGAGCCCCCTCGACCCTGAAGAGGTCTATGGCTGCTATATAGCCACCAGGTTGCTAGAATTTGAGTAGGGCCAACGCCTCCTCTGTGAGAGAATTTTTTTCAATGCCTTTTAGAAGGGGCTAACTGAGACCAGTCAGATATCTGGGCAAGCTCCTCCTCTTGCTACAAGTCGACCACCAGAGCCGCAGCCTCCAAGGAAGGCTGCAGGGAAGGCTGCAGGGCAGCGTGGAGGGAAGGCTTCAGCCAAGAGAAGAAAGTGATGACCTGGGTTCAGTCTGGTCTGATCTGCTGCTGGTCTTGATCTCTGGGATACCTGGACCAGATTGTGCTCCCTATTATATGTACTCCTCAAGATCCCAATTTTCTTTTCCACAGACTTGATGTGTGCCCTGGGGCCAAAAGGCTGCACAAATTCCAAAAGTTTCTCCAGCGTTGCCTTCATCTTTATTTTGTTAACCAGAATAAATGGATATTTTATTTTCTGAAAATACTTGCCTATTTGTTTTTATTCAAATACTTTTCTAAAAGACAATGTCAAATGAACAAGGGACACCAACCTCCTTGAGGTTCCAAAAAAATAAAAAAAATAATGTTATTGTGGTAACTTGAAACACAAAAAAATAAAACATTAATAATGTTATTGTGGTAACTTGACACACAAAAAAAAATAATTTTTTTTTTTTAAATAATCATAAAAAAAGATCTTGATGAAATCAAAAATAATAAAAGATGACTCTAATTATAAACATTATTATGGAGATCGGCTTTTAAAAAATACAATATTATTCAGGAGATCAGGAGAAATAATCCAGAAATCTGTTAGTGAGAACTCTGTGTGAATATGAGCAGCAAAACAACTTCGTTCTTCTAGCATTATAAAGAAGACAATAATGCGCTGCATTAAACGATCACAGAATTTGCAGCGTGAGGAATATATGCTAGCTCCAATCCGAAAACTAGTTTTACCAGACTGAGCGCTTCTGTCTCGTAGTTGCTTCAGAGCATGTGTCGTTTTTGGTCCGTCGGAACAGCATACAGACGAGCAGTTTTCTCGATAGGAACTGGTTCCGGCGGAGTTACGGCGGAAAGATTTGAAACATGTTCTATTTCTAGGTCCGTCAGAATTTTGGAAAAAAAAAAGTCAGATAAAGCCCAAACACGAGCAGAATGTCCGATGGAATTGCTCCGTCTGACCTTTTCTGCCATAAAGTCCGCTCGTGTGTACGTGGCATTAGCGAGCCTAGTGAGGCAGTAGAGCTGGACAACATAGTCAGAAGGACTGGTAAGAAGAGCAGTGGTGCTGCCAACAAGGGACACCGGTGGCTCAGTATTTTCATTGTTCATATTGAGGCAACTGATGTGTATGTGAACTTTTTGTTTTATTTAATAAAAGTGGGCTGCTATGCCCTTAAATACAGTTTGGACTGCCGCAACTTAAAAAGTAACTCCACATTTGTTGAGAAAAAAACATTCCCCTCTGGGTGATCTATGTACATTATACCTTTTGTTATTCCAAAGAAATCCCTGTGTGTTTGTCTGTGTCCATGGGGGTAAGTGAATCTAATGGGGGGGGGGTTCATAATTATTAACCAGCTGTTGCACTTGCATGGCTCTAATGAGGAAAACTTCAGGGTCTACATCCCTTTAGACGTGGTTTCCTATTGGGAGTATCTCACTAAAAATGACATTTTGGTTGCAGGGGACGCCTGATATCTGACTTGTATCTTAGTGCAGACTTCTGGGAAAATCAGTAAGCCAATCACACAAGCAGGAAATTATGTTTCTGGGGGGCGTTCTGTACACATTCTGTGTACAGAACACCTCCAGTTTGCCATATTGCATTGGACTTTACAGAAAATTACAGATCTTCAGATTTAAAAGGAAAGGTAATTTTTGATAACATTCAATTACAATATGACTTGAAAGTGGAGTTACCTTTTAAGCATCTACTACATGAGTATAATCGCCTCAAACCCACATTATTTATATGAGCAATGTATTTTTAGAGATTGCAAACCTGTGAAAAGTCACCCCTATGCTAATTTGTGCCCTTGTCAGCCCAATTTAATCCTATCTTAATGTTCCGCTACCCATTTGGGCAAACAGTTTTTCCCCCTGCATGAATTGCAGTGTAGCGTTGAAGGGGAAATAAAGCTCTCATAAAGTAAAACTCATACATTCACTTTATCATTCCACTACATTACATTGAAAAAACTGGGGAAGAAACTGCGCTATGGGTTACAACAAAAAAGGTGTAAGCCACCTACTTACTCTGAAGGCTAAATTAATAACCAATGGGGCAGCGGCAACTATACAGTGTACAACAGTGAAAACAGATTTAGAAAAACAAAAAGCTGCGCATACCAATAAACGTAAATGACCTTATTATGTGATGACTCACATTAACTATGACCCCTTGTGAAGGGGAACAAATAAGTGAAATAAATACCAATGTAGTATCAAAATGATCTAAAGATCTTAGTAAACTATACATAAGCATAAGCCACCCAGTGATGAACCTATCAAAGGTGATGAAATTTTAGATGAAACACAAAAAGTGCTGAATAAAAACATATAGTGACTACATATGCATAAACATCCAAAAAATAAAGTTCATGTGAAAAATAATAATAGTTGCACGAAACAATCCAATGTTAAATACTTGTGTTTCAAAAAAGAAAAAGAAAAAAAAAGGGAAAAATTTGTCGTGTTTCAGAAAGTTCCCAGCGATGAATGTTCAATGGCAAATATCTTTAGCAGGTTGTGTGATTTTCCAAAAGCACCACCACCAAAATAAGTTGGCCACTTACCAGAGGTATGGGACCCTCCGTCACAGAGGGTCAGACAAGCATTACAATGGGTTTTCTTTGGGTTGACTTCCAATAGTATACCGGTCACAGCCCCCTGCTTGCTTTCAACACTGGACTCAGAATGGGCATCTGAATCTCCCTCCAGAGTGGTGGCCACCAATATGGATAAATATGTATGTGTCCCTCCGGGTATCAGCAGGACAAGTGCGCCATGTAAAGGAATTAGAAAACTCCCATAGTGTAATAACGTCACTATTTATTATAAAAAGGATAACATAAAAACTTACATTTAAAAAAACAGTGATCAACCACCAACATCCAGTGCACCGGCCGGTTGCACGCAAGGACGGAATGATGAATCAAGATGGACTGCAGCAATTACTAGAGCAGAGGTGGTGACAGTGCGTTGCTCGCCCGACGCGTTTCGTGATAACTCACGTCGTCTGGGGACACGGGCGACGCACTGTCTCACCTCTTTTAAGTGTGTAGTCACCAATGGTGTCCGGCTCCGAGTGTGCATGCGCAACGATTGTCATGACGCAACATGGCATCCGGCTCCGAGTGCGCATGCGCAGCGGGCGTGATGACGCAAACGGCGGCACGACGCCCCTACGCCAGCGCCGTCAAAACAATGACGCATCTGGATTGCGACGCCACTCCGTCGCGCAGGCGGCAGTGTCAGCACGTTGTGTCAGCGTACAACACTACAGCACGTGCCTACAATTCCTCCAATAGGAGCATTTTCTGCTCGATTGGATCTGAACATTATCCACACTTGTATTAGATTATATATCAAGCCCATAAGGATTAAAATATATGGTTGTTCCAAATAAGGAACTTTCTCATACAGCATTAAAAATTAAGATAAATAAAAAAAAAAAAAAAAAATTTAGTTATGTTATTAGCATTTTAGTGTGGCAATGCTTCATTAGTCTTGCAACATTAGATTAAGAATGGGACAAGTTAGTCTCAATGGAACACCAATGGTCCATAAATGAACGGCATGACTAACTTAGTGCACAAGGCCACGGAGAATTAATGTGGCCCAAACATTAAAATGTGATGCAAAATAACTCAACAATCATATAGTGCCCCACCAGGGCATTAGCTAAAAAAGGCGCCTAGAGGCGCGCTAACCAGAAAGATGAAACTATAAAAATAAACATAATAATAAAAATAAAAAGGGATAATAATGCACTGTACGTACAGTATTCCTTATCGCTATAAAAACGACGTCCGTTTGTGTAAATAATTTTACTCGCGAACCCGGAGCAGTGGGCCGAATGGTGTACACAATGAGTAACACACATATATACATAGGCATACCCCACATCTGAAGATAAGTTTTGATAACAATAAAGAGCATAAAGCCTGTTTATAAATGGACCAATAGAAATGCAGATCATATTCACACTATAAAGAAAATACATGTATATGTATCAAATCCTCTGTAATGGGGATAGGTGTGTGTTACAAACCAAGAAAGGCTTAATTCACAAACCAGGAGTAAGCACACATAGTAGAACCCACCCCGTGGACAAGGGGTTCACCCTCATGAGTTGTTAATGAAGGCATTGACATCCGTGTCCACGTTGAGGCCGTATGGGGCGTAAGTCCTGAGTCTGTAAATCCAGGCCATTTCCTGTTTGGAAATTTCCCTGACCATGGAGCCCCCTCTCCAATGTGGTGTGTACTTATCGATCCCTACAAAAAGAGTGTTGGTAGGGTCCCTATTATGCATCTGGTCAAAATGCCTAGAAACTGGGTGTTTGTCGAACCCTCTCCTTATGTTACCTATGTGCTCATTTAAGCGGACACGTAATGCCCTTTTGGTCCTCCCGATATATTGCAGGCCACCCGGGCACTGCAATAGGTACACAACCCCTTCAGTAGCACACGTAATGAAGGGTTCGATATCATACACCCTAGATGTGCTTGTAGAAGCAAATTGGCATATCTTTTTATCCCTGCATTTATTTAGGGTACAAACTTGGCAATTTTTACAGCGGTAATAACCTTTGAGATTCTGAAAAAAACATTCTGTTGGCCACGGGTGGGTCCTGCACAGTAGGAGCTACCCTGCTACTTAGGGCCGAAGCCCCTTTGAACACCACCCTAGGTCTATCCGGAAGAGTTGTGCCCAGCACTTGGTCACTGGTTAATAAGTGCCAGTGCTTCTGTATTAAACTTTTGAACTCACGGTGTTGTACCGAAAAAGTAGTTATAAATGGGAGGTTAAATTGGGATCCTCCCTCCACGACCGGATCGCGCACTGCCAACAGGGATGTTCTTTCCTTGTCTCTAGCTGTTTTAATTGCTCTTTGCAGAAAATTGTCGTCATACCCCTTTTCCCGAAATCTATCAGATAACAGGGTCGCCTGCCTGTCAACAGTTTCCACCTCGGTGCAGTTTCGTCTTAAGCGGGTGAACTGCCCTTGGGGTACTCCTTTCAACCAAGGGTCGTAGTGACAACTATCTAGCAGTATATATGAATTGCAATCTGTCACCTTGAAGTATGTCGAAATTACAAACTTGTTGTTAGATATCTTAATATTTAGATCCAAGAAGTTTATAGTCTCCTGACTCGCTTCATAGCTAAACTTGATGCCCCTATTATTGTTGTTAAGGGAGGCCATAAACGTCTTGAGATCTGTTTCACCACCATCCCATAGAAGGAGGACGTCATCGATATATCTTGCCCAAAGGACAATCTCAGATCTCCTGGGGGCATCGATGACGTCCTCCTCCCATTTGGCCATGAATAAGTTAGCCAAACTGGGGGCATATTTGGCCCCCATGGCAACTCCTCTATCCTGGCTGTAGAACTGGTGGTCAAACCAAAAGTAGTTATGACCTGCCGCGTACTCCAAGAGTTCCATAATAAACCCAATTTGGACCGCAGGCAGGCCAGAACTCTTCGATAAATAAAATTGGACAGCCTCAAGTTACATCCGCTGTTACAAGCCACAAGTCTTTCTTGGGTATCAAATTTTCCAGCATATTAATCACTTGCTTAGAATCTTAAATATAGGACGGTATTTCACGCACCAAAGGCTGTAAGAAATAATCTATATATTTGCCCACCCGGGACGTCACAGAGTCTATGCCACTGACTATGGGACGTCCCGGGGGGCAAACCTGGTCTTTATGTAATTTCGGAAGATAATAAATCACTGGTGTGCGAGGTGCACACGGAACCAGAAATAGACTTTCCTTCTTAGTCAGAATTCCCGAGAGCAGTCCTTTCTCTACTATTCTCTCCAAATTATTTTTATACTTCAGTACTGGATCCCTACTCAAAACAGAATAAGTTGCAGTATCATCCACAAGTCGGTGCATTTCTTTCATGTAGTCACAGCGGTCCAACACCGCAATCCCACCCCCCTTATCCGCTGGTCGAATGACCAGTGATTTATTGTCACATAGGGAGTTTAGGCCCACCTCCTTCCAAGTCCTTCTGCATTTTTACTTTTTTAACTTTGATATTCTCCAAATCTCGCAGCACAACATCTCTAAACACTCTGATGTTGGAAGACAAAGCCCCAGGGGGGTTAAACAAAGAGACGTTCGAGAGATTGGAGTGATGAAACTCTGAGATTGCACCCTCCCTGGCTACAATGGGGTTATTGAGCATATATCTTTTAATGTTAAGTTTACGGACGTACTTATGTAGGTCCATAAAGGTCTGAAACTTGCTCATACTCCTGGGGGGAGCAAATTTCAGACCTTTATCCAACAACCTTTTTTCGGAGTCACTACAGTCACTACATTACATTAGTCATACTAATGTGATATCATTTTATTCAGCAGCATGGGATGATTCAATTTTGTGGTTATTAAATCAAAATAAATCAAAACTCTCCTTATGTGACCAACACGGGCACAATATTTCCACACACCCCAAATACTGTAATGGATAAATAATGGAAGGCTGCACTATAACATAACTTTTATTTTTCATAAAAGAACATACAATACAAAATTAAAAC
This sequence comes from Lithobates sylvaticus, assembly GCA_028564925.1. Lineage (NCBI taxonomy): Eukaryota > Metazoa > Chordata > Amphibia > Anura > Ranidae > Lithobates > Lithobates sylvaticus. The sequence continues at coordinate 131,259,043 of CM053036.1, read as the reverse complement.
CTTTTCTGGTTGTGCCATCCCTGGTATTTGCAGCTATGCAGTGATATACAGTATAACAGTCCATTTGCTGGCCTACAATAGCTTACAATTTATAACTACTGTCTATTCATTATACAGATTTCTAACAGAAACATTAAGCACTGGGTATTAAGAATTTCTTTCCCTTTATTGTTAATTCAATTTTTTGGTCATCTACAATAGGGATGAGCCGACTCGGCTGTTCGGACATTCAGACAAACATCCAAACTTAAGTCCATCTGACCCTCTGCCAAACATCAGCATCATTTGTACTGCTTCTATATATGGTAACTTCCCACTGTCATTGGTTCCTATGGAAGCAGCAGGTGCTTTCATCCGCTGCTTTCCTAGAAAACACTGACATCACTGGGAATCTTTGCCACATAACAGAGGTGTGGCGATAGCAATGACATCACTGCTTTAATATGGTTACTGGCCATATTTAGGCAATGCTGTTTTTTTGTGTTTGTGTTTTGTTTTTTTAATAAAGGACTTGTTAACCACTTCAGCCCTGGAAGGATTTACCCCCTTTCTGACCAAGACCTTTTTTTGCAATACAGCACTGCATCGCTTTACCTGACAATTTGCGTGGTCGTGCGACATTGTACCCAAACAAAATTGATGTCCTTTTTTTTCCCACAAATAGAGCTTTCTTTTGGTGGTATTTGATCACCTCTGCGTTTTTAATTTTTTGCGCTATATCCAAAAAAAGAGCGACAATTTCTAAAAAAAAAAGCAATATTTTTTACTTTTTGCTATAATAAATATCTCCAAAAATATATAAAAAAACTAATTTCTTCCACAGTTTAGGCCAATATGTATTCTTCTACATATTTTTGGCAAAAAAAAAAGCAATAAGTGTATATTAATTGGTTTGCGCAAAAGTTATCGCGTCTACAAAATAGGGCATAGATTTATGGCATTTTTATTAATAATTTTTTTATTAGTAATGGCGGCAATCTGTGATTTTTATCATGACTGCGACATTGCGGCGGCCAGATCAGACACTTTTGACACTATTTTGGGACCATTGGCATTTATACAGCGATCAGTACTATAAAAATGAACCGATTACTGTGTAAATGTCACTGGCAGGGAAGGGGTTAAACACTAGGGGGCAATCAAGAGGATAACTGTGTTCCCTCGCCATGTTCTAACTGTAAGTGGGATGGGCTTACTAGAACATGACAGAGATCACTGCTCCCGAACACTGGGAGCAGTTGATACCTGTCATGTTGCTAGGCAGAACCGGGAAATGCCTTTTTTGGCATCTCCCCGTTCTGCCTCTCTGTGCCACGATCACAGGCCACCAGTGGACATTGAGTCCGCGGGACCCGTGGGCACGCTCCATCAGCATACGCGCGCCCGATAGCCGGCGGAAGACGCAGCGATGTACGGGTACATTGTTTTACGTACCCGTGCCACTTTGCCAACGTATATCGGCGTGAGCTGGTCGGCAAGTGGTTAAACCTTTGGTTGTCTTTATTTCTAGGTAAAAAAAAATTGTGAATTAGTAGGGTACTATGTACAATAAACTCATTCACCTGAAGATGATGGTATCTATGGCCTCTCTTATTGTTAAAGAAGGCTTCCAGATTCTGATAAGCCTCCTGTCCACAGAATCCCCTAACCAAGGTTTTGGGGTAGAGGCCCTTGTCCTCCTCAACAAGGCAAGACCCATGCTGAGGGAATGTGACCTAGTATGGTTTTGGGAGGGGGGGCACGCTCCTCCTCATCCTTTTTATGGTCAGCCAAGCTATATGCTTGGATTAAGAGTCTGGTATGGATTTTGAGGGGTACCACATGCTTTATTTTTTTTCTCTTTTGCATGGCAATCCCTCCTGAAATCCATACTGGTCCTGTATCTACAACAAAAGTGGAATTTACAAAGAAAATAATACAGTTTACATTTTCGGCAAATAACATTTTTATATAATATTTATTTAATATCTATTGCCGCCAATTTTAAACACTTTCTTTCACTGTAAATTTCTGTGCTGATGTAGCACTTTCAGTACATAACAGAGATGCTCCCCTTCACAGAAAGGATTAGGGCTCCTTCTCAGGTATGATATGTAAAGCAATTGGGCATTTTTAATGTTTAATTTCAAACATTAATAGAAAACACTGCTTTTGGCTGAATGGATTTTTATTTATTTTTTTGCATTGGTACATGTTCCCCAGGGCAGTGTCCATCCCTATGTTATTTTTTTTTGATACCCCCTTGCCTATTAGTCCAGAAAATTGGCGGTTTTAATTTGACAGATTCAGCTCCTATCGATTTTAATGAGTTTCAGGTTCAGAATCTAAACTTCTATGAAGTTCACCGAACAACACTCGTACCAAACTCAGGGCAGTTCAGCTCATCCCTACTCTACACACCTCTGCTGTAATCTTTATAGATTTGTGATTAGGTCCTTTTACTGGATTTGTAGAGTGTTGTGGAGTGTTTAAAAATAAAATAAAAAATAATATATCATTTTTTTTTTTAATTCTAAAGTTATTTTGTTATAGTGTAAAATTCAGCCATCCCTTCTTTGTCGTTTCATAGTCACATGAGGGGGGTTTAGATTTATGTGGGTTACCCAGTGATTGCAGACTTTTTGGAGTGTGATAGCCTCTCTTTTTCTTTTGTGTTTTTGGGTAATATTTTGGGGTAAATACATGAGGGTGCACAAATTATGTAAATGTGTCATTTGGAAAAACTAAAGGAAAATGCATTTTTCAATTTATTTACTATTTATTTTCAAGGAAATATATGCATTCAAAATTGCTACCAAATTAAACTGGAGCAGACAACATCTGGAGCATCTGTGCATCATGGCAACCAATCAACTTCTATCTTGACGCTGTTCAGTTAAAGGCTATGTATAAATATGCTTAAACTACTGCACCCCCTGCGTACCTATGATATTTATTGCTGGTAAAAAAATCAGTGTAAATACCTCACTCAGGACTAGAGATGCGAAGGCCCAGAAAAAAAAAAAAAACGGAAAAATTGGAAAAATGTAAAAAATAAAAAATAAATTGTGGAATATTTTATTTTAACATGATGAATAAAATATTTTAAGACAGGGTGTTCAAATATTTTCCAAATCATTTCTAAAAAAATGTATGATATCATATTATTCTAATTTTTGTACACTGAGTGAGGACAAGCAAGTCCTGGGTAACAAACTGAACCCTCCAATGCAAGAACAGTATGCATTTATTCCTTTAGGAGGTGCTGTGCTGCTATTGTAACACGAAAAAGGTTTCAGTTTTGCTTTTGCATGTTAGTGGGTGTATTTGGTTTGTTCTGTCCTCTTCACTAGGCCTCAAAAGCATTGGAAGAAAATACAGAGCAACAAAAAGGACCTGAAAGTATATACTTAATTAAAAAAGGTAAGAGTTCCTTAAAGAATTCTGACCATATTTTTCTTAATAGAGTGATTTCATATGAAATGCATTATTGCCACTAGCTATGGCTGAGGATCATAGGAAATCACTGTATCTATAGATCTTTTGAAAAATACCATTGTTGAAATTTTTCTTAGAACTCCATTTCATCTTTACATTAGACCAGACCAAAACCACACTAAACAAAGAAAAAAAAACGAGTCCAAATTGTTCGAGGTTATAAACCCAAGACCAAAAAATGAATATTGTGCAGCTTACCAGTCCTCAGATGTGGTGGTTGCATTAGTTTTCTTATTTCAGGCTTTTTTCCTTAATTTTCAAATGATGACCCTCCCAGTAACACTTAAGGTGACAACTCACTCTACTACACCTGTGAAGAAGCATTGTGTTGTCACGTTAGGACAGAACTACAGAGCGTGACAACACAGGCTCTCTCCATGCTATAAGACCGGCTTCTCCAGCCTCTTCTCTAAGGTGCTCTGGCAGTTGCAGGCACTTTAATGTCATCAGGTACAATGCAGGACCAATATCCCTGCATAAAAGGATATAGAGGGACCGCCCACATGCCAGAGTGTCAGGGAGAACAGGTGAGCATCAGCTGCGGAAAGAGCAAGGAATAAGGGAATTCAAATTCCTGCTTACTGGTACCCTAGACATAAACAAGCATTTTCTCTTGCAGTGCAGTGGGAACTGAGTTCCACTCAAAAAAGGTTCTTCCACTTTTCCACTTTTTGTATAATCCAGGTATTTGATCCCATTTCCAGGCATAGATCGCTGCAGTATCTGCGGCTATCTACGCCAAGTCCGGCCCCTCCTCTGTCCCCCCGCTGTCTTCTGGGAGACACACAGGTCCCAGAAGACAGCAGGGACCAGTGAGATCACGCAGCACGACTTGTGCATGCGCAATAGGGAACCAGGCTGTGAAGCCGCAAAGCTTCATTTCCTCATTTCCTTACCGAAGATGCTGGCGCTTCCACCCGGGAGCCATCTTCCCCTCACTCAGCTCAATGTCAAGCAGGGTAAAAGACACGATCGCCTTTGCCGCTGCCGGCAGCTCTGGTAAGCGGCGGAGGGTACTGGAGCATGGCGGGAAGCCCTCTCCCACCACCGAATAAAAGTGATCTTGCGGCGAATCTGCTGCTGTGACCACTTTTATCTAAAAGCGGACCACCCGCTGAAGAAGTGGATAGCCGGGTTATGGCAGCTAGATGACGGTGATCGGTCCATAAGTGGTTAAAGTGTGACATGTTAGGTATCTATTTACTCGGTGTAACATCATGTTTCACATTATACAAAAACATTGGGCTAAGGTTAGTGTTGTTTTTTTTAATTAATAAAACAGTTTTTATCCACAAAAACCCCCATTTAGAAAAATTGCTGCGAAAATACCATGTGACATAAAAAGTTGCAATGACCACCATTATATTCCATAGGGTGTCTGCTAAAATAATATATATAATGTTTGGGGGTTCTTTAATTTTCTAGCAAAAAAATGATGATTTTTACATGTAGGAGAGAAGTGCCAGAATTAGCCTGGGTGGCAAGGGGTTAATTACCATAAGTAATATACAAATAATTATTATATATTGTTTTTAAGGTAATTTACTATATTTTCAAAATCTGTACTCAAGCAGATGGCTTAACGGACAAATTAATGAAGTTTGAAGTTATAACTTCCAACCAGTAATTTCACAGTAAATAGTTAAATAATAAATTATTATGTTATAATATATAGCATATAAATATATGATTTAGCTTGAATATAACAGTACATTTTTAGCAGGCAGCAGATTCTCATTCTCCCTCTTAACTGTGTGAGAAAAAAATGGGATTGTGGGTAAATCTTATACACATAAACCCATGTTTTTTCCTTGTAGTTAAGAGGGCTGGGCTGGAAGGGAGCATGTATCTTTTAGACACATACCCCCTTCTATGACACTGCAGTGAGAGGTGTGCCTCCACTGTAGCATTTTTATTGGACAGTTGGGACCAATGGTACGTTACCATTGGTCCAAGACTCAAAGCTGTTTATTGAGCTCAGTGCCTCTGACAAGAAGTGAGGAGAGGCACTGTGAGCTCAACCTCTCAGTTTGCTGCAAACAGAGTGTGTCAGCTTGTATTTAAAGTGGCCGCTCTGCATTTAGTTTTTGACAGGCTGCGCAAGGAGCCCCATATCTCTGGAACCATAGGTCGTAGGAGCTACCAGTGGCTGCGCAGTACTTAGGCTACAAATCCACAAAATTTGGGGTCTCTATGACCCCAGGTCGCTGAGCTACGACCCTTGAAGCTCGATTTTTTTTTTTTTATGTTCATGGCCTCCCCTGACTGCACATTCCTGGTGGATTTACTAAAGGCAAATAGACTTTACAAATGCAGATGCACTCATTTTCCCCAGAGCTTAGTGAATGTGGTTGATTTCCATCTCCATATTTTCCAACATCCAATCCTGTGCAAGCAAAAATACTGTTTTTTTTTTTTTCCTTTTCCTTGAACCTGATTTTATATTCTTTACAAAGTGAAGCTTTACTACATTTACTAAGATCTGGGGAAAAAGAATACAACTGCACTTACAAAGTGCACAGTCTATTTGACTTTAGTAAATCCACCCCATTGGATGATGTTACTATAAACCACAATGCAAGGCTTCATGCTAGACTTTCATAACATTGTAAAGAAGGCAAAAGAAGAGAAAAGGAGAAAAACAATTACTGTATTTATCGGCGTATAACACGCGACGGCGTATAACACGCACCCCAAGTTTAGGAGGAAAGGTTAAGGAAAAAAACTTACATTTAAATGCCCATCAATGCAGCCTTATCAGTGTCCATCTGCAGCCTTGTCCATCATTACAGCCTTGCCCAGTGCATTTGCAGCCTTGCCCAGTGCAGCCTTGCCCAGTGCCTTTACAGCCTTGTCCAATGCAGCCTTGCCCAGTGCCTTTTCAACATTGCTCGTCTAGTTGCAGCACTGCTGATTTAAAATTGGCACCGACTGAGCGGAGAGGACGAGCGCCGACAACATACAGAAATCCGAGTGTACTTTCGGCTAGTCTCGGCTCCTCTCACAGTCCCGCCCACCTCCACTGATTGCGAGAGGAGCGAGCACCGACAACATACAGAAATCCGAGTGTACTTCGTCTAGTCTCGGCTCTGCTCACAGTCAGGGGCGGGACTGCGAGAGGAGCCGAGACTAGTCGAAGTACACTCGGATTTCTGTATGTTGTCGGCGCTCCCTCCTCTCACAATCAGTGGAGGTGGGCGGGACTGTGAGAGGAGCCGAGTAAAGCCGAAGTACACTCGGATTTTTGTATGTCGTCGGCGCTCGCTCCTCTTGCAATCAGTGGAGGTGGGCGGGACTGCGAGAAGAGCCGAGTAAAGCCATATATCGGTATATCGGTATATCGGCTCCACTCGCTTCTTTCTTCAGAATCAGCGGGAGATCGGCAGGGATCGGCGTATAACACGCACCCACGATTTTCCCCTGATTTTAAGGGGAAAAAAGTGCGTGTTATATGCCGATAAATACAGTATGTTAGACTTCTTTTGCAAATTATGTATATAGCAATGTTAGGGTACTCTATGTCAGTCGAAAAAAATTTAAAAAAATTAGAAATCGTGCAAACATGACACTCAGTATAAAATCTATTTTCAAAGAGTTGTAATTTATTATAATTTGCATTGTTCGATAACAGTATGTTTCACAGAAAATGATATAGGTCTGGATATAATATTTGTATAGGAAGTTAACTGGGCTGTTCACATAGAATGAAAGAATAGTGTGGGTGAGGTGAGTTCAGTCTGCTTACAATGGACTTCTCAGAGGGACTTTTCCATCCTTCTTTCTTCCTGTCTCTGTATTTATAGACTGCAGAGCGACCTGTCAAGCGCTATTCTCATAAAGTGATTTTCACACTTTCGGTGACAGTGCCCCAATTCATTTCCCGGCATCAAAGGAAGGATCACTGCATTAAAACCCACATATTTAGAATCAAACAGCATCCAGCTCTCTCTAATGTGACTTCTTAGATGTGCCCTAGGCTTGGTAATGATCCTCTCGTTTTGTCAGTGTTTTAAGGATAAATTAGCAGCCATCAAATTTCCTTGGGCCAGACAAAAAAACTCCTTCATGTTGTTTATTAGAACATATTCATTTTATACAAAATCCCTTCAGCAGCCCATCCATTTTTTTCCCTTTATAAAAAGAAAAGCATAAACATTCAGCCTTGGCAATGTCTAACACTTCCAGTGAGTTTTATGTTCCACATTATCACTGATAATTTAAAAAAAAACTCACATGTCTGATTCCTGCTGCTCCGGGACCTGGTGTCAGGCTTATAGATCCAAAAGTAATTTTAGGCTGTCGGCTTCAAGTAGCAGTGATATAAGATTATGACAGCACAATAACTCTGGTCCTCTTTTATTTTGAATGGAAGCCTCCAGTGCTTCAGAGCATGTTTGAAAATGAAATGACTGAGATGATTTAGCATTAAGGGATCCCCTACTGTATAGGGATCCAGCTATACATGTTTTAGGAATGCTTTTTGCACTGGCCCACGCTCCCTTAAAATATTCAATCAGATTCTGGAGAATTATAAAAAGAAGATTCTAGACCAGATTGGATATATGAAGCCAGCACAGGTTGGTAGGAAATAAAAAAAATAAAATAAAAATCAGCTTCTAAGTTTGCAGTTATTACAGGAAGCGAGCACAGGTTGGTTAAAAAAAATATATATATATAAAAAATCTTAAATTCTTAAGTTGGCAAATCGCTGTAGCATTAGCTGCATGCTGCGGGAGCATGCCCACGGGTCGTGCAGACTCAAGGTCCACCGGCAACCCGCGATCGCCTGTTAAAGAGGCAGAATGGGGAACTGCCTACGTAAACAAGGTCATTCCCCGTTCTGACAGGTGACATGACAGGAATCTACTGTTCCCAGTGATCTCTGTCATGTCCCTGGCAGCCCATCGCCCCTACAGTTAGAACACACCCAGGGAACACACTTAACCCCTTGCCCTTGATCACCTACTAGTGTTAACCCCTTCCCTGCCATTGACATTTACACAGTAATCAGTGGCTATTTATAGCATTGATCGCTGTATAAATGTCAATGGTCCCAAAAAAGTGTCAAAAGTGTCTGATCTGTCTGATGCAATATCGCAGTCAAGTTAAAAATCGCAGATCGCCGCCATTACTAGTAAAAAAATAAAATTAGTAAAAATGCCATAAATCAATCCCTTAAGCCCCATACACACGGTCGGATTTTCCGATGGATTCTGTCCTATCGGACAATGTTGTCGGAAATTCCGACCGTGTGTAGGCACCATCGGACAGTTTCCATCGGATTGTCCGACGGACAAAGTCCTATCTCCTGCTGGATAGATTTTTCGACAACAAAGTCCGATCACACCAAATCCGATCGTGTGTATCGAATTCCGACGGACAAAGTGCCACGCATGCTCAGATCACATTACAAGACCAAAGCTATTGGCTACTAGCCTCTACGTAGTCCCGTCGTACGCAACAAACGTCACCACGTTCAGAATGATCGGATTTTCCGACAACTTTGTCCGACAGTGTGTATGCAACACCAGTGTCAGACTAAATCCGTCGGGCAAAATCCGATGGATTTGGTGGTCGGATTTTCCGACCGTGTGTATGGGGCTTTATTTTATAAACGCTATAACTTTTGCACAAACCAAGCAATATACGCCTATTGTGATTTTTTTTACCAAAAATATGTAGAAAAATATATATCGGCCTAAACTGATGAATAAATAAATACATGTTATTATAGCAAAAAGTAAAAAAAAAAATATATTTTTTTTTCAAAATTGTCGCTCTTTGTACAAATTTTGTTTGAGTACAATGTCGCACGACCGCGCAATTGTCAGTTAAAGGGACGCAGTGCCGTATCTCAAAAAATGGCCTGGTCATTAAGGGGACAAATCCTTCTGGGGCTGAAGTGGTTAATGCAAGTACATCTAAATGTAGGAAAAATAGATCTGGAATGTATAAAGTTTGCTTATACTTGCAGATCAATATCTTCTTCATAAACACAGGTGGTCCATGTGCATGAGGCCTGGTGTGTCTCTGAGATTGTCACCTGTGGCATAGTCATATACAAGTATTTTATGACTCTGGCATAAGTGTGCAGTGTAATATTACTTTTAAGCCCCATACACACGGTCGGATTTTCCGATGGATTCTGTCCTATCAGACAATGTTGTCGGAAATTCCGACCGTGTGTAGGCACCATCGGACAGTTTCCATCGGATTGTCCGACGGACAAAATCCTATCTCCTGCTGGATAGATTTTTTGACAATAAAGTCCGATCACACCAAATCCGATCGTGTGTAGCGAATTCCGACGGACAAAGTGCTACGCATGCTCAGATCACATTACAAGACCAAAGCTATTGGCTACTGGCCTCTACGTAGTCCCGTCGTAGGCAACAAACGTCACCACGTTCAGAATGATCTGATTTTCCGACAACTTTGTCCGACCGTGTGTATGCAACACCAACATCGGACAAAGTACGACGGACATGATCCGACGGACCTGGTCCTCGGATAATCCGAGCGTGTGTATGGGGCTTAAGCCATGCCCACTATTTATCTTAAGGCACCCATGCCAACTTTTTGCTGCATTTCAACTTTCCTCTCATGAGTCCCTCTTTCTTAAAGTGATACTAAGCCCAGGACCCTGTATTCACTATATCTGGTCTCCCACAGTACACGGAAATTCAATTATTTTAGTAAATATAAACAGCTAAATACCATTTCTCATCAGCAGTATGTAGCAGTCTTGTGACTTCTATGAGTATATGGTTAAAGATTGATTGTAGTTTTCATTCTCCTCTGACTGTCCAATGAGGACACAGGACCCCCAACCCTCTGTCTGGACAGTGCTGATTGGCCCTGTGCTGATAACATGCACCCTCCCAAAAAAAAACTCTCTAGTAATACATACCACACTGAGCATGTGCACAGTGTCCCAAAGGCTCTGTTCTATCATGAGATGATTTAGGAAAAGCAACAGAAGGGAAGGATCATAGAAGACAGGATCAAACAGCCTTTTTACACAATGCGGATGATTAACCCCTTAGGTTTCACACTGAGTATAACAAGCATGCTTTACTGCATAGACAGACTGATTTAACTTTTGTAGGTTTAGTAACACTTTAAACTGTAAAGTTCTGAAGAAAGTGTAATGTGATGGTCAAAACTATAACAGCATTGTATATGTTCTTGCAGTTTGATAAAACTTTCTGGCTAATATAACTGCAGTTGTAGCATGATGTGTGTTACTGTTGTTGTAACTTGATATTATTTGTTATGAGAACCTTGTATAATGTGCTTTAGTGTTGTGATATAATGTTCTGTTGTGGCTTTATAAAATGTGTTATAGTATTCTGATATTATGTACTATCATACCTCCCAACTTTTTGAGATGGGAACGAGGGACACCTATTAGCAAATGTATGTAGGCATAGGACACACCCCTGCCACACAAAGGAGAATTGCACAAAAAAAAAAATGTCACCACTACTATCCATACCTCCCAACTTTGGGACAGAGAGACTTTGTTCCAAATCAGGGGAAGTCTCTCAAAATCAGGGACAGTTGGGAGCTATGTGTACTATGGTTGTGTTGTATGATGTGCAGGCCATCACCATCAGCCCCTAAAAATTACAATCTATATGTGCCCCACTCAGATTAATCCACTCTGCTGTACTCTCATTTCCTCTGGTGGGCCCCAGGTGCTTAGTGCAACCCTGCTTAGGGCAATTGTAAAAATAGAATCTAAATTGAAAAGAAGTTCATGCTATTTTTGCTATCACTGAGCTTCTGATAAGTGTACTTTGGTTTTATTAGACCCAAAAAACACTATACTGTAATTTTACTTATTAACCACTTTCAGACCGGACCAATTTGCAGCCAAAGGACCAGGCCCCTTTTTGCGATTCGGCACTGCGTCGCTTTAACTGACAATTGCGCGGTCGTGCGACGTGGCTCCCAAACAAAATTGACGTTCTTTTTTCCCCACAAATAGAGCTTTCTTTTGGTGGTATTTGATCGCCCCTGCGTTTTTTTTTTTTTTTTGCGCTATAAACAAAAAAGAGCGACAATTTTGAAAAAAAAAAACGCATTATTTTTCATTTTTTGCTATAATAAATATCCCCCAAAAATATATAAAAAAACATATTTTTTCCTCAGTTTAGGCCGATACGTATTCTTCTACATATTTTTGGTAAAAAAAATCGCAATAAGCGATGCGCAGAAGTTATAGCGTTTACAAGATAGGGGATAGTTTTATAGCATTTTTATTAATCATTTTTTTTTATTAGTAATGACGGTGATCTGCGATTTTTTTTGTGACTGCGACATTATGGCGGACACATCGGACATTTTTGACACATTTTTGGGACCATTGTCATTTATACAGCAATCAATGCTATTTAAATGCATTGATTCCTGTATAAATGACACTGGCAGTGAAGGGGTTAACCACAAGGGGGCAGTGTAGGGGTTAAGTATGCCTAGGGGTGTGTTTCTTACTGTGGGGGGGCGTGGCTGTCAGCTAGTGAATGCTGATCTCTGCTCCAATCACAGGGAGCAGAGATCGGCCGTCACTAGTTGCTAGGCAGAACGGGGAGATGCTGTTTATCTCGGCATCTCCCGTTCAGCCTTCCCGTGAGAGGATCGCGGGGGTCCCCGCGGCGATCGAGTCCACGGGGAGCGCGACCGGACTCACAGGGGTCCCGACCGGCGCGGGAGCGCGCCGCTCCCGATGGCACGGACAGGCATTAAGGAGGGACTTATATATACGCCCTCCTGCCTGTACGTGCCATTCTGCCGACGTATATCGTCGTGTGCCGGTCAGCAAGTGGTTAAGTAAGCCAAACGTCAAATCTTTCAATCCACTGATTTTGTTGGTGCAATATGACTGAATTTAAGGTTTAATGCTGAAAAATATAACAATACAGCTAGTAATAATGATTAAATTCCACTGCCTTATAACAAGAGCTGTAGAAATACATTTGTATTACTGATCTGATTAACATTCAGCTGTGTACAACTTCAAATCAAAGATACTGTATATTAATAATTTGCAGCTGCAGAGCTAATTCCTTTTGAGCCAATGTGACTGCTACTTCTGATTATGTGTTATCTGCTTTATTGTTCAGCTTTTTATCTGTTACAAATGCAAACTCAATAATAATTAATGAGGATTTAGGGTTTGCCTACACAATCCTTTATTCTTGTCATCCAAGAAAATGTACAGTATATGTACCACATTAAGGTGTAAAAGTTAGCATGAACAGCCCCATGAATGCCTCCACAACATACAGTATTAAAAAGATAAATGTAAAACAACAATAGCACTTGCTGGTCACAATAAGTAGCCAAGGTTAGTATAGTATAAGCTATATAGTAAAATAGATTTATTAAAAAAGGAAGAAGTAAAGCCAAAGGGCTACAAATAAAATTAATGAAAAGTTATATTTTTACTTACATTTAGTTACAAATGATGGGTTTCCAATTTCAAAAAAGAAATAGATTACATTGTGGTCTCTAGAGCTGGATGGTCCAGTAAAGAGTACCTTTGGCCCGTTTTGTCAGCTGACGTCACAGAGCCAGTCCAGGTTTTGGGAAAGATCGCGACCATATGCTTGGGATCTGCCCACATGCCTGGACTGGCACCTGACTCAGCCTTTCAGTGAGCCACTGAGACCCTCAGCCGGCCTCTTCCTGGCCCCTTCCCAGCCCAGCTCTCCAGTGAGCGCGGGGGGGCAGAGCCCAGAGCCGATGACTGACAGTCACCAGCTTTCTGCTCACGGAGCTGTGAGAACTGAGTGATCTGCGGTGTTTGAGCACTCGGTTCTCAGTGTTAGAGCTGGCGGGTGACAGATGCAGCATCGGACTGATGTCGCATCCAGCTAGGTAAGTATGATTTAAAAAAATAAAAATAAATCCTATACTGTAGGGGTTAAATTCTACCATTGGTCTCCCTCTTACCTTGCCTTAATTCAGGGCAGCCCCGGACCAATTGGCAGCCAAATGCCCCTTTTTGCGATTCGGCACTGCACTGACAATCGTGCGATGTGGCTCCAAAACAAAATTGTCTTTTTTTTTAGCTTTCTTTTGGTGGTATTTGTGTGCGTTTTTTTTTTTTTTTTTACAAAATAAAAAATGCAATATTTATTGCTTTTTGCTATAATAATATTTTTTTTTTCCTAGTAATGGCGGCGATTAGCGATTATTTATTGGACTGCGCAAAAGTTATAGCGTTTACAACATCGGGGATAGTTTGATAGCATTTTTATTAATATTTTTTTTTATACAGCAATCAATGCTATTTAAATGCATTGATTCCTGTATAAATGACAGTTGTAGTGAAGGGGTTAACCACTAGGGGGAGAGGAGGGGTTATGGGCTGTGACGTGTGTGTGTTTTTTTACATTAGGGGGCGGGGCTGACGTCTGACGTCATTGATCGGGAACAGCCAATCAATGACAGGCAGATGACCGGGAACAGCCGTGACCCGATCGCGGGACACCAGCGGTGATCAGGTCCGCTGGTCCCGCGGCCGGGGTCACGGAGCTCCCGACCGGGTCGCGAGCACGCCGCTGGCGGCATGCACGCGACCCACGGGCAGGCATTTAAAGGATCACGTACAGGTACGTGACTTTGCCTGCCCGTGCCATTCTGCACACGTATATGTGCATGAGGCGGTCGGGAATCGGTTAATTGGTGCAAGTTTGGATGACATATTTCCTTTATAATAAGGGACTATAATATAATAATATAATACTTATTCATTTAACCAATCATAGAAATACACATATATAGAATTATTTACATATTTGTATCTAGGCAACTTATACTGTTTAATTAGAGTTTATTAAAAAACTCCAGTGGTTTCCTGTCAGCCAAGACATTTATCCGTATACATAAGTATACAAAAACAATAGGCACATTAAAATTACCATATCACAAGACCATAATACATAAATGAAGGTCATTTAAACCGTTATCTCAACTGTATAGCAAATGTCCATGAAAAAAAATGGAAAGGGGGGGGGGGGGGGGGGTGACAGTCTTTAGGTTAATGAAAAATAGTCCACATCAAAAATATAAAAGAACACAAAAAGAGTATACAAAATCCACATTATTTCAATCCTTAATTTCATTTCCTAAACTTTTAAAATACATCCAAGGATTTGATTCTGTACTTATCTATGCAATCAGAAGATTCTCCAGCCCATAAAAATGTGCCTCTTTGTAAGGACATGCCTTGACATCTACAGACAAACTGGAACGGATGCATTTGGGCTAGGTTTGGGTCCTTCAGGCTGGCACCTCAGATCTCTCTTTCGTGGTGTTCACTGGAACTCTCAGGCCTTGGCTTGGCGTTATGGCTCCCCCTCTTCCCAGGAACATATCCCCAGCATTTCTCCAGCAGGAGTCCTCCTTTAACCTTCAACTTCAAAAGGTGTAGGAAAGGTCATACCGAAATGATAGCTTGGCAAAACTTCTGGACTCATCCCAAGAACTCCTAACTGGCTTAGAAACAACAAAGATTTCCATGTAAAAGATGTAGTAATTTTGGATAGAAGCATGAATGGGGGGGGGGGGATTTCTTCACGTGAATTGGGGGGGGGGGCGTGGATACTCTCAAGCCAACATGAATAACCACAGAATCATCTAAACTACTAGATAAGGCCTTTCTTAATTTTATTAATTCAAACATAAATCCATAAGTCCATTAAGCATGCGGAAATAAAAATGTTTCCTAGCAGCCGTTTTCATTATATAGATTCAATATATTCAACTGAACATCTTTTATTTTATTCAATATTGCAGCAGGATTCAATAAAACACAAACACCTTTAGTTCCTCTTATCCTCTGAACCCAAGTGAGACCCAAGGATCCCAGAAAAGAACATTTTACCCAAGCACAAATTTGACTCAGAACTTAGTTCCCTAACTTTGTAATATATCTTACTATCATAAGCAAAATAAAACAGTAATGAATATAAGCAACATTAAATCATTAACACTTACAGCTGAAACTCTGGGAATTCAAAAAGTAATATGTCCAAAAAATAGTCACTTTAAGACTGTATTCAAACCAAGCTTTCCCATCAAAAAACCTTAGCACTTCAGAGATTCAATATATCAAACAATCTCAGTTAGTCTTAAAGTATTTATAATTTCACCCTTTTTTTACCAAAATCCCATTATCAAATTTGAATTTAACTCCAAACCCTAAAAGAGGGGATATTAGGCTTAATATCCAATTGTATTAATTCTAATAACTTTACAATACTATAGGCTAGCAACACAATTTAAACACGTCATGCCTTAAGTAGTGGGACCCCCTGTATGTGACAGGGGTTTACTCAGATTTTGGCACTCATATGTATAACAGCTGAAACACAATTTCAACATTTGCACAAATAAACCATTTCCTCTGTTTTATAACGGGCAATGTCTTTGTTCAATGCCTGTTTTTCTTAATTTCAATTTTAACACATTAGCTTATTGTCACAATACTTTTCAAACATATACTCTCTTTTTCCATAATTAACCTTGCACAACAACTAATTGTTCTTATATGCACCATCTTAGGTTCCTTAAAATAAAAAAATACTATAATGCCATTTATTGTACACATCAGAGTTAGTCCAGGGAAATTATATCAATCTGATGTACAAAATGCCCTCCGAACTTGCAACAATGTGAGAATAAGCAATTCCAGCAAAAATACCACTATTTATAGTAGGACCTTAAATGCAGAAGACCTAGATAATTAAGCATAACTGGAAATCCCAGCCATAAGTTAAAACTGTATTATTTCAGTACAGTACAACATTCTACTTAAATGTTCCCCCTTTTTTCCCCCAATTTTCTTAACCTTTTAAATCTAATTGACTATCTGATCAAATTCCTCGGGAGAGAAAATTTTGGTACCAGTAAATACATGTAATTTAGTAGTGACTTCATTTTTCCCCACATATAATTCCAATTAAACAGTGCTTTTGGCATGGGCTTAATAATATGTGCCCACAATAAACTTACCAATAGTTGTTGGAAACCTCTAAACAACCAAACCAAAAAATAAATATGTAACAAATATTGTAAATCTATGAACACATTCAAGTTTTTTCTAATATATATATATATATATATATATATATATATATATATATATATATTAGGGATGCACAGATGCCGGAAGTGACATCAGTTGGGGGCGGGGCAGTACACGCCTTAAGGCACCTTGACGAGGGGGTCGGGAAAATACACAGCACAGTGGGAATAGGCTGACAGCTGGCCACATCAACTCTCCTGCTCCCGGCTGTCTTTTTTTCATTATGCAGCACTGCTGCGATCCTCTCCTGCCTCTGTAAAGAAGAGGATGGGTGATGTCATGATTCCTCACATCCTGTTCCTGCACAGAGAGACAGAGCTAGCTGGATGGCTGGCCACTATCCAATAGCAGAGAGTGGGTCGCTAAGGGCAAGGGGCTGGACAGCATTAGCACGTGTGTTTCTATGTGAGGCAGCTGTGGAATCGTCCCTGGAAGCAGAACCGAGTAATGAGGAGAGCAAGCCCTGCAAACAGGTTAATGCAGTATGTACAGGACAGTGTCAGCAGGGTACAGACCAGTCTTATACACTAGCACCATACAGTATATACAGACCAGTCTGTACCCCAAAACTGTACTGTATATGTAAGGTACGGTGTCAGTGTACAGACTGGTCTGTACCTAATGCGCTGTACTACGCCCTCCTAATGCCCTGTACTGCGCCCTCCTAACCCCCTGTACTGTGGCATCCTAACACCCTCCTAACGCCCTGTACTGCGCCTTCCTAACACCCTCCTTATGCCCTGTACTGCGCCCTCCTAACACCCTCCTAACGCCCTGTATTGCGCCTTCCTAACACCCTCCTATTGCCCTGTACTGCGCCTTCCTAACACCCTCCTAATGCCCCATACTGCGCCTTCCTAACACCCTCCTAATGCCCTGTACCGCACCTTCCTAACACCCTCCTAATGCCCTGAACTGCGCCCTCCTAACACCCTCCCCAATGCCCTGTACTGCGCTTCCTAACACCCTCCCAAATGCCCTGTACTGCACCCTCCTAACACCCTCCTAACGCCCTGTATTGCGCCTTCCTAACACCCTCCTAACGCCCTGTATTGCGCCTTCCTAACACCCTCCTAATACCCTGTACTGCACCCTCCTAACGCCCTATATTGCGCCTTCCTAATACCCTCCTAATGCCCTGTACTGCACCTTCCTAACACTCTCCTAATGCCCTGTACTGCGCCTTCCTAACACCCTCCTAATGCCCTGTACTGCAGCTTCTTAACACCCTCCTAATGCCCTGTACTGTGCCTTCCTAACACCCTCCTAATGCCCTGTACTGTGCCATCCTAACACCCTCCCAACGCCCTGTACTTTCCATCCTAACACCCTGTACTGCGCCTTCCTAATACCCTTCTAACGCCCTGTACTGCGCCTTCCTTACACCCTCCTAACGCCCTGTACTGCGCCCTCCTAAAACCCTGTACTGTCCTCTCCCTGTGTTGCCTCCTCCTTCCCCCCACCAGCTGTCACCTCTGCCCCCATGTCTCTCAATGACCCAACCTCTTCCCCCAGCAATCACAGCCTTTTTCTTCTCAATTCTCCCACCCCACAATCCTTATTTCACCCCACCCTCAACTACCCTGCCCTCACCTACCCCTCTACTTCCCACCCTATCCCCTCACCCCAGCCTCGCTCAACTCCCTAACAACCCCCTCCCAAACCACCCCCCTACCTACGCGATAGGTATCGGTAATTGGTATCGCCGAGTACTTACAAAAAAATATTGGTACTCGTACTCAGTGTTAAAAAAGTTGTATCGGTGCATCCCTTATATATATATATATATGTGTGTGTATAACATTTCCCTATTCTACAAACCCGTTTTAAAACCATAAGCCCTGCTATCTAACCAAAACCATTGATTTCCGGGCAACTTGTCTGGCCAATCAGTGGGTGGGGTGGACTCTATGTCCACCGGACACCCGCGATTGTTCCCTGCAGTGACAGAAAGGGGACCTGCCTGTGTAAACAAGGCAGATCTCCATTCTGGCAGGGGAGATCACACTTATACTGTCTTTCTGCTCTGTGTGTTTCCCCAGGTAGCCCATCCCCCATACAGTTAGAATACATAGTGAGGGAACACATTTAACCCCTTGATCGCTCCTGATGTTAACCCCTTCCCTGCCAGTGTCATTAGTGTCTCAAAAAAGTGTCAAAAATGTCAGTTAGGTGTCCGATCTGTCCGCCACAATATCACAGTCCCGCTAAAAATCCCAGATCACCGCCATTAGTAGTAAGAAAATAGTAATAAAACTGCCATAAATCTATTCCCTATCTTGCAGACGCTATAACTTTTGCGCAAACCAATCAATATACGCTTATTGCAATTTTTTTTATCAAAATAAATAGAAATATATATATTGGCCTAAACTGAAGACATTTATTTTTTAATTTTTTTGGGGGATATTTATTATAGCAAAAAGTTAAAAATATAGTTTTTTTTCAAAATTGTCGCTCTTTTTTTGTTTATAACGCAAAAAATAAAAACCGCAGAGGTGATCAAATACCACCAAAATAAATCTCTATTTGTGGAAAAAAAAGGACATACATTTTGTTTGGGTACAGCGTCGCATGACCGCGCAATTTTCAGTTAAAGCAAGCAGTGCCTTATTCCAAAAAATGGCCTGGTCATTAAGGGGATAAGTCCTTCCGGTCCTTAAGTGGTTAAAAAGCTTCTGGCATTCTCAGCTGAAAAGGGAAATATGCAGTATTCTTACTTACAGCCATCTAAATTTAATAAGGGGGTTACAATAATCCCAATCATGGGTGTATTAGCAGGGGGCACATTTGTAAATGTGATAGGGTTGAGTATATAAAAGTATTTTGCACACTGGAATAAGGATTTTCCCTATTTCATTCTCATTATATCTTTTTTTTTTTAATACTTCCTGAATTCTCAACCTCTTTATAAACTATAACTCACAACCATGGCTTGTGCTTTATACCTAAATCACTTTATTCATCTGTGATCTCTGTAATTTTTAAGGCAAGTTTCCATTGCAAAAAACATTTCCCCTTTATGCATACTTTAATCACAAAACAATTTATGCGAGCAAACAAGCAAACATATGTATCTTTGAGAATGCAACTATTCTATGTGCAGAAGAGCTGGCACTGAAATAGCGCAGCCAAAAACATTTCAACTACAGCTTAAAGTTGCACGTTGCACACCCAAAAATACTCCTGTTCTGACTCCTTGAGACCATTCCATGCCTTCACCCTTAAGCCGGTCATCAAGAGACACATTAATACATCTTCTTAACAATTAATTGTTAATATCTTCTTAACAATTAATATAAGCGTAAAAATCACTTATACTCTATATACAAATATTTGTCAAGGGGGCAAGAAGGAGACCTTTGCATTCCTGGGATCCCTTACCTTTACCTTGCCTAGGCCTTTAAATTCTCCACGAGCTCCACAGCTCTTGATAACCTGACTCTTCTGCCTATTGGGCAGAGTGTCTGAAGCAACCAGCACAGGCAATATGCATCTGGGCAGCTTGCCGACCAGCCCTTCTGAAGCAAACGGCACACACAGTATGCATCTGGGCAGCTTGCAGTGTCCGATCCTTCTCCTGAGCAACTGGAGAGGATATATGCACTTTGAAAGCTGCCATACAGTCCTCTGTATTAACCCTTAACCCACTTAGAGTCCGTAATAGGAGGGCAACCAAAAAGTGGCCTCTACCTATCCCACTTTTGACACCACTGAACTGTAGGGGTTAAATTCTATCATTGGTCTCCCTCTTACCTTGCCTTGATTCAGAGTGGCCCTGGAAGTCCTGCTTAATCAGACACAGACACACTGAACTGCAGAGCAGAGACTTGTTTATTTTGCCTTGTACTGCATCTTAAAGGATACGTTCACCTTTTTGGGCAGAATTTCACTTTTCATAATAAAAAGAAGCGTTTTCCAATGCCATTCCTGACCCAGCCCTCCCAATGTGTTGGCTAATTGCCAGTTCCTATCTCTCCACAGTTACTCAGCTGTTGATGACATCCTGCTCGTCAGTTCTGCCTACTTAAGCCATCCAGACCAGAGGATCTCTGCCTTCGCCTTAGTCAACATCACAGAGACGCTCTCCTGCATTTCTGTTAAAAGACTTGCTTGGCTGACATCTTCTGGCTCCAGATCCTGCTTGCTGTTTTACTAAACTCATCTCCGGCTCCCAGACATTTGGCTTGTCTGTCTATCCATTCCGGTTTCTGAACTCTGGCTATGTTTGACTACGTTTTGTTCTATTTACTTTTATTATTAAACAAGTGTGATTTAACTGTACTTCTGTCTCGGTCTGATTTCATGGTTTCTGACATGGAGAAAATAAATGTACAGTTGTTAGGTGGGGGCCATATAGGCTTCTCTGAAGAGATGAGTTTTCAGGGATTGTTTGAAAGTGGACAAAGTAGGAGAAAATCGAACAGATTGGGGTAGAGCATTCAAGAGGATGGGACAGGCTCTGGAGACGTCTTGAAGGCGGGCATGGGATGAGGTGACAAGGGAGTTAGAGAGCAGGAGGCCTTGGGATGAGTGAAGAGAAGAATTAAGTTGGTATTTTGAGATTAGGTTATTGATGTAGCTGGGGGCCAGGTTTTGGATGGCTTTGTAAGTTATTGTTAGTATCTTGAATTTAATTTGTTGGTTGAGTGGCAGCCAATGGAGGGATTGGCAGAGGGGTATAGCAGACGCTGAGCAGTTTGTGAGGTGGATGAGCCTGGCAGCAGCGTTCATGATGGACTGAAGTGAGGATTGACTATTTAGATGTAAGCCAATAAGGGGGGAGTTGCAGTAGTCAAGGCAAGAGATGACCAGAGAGTGGATTAGAAGCTTTGTAGTGACATTGGTTAGGAAGTGGCGTATCTTGGAGATGTTGCAGAGGTTGAGGCGGCAAATTTTGGATAGCGATATGATGTGGGGTCAAAAGGTTAGTTTGGAGTCCAGGATTACACTTAGGACCTTGGCATGGGGGGAGAAGTTAATAGTTGAGCTGTTGATATTGACAGAGAAATCAGGGGAAGTGGCACCTGGGAGAGGAAATATCATGAGCTCGGTTTTGGATAGGTTAAGTTTGAGGAAGTTAAATGACACCCAGGCTGATATGTCTACTAGTAAGTTGGTGATGCATGAGGAGACAGATGGAGAGAGCTGGGGGTGGAGAGATAGATTTGGGTGTCATCAGCGGAGAGATGTTATTGAAAGCCATGGAAGGCAATCAACTGACCCAGGAAGGCGGTGTAAATTGAGAAAAGGAGAGGTCCAAGAACAGAGCCTTTGGGGACCCTGACAGAGAAAGGAAGAGGAGGAAGTTGAGTTGTGACACTGGAGGAGCGGTAGGATAGGTAGGATGAGAACCAGCGAAGAGTACAGTCACAGAGACCAAAGGAGTGGAGTTTTTTAAGGAGGAGGGGGTGGTCCACTGTGTCAAAATCAGCAGAGGGGTCAAGGAGAAGTAGTACAGAATAGCGTCTGTTGGCTTTAGCCATTAGTAGGTCATTTGCGAGTTTAAGGAGAGCAGTTTCCATGGATGGTTGAGGGCAAAATCCGAAATCTTTGAAAGTATTTTCAGATTACATCACTTCCTGTAGCTTGTATCAGCATTCACTTCTTGTAAGGTCATCTCCCAGAAGCCATCTCTTCCTTGTTGCATCACAGAAGAGGGCATGATAGGGCGTGTTCACCACTCTGGACCACACCTCTCTCATTACAATACCACCTTTCACCCACTTTCTATACAATCTGATTGTACAATCTCCTTTAGATCTCCCATTAGCTATATAGTACAAGGGCCTGCCTGAGTTGCTACAAATTGAATAGATTGTTCAGGTGTGTCCTCTATTCCATAGTTCTGGGAAATCTAAAGGATTTGTACAATCAGATTGCATAGTGTATGGGATCTTTACACAAGTACATAGGAGGGAGTAGATGGAGACACTCAGTCATGAGGCCTCATTCACATCTCCACCTAACAAAAACTCACATTCCCGCATTTGTTTGTTTTGTGTGTTCTGGAGTATTTTCACTGCCCTACGTACAACAATCGCCCCAGAAAAGTTCCTGAACTATTTTTGGAGAGGTGCATGGTGCATTACTGAAGTTTTCAGTGTGTTTGCCGCACTTGGGGAGTCTTTAACATGTGAAGACCACACAAACACGATGCACATTTGAAGTATTTATGAAACGCATGGCAAAGCACACATTTTCTGTGCAGTTGCCATGCATTTGGAAACACACAGATGTGAATGGATCCTCATTGTTCTTCTGTAAATGCACCAATTTCACTTTCAGGCCCCATTCACACCTAGAGTAGTGGGAGCGCACGTTTTTTGGCTCATTTTGCCAGTGACAAACAGTCAATTTCAATGGGCTGTGCTCCACCTGGCAAAGTAGCTCATAGGACATTTTTGTAAATTTGTTAGTGCATTTATCACCTGTTTTTTCATGTGGCAAAATGTGTGTTTTCTTCTGTGTTTGCAACTAGGTAATTTTAGGTCTATCAATGTGGCCATACACTATACAATCTGATTGTACAATAACTTTACATCTCCTTTAGATTTACCAAAACTATATAATAGGAGGAGACACCATCAATTCACTCTGTATCCAATCAGGCAGGTACTTGCACTACATCAGGGATGTCTCGTGGTCTGCATGTGGCCCCAGGGAATTTAGCATGCACCCTGAGCCCATCCAAAGGGACGCTGGGGAAGTCAGGCAAATTCACACATGGAGGAATGCCGGGGGTGCTGTGAAAACTTAGTTGATGGGTAAAGGTGTGCCAATGAGGACAGCTGGTAAACTTTTTCCTGGGTCATACTGGCTGGTCCGTCCTGTGTGTCTGTACTCTGTCTACCAGGAAGTTTCTGAAGTGATCTGCAAACTACAGCCACGGATGGAGGTGAGGCCTGGTCTTCAAATTCAAAGAAAACTTATTGCGCAACAGGGGTTCATTAATGGTATGTTGGTACATAGGGGAGCTGGATTTTAGAAGAAAAAAAAAAGGTGAACATAGCCTTTAAGTACACAGGATGAAATGGGTGTTATTAATTATTTTCCACCAATAAGGGGTACATGTTTGGATGACATATTTCCTTTATAATAAGGGAGAAAACCTACTTATTCATTTAACCAATCATAGAGATACACATACAGTGCCTTGAAAAAGTATTCATACATTTTCCACATTTTGTCATGTTACAACCAAATACATAAATGCTTTTTTTATAGGGATTTTATGTGATAGACTAACACAAAGTGGCACAATTGTGAAGTGGAAGGAAAATAATAAATGGTTTTCCATTTTTTTTTACAAATAAATATCTGAAAAGTGTGACATGCATTTGTATGCAGCCCCCTTTATTCTTATACTCCTAACTAAAATCTAGTGGAACCAATTGCCTTCAGAAGTCACCTAATTAGTAAATAGAATCCACCTGTGTGTAATTTAATCTCAGTATAAATACATCTGTTCTGTGAAGCCCTCAGAGGTTTGTTAGAGAACCATAAAGAACAAACAGCATCATGAAGGCCAAGAAACACACCAGACAGGTGAGGAATAAAGTTATGGAGACGTTTAAAGCAGGGGTAGGTTATAAAAAAATCTGTTCAATCCACCATCCAAAAATGGAAAAAGCATGGCACAACTGCAAACCTAACAAGACATGGCTGTCCACCTAAACTGACAGGCTAGGCAAAGAGAGCATTATTCAGAGAAGCAGCTAAGAGGCTCATGGTAACTCTGAAGAAGCTGCAGAGATCCACAGCTCAGGTGGGAGAATCTGTCCACAGGACAACTATTAATCGTGCACTCCACAAATCTGGCCTTCATGGAAGAATGACAAGAAGAAAGCCTTTGTTGAAAGAAATCCCTAAGAAGTCTAATTTGCAGTTTGTGAGAAGCCATGTGGGGGACACAGCAAACATGTGGAAGAAGGTGCTCTGGTCAGATGAAACCAAAATTGAACTTTTTGGCCTAAAAGAAAAACGCTATGCGTGGCGGAAAACTAATACTGCACACTAATATTTCATATCACCCTGAACACACCAACCCCACCGTGAAACATGGTGGTGGCAGCATCATGTTGTAGGGATGATTTTCTTAAGCATGGACAGGGAAGCTGATCAGAGTTGATGGGAAGATGGATGGAGACAAATACAGGGCAATCAAAAGAAAATCTGTTAGAGTCTGCAAAAGACCTGTGAGTGGGGCAGAGGTTCACTTTCCAGCAGGACAACGACCCTAAACATACAGCCAGAGCTACAATGGAATGGTTTAGATCTAAACATATTTATGTGTTAGAATGGGCCAGTCAAAGTCCAGACCTTAATCCAATTGAGAATCTGTGGCAAAACTTGAAAATTGCTGTTCACAGATGCTCTCCATTCAATCTGACAGAGCTTGAGGTATTTTACAAAGAAGAATGGACAAAAAAATCATTCTCTAGATATGCAAAGCTGGTAGAGACTAGGGATGAGCCGAACACCCCCGGGTTCGGTTCGAACCAGAACCTTCGAACGGACCGAAAGTTCGCGCGAATTTTCGAACCCTATACGTTATAATGGACGCGAACGTTCGAAATCAAAAGTGCTAATTACAACGGCCAATATGCATGTTAATGTCATAAAACAGGTTTGGGGACCCGGGTCCTGCCCCAGGGGACATATATCAATGCAAAAAGAACTTTTAAAAACTAACGTTTTTTCGGGAGCAGTCATTTTAATGATGCATAAAGTGAAAAAAAAAAAGTGACATTTTCCTTTAAATATGGTACCTGGGGGGTGTCCAAAGTATGCCTGTGAAGTGGCATGTGTTTCCCGTGTTTAGAACTGTCCTTGCACAAAATGACATTTGTAAAGGAAAAAAAGAAGCCATTTAAAACCACTTGCGGCTTTAGGTTTGATCTTAAGTAGAATCTGAACAGGTACATTATGAAGTGTAGCTCCATCCCAAAAAAATCTATTTTTAAGCTTTTTGGAGAACATAGGGAGGGGTTATCACCCCTGTAACATTTGCTGTCTTTGCACATCTGTTCAGAACATGTCACCTCACTTTCCGTCCCAATGACAAATGTTTTTGGAAAAGTGGGGTTTTAATTGAAACAAGGATTGGTGATAAAGTATCAGTAGAGAGGAGATACCCTTTTTCCCAAATTAAATCTAACAGGATAGAATTTCCCTTCCTAGGGGTAGATTTCCTCTCACTTCCTGTTTTCTCTTTCCATTTGCAAGTAGGAGTCGTTTGTAAGTTGGATGTTTGAAAGTAGGGGCCTGGCGTATATACTCTGCAGAAATTTGCCCTATTAGATGTTGGTGTAGCCACAAGACTGGTGGGCACAGGAATGGGCCCTGCTGTGAGTTAATAGATCAAGATTTGTAATTGCATGCACCTGTTGAACAGGGCAGAAAAATTGGGGGTGGTGGTGGTGGTGGTGGTGGACGGTTTTGCCACAAGACTGTAAGCTCTCACAGTTACTCTTGGTGGGGCGCAGGAATGGGCCCTGCTGTGAGTTATTAGATCAAGATTTGTAATTGCAAGCACCTGATGAACAGGGCAGAAAAATTGGGCCTTTGGCGGTGGTGGTGGACGGTGTTGCCACAAGACTGTAGGCCCTCATAGTTACTCTTGGTGGGCGCAGGAATGGGCCCTGCTGTGAGTTATTAGATCAAGATTTGTCATTGCAAGCACCTGATGAACAGGGCAGAAAAATTGGGCCTTTGGCGGTGGTGGTGGACGGTGTTGCCACAAGACTGCAGGCCCTCATAGTTACTCTTGGTGGGCGCAGGAATGGGCCCTGCTGTGAACTATTAGATCAAGATTTGTAATTACCCGCCCCTGTTAAACAGGGGCTGAAAAATTGTGCCTTAGGCACTGGTGTTGGTGCCACAACACTGCAACCCCTCACAGAGACTGTACTTGGAGCACAGCAGTCACACGTGTTGCGAAGCATTTTTTTAAAAAATTGTAAGTACACGCCCCTGTTAAACAGGGGCTGAAAAATTGTGCCTTAGGCACTGGTGCTGGTGCCACAACACTGCAACCCGGCCCTCACAGATACTGTACTTGGAGCACAGCAGTCACACGTGTTGCGAAGCATTTTTTTTAAAAAATTTTAAGTACACGCCCCTGTTAAACAGGGGCTGAAAAATTGTGCCTTAGGCACTGGTGCTGGTGCCACAACACTGCAACCCGGCCCTCACAGAGACTGTACTTGGAGCACAGCAGTCACACGTGTTGCGAAGCATTTTTTTAAAAAATTGTAAGTACACGCCCCTGTTAAACAGGGGCTGAAAAAATTGTGCCTTAGGCACTGGTGCTGGTGCCACAACACTGCAACACGGCCCTCACAGAGACTGTACTTGGAGCACAGCAGTCACACGTGTTGCGAAGCATTTTTTTAAAAAATTGTAAGTACACGCCCCTGTTAAACAGGGGCTGAAAAATTGTGCCTTAGGCACTGGTGCTGGTGCCACAACACTGCAACCCGGCCCTCACAGAGACTGTACTTGGAGCACAGCAGTCACACGTGTTGCGAAGCATTTTTTTAAAAAATTGTAAGTACACGCCCCTGTTAAACAGGGGCTGAAAAATTGTGCCTTAGGCACTGGTGCTGGTGCCACAACACTGCAACACGGCCCTCACAGAGACTGTACTTGGAGCACAGCAGTCACACGTGTTGCGAAGCATTTTTTTAAAAAATTGTAAGTACACGCCCCTGTTAAACAGGGGCTGAAAAATTGTGCCTTAGGCACTGGTGCTGGTGCCACAACACTGCAACACGGCCCTCACAGAGACTGTACTTGGAGCACAGCAGTCACACGTGTTGCGAAGCATTTTTTAAAAAAATTGTAAGTACACGCCCCTGTTAAACAGGGGCTGAAAAATTGTGCCTTAGGCACTGGTGCTGTGAAAGAACGCTGGAGGCAGGACAGGCCAGTAGCTCAATTGCATACTGTGCAAGCTCTGGCCAGTGATCCATCCTCAGGACCCAGTAAGCCAGAGGATTTTCGGTGGGAAAGGTGTCCAAGTCTGACCTTGCCCCAAGGTATTCCTGCACCATGTATATCAGACGCTGGCGATGGTTGCTGGAACCGATCATACCTTGGGGCTGCGGACTAAAAAATTGTCTGAACGCATCGGTCAGACGTCCACCTTCCCCACCGCTCCTTCTGCCACTGACCGAAGCCTCAGCAACTCGTCGCCCAGGACCAGGAGTTTGTAGCCTCCCAGTTTCTGGGAACGCGTTGCACAGACCTTTCTGCAAGGCCTCCCTGAGATGTCTCATCCTCTGCTCCCTCTGCGACGGCAAGATAAGGTCCGCAACCTTACCCTTGTACCGCGGATCAAGGAGAGTGGCCAGCCAGTAATGGTCCCTCTCCTTGATCCGAAGAACACGAGGATCCTTCCGCAGGCTTTGCAGGATCAGGGAGGCCATGCAGCGTAGGTTAGCTGAGGCATTCGGTCCGGAGTCTTCTGGGTCACTGAGGATGACATGATCGCCAGCCACCTCCTCCCAGCCACGTACAAGTCCACTGGCTTGTTGGGACTGTACATCATCCCTAAAAGACTGCTGCTGCTGATGCTGAGTGCCAGGCTCCACCTCCATGCTCACACAATCCTCCTCCTCCTCCTCCTCCTCCTCCTCCTCATCCTCTTCCTGTGTGATGGGTGGGACAGAAGGAACACTGTCCGGATAAAGGGGGCCTTGAGAGGCAAGGAAGTCCTCCTCTTCCTGCCTCTGTTCTGCCTCAAGTGCCCTGTCCATTATCCCACGCAGCGTATGCTCCAACAGGTGGACAAGAGGGACAGTGTCACTGATGCATGCACTGTCACTGCTCACCATCCTCGTGGCCTCCTCAAATGGTGAGAGGACAGTGCATGCATCCCTGATCATGCTCCACTGACGTGGGGAAAAAAAACCAAGCTCCCCTGACCCTGTCCTGGTGCCGTAGTCGCAAAGGTACTCATTGATGGCCCTCTGCTGCGTGTGCAGTCGCTGCAGCATGGCCAACGTTGAGTTCCACCTGGTGGGCATGTCACATATTAGGCGGTTCTTGGGCAGGTTCAGCTCCTTTTGCAGCTCAGTCAGCCGAGCACTGGCATTATAAGATCGGCGGAAATGCACACAGACTTTCCTGGCCTGCCTCAGGACATCCTGTAAGCCTGGGAACCTGCCCAAGAACCGCTGCACCACCAGGTTGAGGACGTGAGCCATGCAGGGCACATGGGTGAGCTGCCCCTGTCGCAGGGCGGAGAGGAGGTTGGTGCCATTGTCAGAAACGACCATTCCTGGCTTAAGCTGACGTGGCGTCAACCACCTCTCGGCCTGCCCCTGCAGAGCTGCCAGAACCTCTGGCCCAGTGTGGCTCCTGTCCCCCAAACACACCAGCGCAAGCACGGCATGGCATCTTTTTGCCTGCGTACTTGCGTAGCCCCTTGTACGCCTACGGAGCACCGCTGGTTCCAAGGACAGAGCACTGGAGGAAGAAGAAGAGGAGGGGGTGGAGGAGAGAGGTGTGTCACAACCAGTAGCAGTAGTCGCGTTTTGGAGGCGTGGTGGCGGAACAACCTCCAACACTACTGCACCTTGTCCTGCATCCCTCCCAGCTGCCAATAGAGTGACCCAATGGGCCGTGAAAGAAAGGTACCGTCCCTGTCCATGCCTGCTGGACCATGAGTCAGCGGTAATATGCACCTTACCGCTGACCGCCCTGTCCAGCGAGGCATGGACATTGCCCTCCACATGCCGGTAGAGAGACGGAATCGCCTTCCGCGAGAAAAAGTGGCGTTTGGGAACCTGCCACTGAGGAACCGCACATTGAACAAACTCACGGAAGGGGGCCGAGTCTACCAACTGAAAAGGCAGCAGTTGAAGTGCTAGCAATTTAGCAAGGCTAGCATTCAACCGCTGGGCATGTGGATGGCTGGGAGTGTACTTCTTTCTACGGTCCAGCAGCTGGGGCAGGGAAATTTGCCTGCTGCATTCGGACGTCGGTGTACTGCAAGTACTTGGTTGTGACACACCGAATTCTACACCTTCAGTCCTCTCAGAGCAGCTTTCAGAGAGGACTGAAGGTGTAGTGGGGATGGAGATACCAGCTGAGGAGGAGCAAGGAGAGGTCCGCTTAGTTCTTTGGTGTGGGTCTTTTATGTGTGCCTGCCAACGAGCTGCATGGCAGGTCGCCATATGTCTGGTCATGCTTGTCGTGCCCAAGCGGCTGATGTTTTGGCCACGCGAGATACGCTTGAGACAAATATTGCAAATAGCAGTGGTGCGATCTGCTGCACTCGTCTCAAAAAAGGCCCACACCAAAGAACTTTTCTGATAACGTGCAGAGGCAGCGCCCTGCACAGGCGGAGCTCTGCGGTGTTGTACAGTTGCTGTGCTGGCCTCTACCTGGCCTCCAGGGGGCATCCTGCCTCGTTGGACATGTGACGCCGCATCCTCCTCCTCCTCGTCCTCCTCCTCATCCTCTCTCCCTTGAGGCACCCACGTGGAGTCAGTGACCTCATCATCCCCTCCCTCTTCACCACTAGAGCAAACCTGGCAGTAAGCTGCAGCTGGTGGAACTGTACTGCCAGATTCCTCAAGCTGGGTATCGTCATCCGAGCCTTCGAATCGTTGGGCATCCTCCTGGAGCATGTACCCAACACTGTGCTCAAAGAGTTCGGGGGACTCCTCAGGAGGACATGGTGGGTCTAGGGAAGGGGTGGCTGATGATGCTCTGTCAGTACCCTGAGCCTGGGTGAGAGAGGATGAGGAGGATGAGGAGGGCTTGGTCATCCATTCTACCAAGCCTTCAGCATGATGCGGCTCCACATGTCCAGCTGCCGAAAACAAAGACGCGCGTGTCCCATGGCCACGTGCTGATGACGATGCACGACCACGTCCACGTCCACGGCCACGTCCACTAGAAACAGAGCCTGCCTGCCCTGTGTTCTTGGCTCTGCACGCTCTGCCTCCCCTTGGCGGTCTTCCAGCCATTGTAGTCGGTAGTCCTGTGGGTGCTGCTGAGAAGAAAATATAGGAGCTCTGTGTGATGCCACTAACACACTAGAAGTCCTATAGGTGCTTCTGCAAAGAAAATATAGGAGCTCTGTGTGATGCCACTAACACACTAGAAGTCCTGTGGGTGCTGCTGAGAAGAAAATATAGGAGCTCTGTGTGATGCCACTAACACACTAGAAGTCCTATGGGTGCTTCTGCAAAGAAAAAATAGGAGCTCTGTGTGATGCCACTAACACACTAGAAGTCCTGTGGGTGCTGCTGAGAAGAAAATATAGGAGCTCTGTGTGATGCCACTAACACACTAGAAGTCCTATGGGTGCTTCTGCAAAGAAAATAGAGGAGCTCTGTGTGATGCCACTAACACACTAGAAGTCCTGTGGGTGCTGCTGAGAATACAATATAGGAGCTCTGTGTGATGCCACTAACACACTAGAAGTCCTATGGGTGCTTCTGCAAAGAAAATAGAGGAGCTCTGTGTGATGCCACTAACACACTACAAGTCCTATAGGTGCTTCTGGGAAGAAAATATAGCTCTGTGTGTGTAATGGGACTAACACACTTCAAGTCCTATAGGTGCTTCTGGGAAGAAAATATAGCTCTGTGTGTGTAATGGGACTAACACACTTCAAGTCCTATAGGTGCTTCTGGGAAGAAAATATAGCTCTGTGTGTGTAATGGGACTAACACACTTCAAGTCCTATAGGTGCTTCTGGGAAGAAAATATAGCTCTGTGTGTGTAATGGGACTAACACACTTCAAGTCCTATAGGTGCTTCTGGGAAGAAAATATAGCTCTGTGTGTGTAATGGGACTAACACACTTCAAGTCCTATAGGTGCTTCTGGGAACAAAGTATAGCTCTTTGTGTGTAATGGGACTAACACACTTCAAGTCCTATAGGTGCTTCTGGGAAGAAAATATAGCTCTGTGTGTGTGATGGGACTAACACACTTCAAGTCCTATAGGTGCTTCTGGGAAGAAAATATAGCTCTGTGTGTGTGATGGGACTAACACACTTCAAGTCCTATAGGTGCTTCTGGGAACAAAGTATAGCTCTTTGTGTGTAATGGGACTAACACACTTCAAGTCCTATAGGTGCTTCTGGGAAGAAAATATAGCTCTGTGTGTGTGATGGGACTAACACACTTCAAGTCCTATAGGTGCTTCTGGGAACAAAGTATAGCTCTTTGTGTGTAATGGGACTAACACACTTCAAGTCCTATAGGTGCTTCTGGGAAGAAAATATAGCTCTGTGTGTGTAATGGGACTAACACACTTCAAGTCCTATAGGTGCTTCTGGGAAGAAAATATAGCTCTGTGTGTGTAATGGGACTAACACACTTCAAGTCCTATAGGTGCTTCTGGGAAGAAAATATAGCTCTGTGTGTGTAATGGGACTAACACACTTCAAGTCCTATAGGTGCTTCTGGGAACAAAATATAGCTCTGTGTGTGTGATGGGACTAACACACTTCAAGTCCTATAGGTGCTTCTGGGAACAAAATATAGCTCTGTGTGTGTAATGGGACTAACACACTTCAAGTCCTATAGGTGCTTCTGGGAACAAAATATAGCTCTGTGTGTGTGATGGGACTAACACACTTCAAGTCCTATAGGTGCTTCTGGGAACAAAATATAGCTCTGTGTGTGTGATGGGACTAACACACTTCAAGTCCTATAGGTGCTTCTGGGAACAAAATATAGCTCTGTGTGTGTAATGGGACTAACACACTTCAAGTCCTATAGGTGCTTCTGGGAAGAAAATATAGCTCTGTGTGTGTAATGGGACTAACACACTTCAAGTCCTATAGGTGCTTCTGGGAAGAAAATATAGCTCTGTGTGTGTGATGGGACTAACACACTTCAAGTCCTATAGGTGCTTCTGGGAAGAAAATATAGCTCTGTGTGTGTAATGGGACTAACACACTTCAAGTCCTATAGGTGCTTCTGGGAACAAAGTATAGCTCTTTGTGTGTAATGGGACTAACACACTTCAAGTCCTATAGGTGCTTCTGGGAAGAAAATATAGCTCTGTGTGTGTGATGGGACTAACACACTTCAAGTCCTATAGGTGCTTCTGGGAAGAAAATATAGCTCTGTGTGTGTGATGGGACTAACACACTTCAAGTCCTATAGGTGCTTCTGGGAACAAAGTATAGCTCTTTGTGTGTAATGGGACTAACACACTTCAAGTCCTATAGGTGCTTCTGGGAAGAAAATATAGCTCTGTGTGTGTGATGGGACTAACACACTTCAAGTCCTATAGGTGCTTCTGGGAACAAAGTATAGCTCTTTGTGTGCAATGGGACTAACACACTTCAAGTCCTATAGGTGCTTCTGGGAAGAAAATATAGCTCTGTGTGTGTGATGGGACTAACACACTTCAAGTCCTATAGGTGCTTCTGGGAAGAAAATATAGCTCTGTGTGTGTAATGGGACTAACACACTTCAAGTCCTATAGGTGCTTCTGGGAACAAAGTATAGCTCTTTGTGTGTAATGGGACTAACACACTTCAAGTCCTATAGGTGCTTCTGGGAAGAAAATATAGCTCTGTGTGTGTGATGGGACTAACACACTTCAAGTCCTATAGGTGCTTCTGGGAAGAAAATATAGCTCTGTGTGTGTGATGGGACTAACACACTTCAAGTCCTATAGGTGCTTCTGGGAACAAAGTATAGCTCTTTGTGTGTAATGGGACTAACACACTTCAAGTCCTATAGGTGCTTCTGGGAAAAAAATATAGCTCTGTGTGTGTGATGGGACTAACACACTTCAAGTCCTATAGGTGCTTCTGGGAACAAAGTATAGCTCTTTGTGTGTAATGGGACTAACACACTTCAAGTCCTATAGGTGCTTCTGGGAACAAAATATAGCTCTGTGTGTGTGATGGGACTAACACACTTCAAGTCCTATAGGTGCTTCTGGGAAG
Organism: Lithobates sylvaticus; assembly: GCA_028564925.1. NCBI lineage: Eukaryota > Metazoa > Chordata > Amphibia > Anura > Ranidae > Lithobates > Lithobates sylvaticus. The sequence goes on along the minus strand of CM053036.1, from coordinate 131,225,534 downwards.
AAAATATAGCTCTGTGTGTGTAATGGGACTAACACACTTCAAGTCCTATAGGTGCTTCTGGGAACAAAATATAGCTCTGTGTGTGTGATGGGACTAACACACTTCAAGTCCTATAGGTGCTTCTGGGAACAAAATATAGCTCTGTGTGTGTAATGGGACTAACACACTTCAAGTCCTATAGGTGCTTCTGGGAACAAAATATAGCTCTGTGTGTGTAATGGGACTAACACACTTCAAGTCCTATAGGTGCTTCTGGGAACAAAATATAGCTCTGTGTGTGTGATGGGACTAACACACTTCAAGTCCTATAGGTGCTTCTGGGAACAAAATATAGCTCTGTGTGTGTAATGGGACTAACACACTTCAAGTCCTATAGGTGCTTCTGGGAAGAAAATATAGCTCTGTGTGTGTAATGGGACTAACACACTTCAAGTCCTATAGGTGCTTCTGGGAACAAAATATAGCTCTGTGTGTGTAATGGGACTAACACACTTCAAGTCCTATAGGTGCCTCTGGGAACAAAATATAGGAGCTCTGCCTGCCTGCCACGAACACACTACAAGTCCTATAGGTGCTTCTGGTAACAAAATATAGGAGCTCTGCCTGCCTGCCACTAACACACTACAAGTCCTATAGGTGCTTCTGGTAACAAAATATAGGAGCTCTGCCTGCCTGTCACTAACACACTACAAGTCCTATAGGTGCTTCTGGTAACAAAATATAGGAGCTCTGCCTGCCTGCCACTAACACACTACAAGTCCTATAGGTGCTTCTGGTAACAAAATATAGGAGCTCTGCCTGCCTGCCACTAACACACTACAAGTCCTATAGGTGCTTCTGGTAACAAAATATAGGAGCTCTGCCTGCCTGTCACTAACACACTACAAGTCCTATAGGTGCTTCTGGTAACAAAATATAGGAGCTCTGCCTGCCTGCCACTAACACACTACAAGTCCTATAGGTGCTTCTGGTAACAAAATATAGGAGCTCTGCCTGCCTGCCACGAACACACTACAAGTCCTATAGGTGCTTCTGGTAACAAAATATAGGAGCTCTGCCTGCCTGCCACGAGCACACTACAAGCCCCTCTTTGTCAATCAATCTTTGTAACTGAATCTATCTAACTCAATCTCTGCAAGTGAATCTCTCTCTCTATCTATCTAAATGCAGCAGAGTGTCACAGAAACAGCCTGCTCAATCTGCGCCGGAACAGCATGTGACCGGCGCAGACGGCGTGGCGGCGTTTTATAGGGGGGGGGCGTGTACTACAGCCCCTGAGCTGTAATTGGCTACAGGCGTCCTGCCTGTAGCCAATTATGGCTCTTCGAGTTTCCGGGGCTGTGATTGGCCAAGCATGCGGGGTCACAGTGCATGCTTGGCCAATCATCAGCCAGCAATGCACTGCGTCGGCCGCGCCGGCCGCAATGCATTGCGGGGCCGCTCGCATCACACGAACGTGATGCGAGCGGCCAAAATAGTTCTGGGCTCGCCGAGCGAGCGAACGCCCGGTGCTCGATGCGAACGTGGGTTCGCATCGAGCACCGGGCCCATCCTTAGTAGAGACATACCCAAAAAGACTTGCAGCTGTAATTGCAGTGAAAGGTGGTTCTACAAAGTATTGTCTCAGGGGGGCTGAATACAAATGCACACCATACTTTTTATATATTTATTTGTTAAAAAAAAATGTAAAACCATTTATCATTTTCCTTTCTAATTCACAATTATGTGCCACTTTGTGTTGATTTATCCCATAAAATCCCAATAAAATACATTTATGTTTTTGGTTGTAACATGACAAAATGTGTAAAATGTCAAGGGGTATGAATACGTTTTCAAGGCACTGTATATAGAATTATTTACATATTTGTATCTAGGCAACTTATAATGCTTAATTCGAGTTTATAAAAAACTCCAGTGGTTTCCTGTCATCCAAGACATTTGTCTAGTACATATCTTCATTACATATATAAGTTCCCCATATTCATTTTCACAATTAATACAAGCTTACTGTAAAAAAGTTCTAAAAACACTATTTTAAACTGAATTATTAGTAAAGCACTCTACCGACAAGCATAAAATATTATCCATAATTATCTTAAACATATATTCTTCTAACCGGTTCCCGACCGGCGCACGGCGATATACGTCGGCAGAATGGCACGTACAGGCAGGAGGGCGTATATATAAGTCCCTCCTTAATGCCTGCCGTGCCATCGGAGCGTGCCGGGAGCGGCGCGCTCCCACGCCGGTCAGGACCCCCGTGAGCCCGGTCGCGGGTCCCGCGGACTCGATCGCCGCGGGGACACCCGCGATCTTCTCACGGGAAGGCTGAACGGGGAGATGCGGAAGTACACAGCATCTCCCCGTTCTGCCTAGCAACTAGTGACGCCGATCTCTGCTCCCTGTGATTGGAGCAGAGATCAGCATTCACTAGCTGACAGCCATGCCCCCCCCACAGTAAGAAACACACCCCTAGGCATACTTAACCCCTACACTGCCCACTTATGGTTAACCCCTTCACTGCCAGTGTCATTTTACAGGAATCAATGCATTTAAATAGATTGCTGTATAAATGACAATGGTCCCAAAAATGTGTCAAAAATATCCGATGTGTCCGCCATAATGTCGCAGTCACAATAAAAATCGCTGATCGCCGCCATTACTAATAAAAAAAAAATTATTAATAAAAATGCTATAAAACTATCCCCTATCTTGTAAACGCTATAACTTCTGCGCAAACCAATCAATAATCGCTTTTTGCGATTTTTTTTACCAAAAATATGTAGAAGAATACGTATCGGCCTAAACTGAGGAAAAAAATTTTTTTTATATATTTTTGGGGGATATTTATTATAGCAAAAAAAAAAAAAATAATGCGTTTTTTTTTTTCAAAATTGTCGCTCTTTTTTGTTTATAGCGCAAAAAATAAAAACTGCAGGGGCGATCAAATACCACCAAAAGAAAGCTCTATTTGTGGGAAAAAAAGGACGTCAATTTTGTTTGGGAGCCACGTCGCACGTCCGCGCAATTGTCAGTTAAAACGACACAGTGCCGAATCGCAAAAAGGGGCCTGGTCCTTTGGCTGCAAATTGGTACGGTCTGAAAGTGGTTAAGCATAAAATATTATCCATAATTATCTTAAACATATATTCTTCTAATTAACCCTTCACATTCTTATTTTTTAAATAATCCCCATTAATGATTCACCAGTTTGTCAATGCAATGTACCTTCCAAATTCAGAAGGTAATTCAGAATCTAAGCTGAGTGGTCAGCTAACTGATTCTAATTCTGTTTCTCTGTAGTCAGTTTTCTGTTAATTCTATTTCTGGTTGTAGGGCAGTCTATGCTAGTTAATTACTGTTTAGTATTATATTTCCTAACCTCTTCAGTTGAGTTGTTCTTTTCCAGATTTCTTCACTTAAGTATGTGTAATCCAGCAAAGAAAAAAAAAAAAAAGTATCTCTCCAGCTTTCAGCTTGAAACAGTTTGGTAAGAAGAGCCAGGGGGATGAGCTGATCTCCCCTCCTTCAGCTCCTTCTTCTGGCCTCTGAGATCTTGCTAGCCAGGTGGAGATAGGGATATCTGCCTGAAGCTACCTGGAGGCCTGGAGCTAAGTTGGGTACACACCTAGTTTTTTTTTTTCTTTCGTTCAACCCATCGAGCCAAATGAAAAAATATACTGAAAGATAGCCGTACTTACACAAAACCAATGTTTATGTAGCGATCTCCCCCTTTGTATTCTGACAGGACATCTCCCTGCCAGAACGCACTTATAAGCACTCACAGCCATTGTCTCTGAGTGCTAATTGGCTGCTGGTTGGATGGTTTTCCAGCATCCATGTTTGACAGAGGCCGCTTGTGAGATAGGGTCGATTTACAAATATTTCAGCCAAGATTGACACAACTTTAACACAGAAAAGGGGGCGCCAGGAAGCATAGGGAATCGGCACCGCCCAGGCACATCCGGCACACCCTGTGCTCACGCCTATGGATAAAAGCATGAGGTGTGAGTGCCTATGTGCTTCTCCTGACCACAGCCTATAGTATATTGGCTTTGCAGTAGTCTAAACTTGTGCATACCAGCTACAGTATATATACAGTACACAATTCCAAGATAAAGGAATAAAGAATTAGAATCAGCACCTCACTATAGCTATGTCTATGTGTCCTCTGAGCCCTTTAACAATAATAATATTCTGAGATCTGACATTTGATAAAGGGCATCAGAAAGATGCAAATAAAGAAACACTAATGCCACTTTTGGTATTAAGATAGGGAAAGAAATCCATGCAGACAAATTGAAAAGCCTGTGTTTACAGTATGGATTTTTAGATAAATGTGTTTTGATTTTCTTTGTTTGGTGAGCTCCGTACTTGTATTGAAGCTTAAGTTCCATAAACACCAGACAGGGATAGCTAGGGATTTATGTCTGAAAAATTGTGTATAAATAACTCAACTCAAATTAAAAATAAAGTTTTGTCCAGTAAAATGGTTTTCAAAGCTGGCAGAATCTACCAAGTTTCTCTGCAATAAAATGATTTGTTACAACAATATAGTAGCTGGAGGTGTACATTTTAAAGCTTTGAAGTAATATTTGCTGTGATTGTGAAAATGTTCTAAAAATGTCCAGGCCAGCATTATTTATTGGAACACACTAGTTAATCTGTTTTATGTGGAATACTTAGCAACATTAATATATACTATGCCTTTAAAGGTCAGGCCCAAGTCATGGAAAAAGTTTTAAATGACTTACATTTCTCTACTGTGGGAATGGAAACCACTTCACAGTTTGAGCTTTTTTGATTTGCTTCTACTTGCGCACATACACTTACAAATTGCTGTTGATAGAAATAGTGAACATTGCTACATTGCTTTAATAAGAATGTCCAGCAATGCAGAGATGCTGAAAGTATCTCTAAACCCAAGAGCAAAAAATATATTGTAGCTTTCCAATCAGTCCTGGTCAGCCCCACAGTGTTCAACCCATACACTGCCTGGTACTGACTTCAAAGGGGCCTGTCTCACCCTATAGACAAACTGAAAGAAAGAAGTAAACACCGGGAAGCCACCAAGTTCCATGTGTATTAAGTAGGCTTCAGCTTCGCCTCCTCACAAGCGAAGCCCCTTTAACACTTTTCACCTGCTCATGGACGTAGTCGACTAAGCCCATGAGCAAGTAAAATGCATTAGAGTAGCATGGCTTGGGAGGAGGTGAAGCTGAAGCCTACTAGATACACATGGAACCAGGCAGTTTCCCAGAGTGCGCTTATATCTTTTATGTAGCTTTCCAGTCCTTAGAATTGGTGGCTGCATACATTTTCTTTTTATAGGTTCATTGGTTGATCCTAATAGAAATTCAGTGTTTGTGATGGTGCAAGAAACCCATTGTTAAAATGTTTGTATAGGGAAAAGGTGGTGTTTAGGCCCAGGTTGAATTGCCGTCACTGCCCATATTTTGTTCGACACCGTATAGGTGGTCTTACAAGAATTTTTATTTTATTTTTTAAGATAAATTAAAGGAATTAAACGTCTAAATACAAAATATTGGTTTAAAAAAAAATCACATAAAAATAACCTGGTACATCATCTGTCTGTCTCTTGTTTTGTTTTTTTAATAAAGGGGTTTACTAAATGTCATGGCAGCTATGGAAAATAGGGGTTGCTTTGGTGTGGTCAGATTCTGTCCAAAAAGGGCAACTTTGTATGTGTTAGAAACAAATGTCAGATGGGGTGAAACATGCTGGAGGCATGGTCTGGATGAATCGAGCTGAGTCTGCTTTTGCCTGCTTACCACTCAACCCGGATGAGGTGTGCAGAGGCTGGGCTACCTCTTTCTATTTTTGCAGAATGCTTTGGGTCTGGATGGACCTTTTCTCAGCTTGCACCCTCACTAGTCAGCGGCATCCAACTCACCGGTCCATGACAGCCTGAGCAGGGACCCTCAAGCATTTATCATGGGTCACAGACACTACAGTTACAATACAATTCAAGACTTTTGGTGATGTAGCTGGGGGCAGTTATGGATGATTTTGTGTTGTTAATATTTTGAATTTTATTAGTTGGGGAATTAGAAGACAGTGAATAGATTGGCAGAGAGGGGCGGCAAACCCTAAGCAGGGGGTAAGGTGGATGAGTTTGGCAACATTGATCATGATAGAATTAAGTATATATAGAGGTGATGAGGTAAAATAAGTGGATTAGTAGATGTGATGTAGTTGGTTAGGAAGGAGCATATTTTGGAAATGTTACGGAGGTTAATGTGGCAATATTTGGACAGTGACTGGATCTGGGGTAAAATTAAAGGTCAGAGTCCAGGATCATACCTAGCACCCTGACACGTGGAGAGGGACTAATAGCTGCTCATTGTTTTTTTCCCTGCAGCTATGATTTCAGTGTGGTAGATCCAGACACCAGATTTAATAAATGTAAGGGCAGATGTGGTGTATAAGGGGGGGAAATGGGGAGTGTTTTGGCACACACCACTGTTGCTCACAAGTATGCTGTAACATATCACACACAAAAGGCAAATTTGCCTGAATCAATAATAAGTGTCAAACAATAGCCACCATATCGGAGTCTGGCCAGCCTATTCCCATAACGTTTTTCCCTTTCAGCTATGCCTACTGTGAGAGGAGGGCCCATGGATCCCAGAATCCCTTGGAGAGTTTGAAAAACCCTTGTTTCAGCTCCCCATGCACCTCCTATATCAAAGTCACCCTGTGTCTCTAATAGGGGCATAGGGTGAGCGAGAAATTCAGTCGGATCTGTACTAATCGGACTCACTGTACAACCACACTGGAATGTTGTATGTATGTATGTATGTATGTATATATATATATATATATATATATATATATATATATATATATATATATATATTGTATATTGTCTCATGTCTCATTTTGCTGTGTACTCTTTGCTGGGTCGTTTGGGGTGTGGCTGTATTCCATTGTCCTATTGTTTTTCTGTCTGCCTTGGATATTATGGGATGTGTAAGTGTGTTTTCTGTGAGGAGGGAGGTAGGGTGATTTCTTCCAACAGCTCTCACTGCTGATTGGACAGTCTACCCCACCTGGAATGCAAAGGGGGGGGGGGTTGTCCCAAATATTACCTGTGTAACTGTGTTTTCAATAAACAGTTCATGTTGAGAAACCAAACGATTATTGCCTTGTTTGGGGTTGAAAGTGGTTGCATTATCTGATATCTATATTCAGACTGGGAGGAAGCGGTATATGGCGAAAGCACTCAAGCAGAGTGTGGGGCGTTTCGTTACACCTACAGTGTGGTGGATCAGGAAATGTAGCAAAGAGATTCTTTGCCATGCAGCCTTGATGTGAAACTTTGTGATCCCTCTTGGATGATAGAAGTAGATTGCTGTAAGATTTTTTACCTTGTATCAGGAAGGAGTTAACCTTCCCATTGAAGCCTCCTGAAAAATGTACTATTCCTCCTCCTCCTAATCACCAACATATTTTTCTACTCCATTTGTCACTGCCTGCCTTTTCCCTGTGTTGTAGAAGAGTGGGTAGCCTGTGGCCAGGGCTGTCTTTAATGCAGGGCAAAAGGGGAAGCTGCTCTGGGCCCAGTCATTGTTATGGAGCCCAAAGCAGCTGCCCATTGAGCACGCTCAAGAGGTGGAACTACCAGCAGGGCATTCTGAGGGGAGCAGCCAATGGAGGGTGCCGAACCGCAGGCAGCACAATTTCGGACACCGCAGGGAATAGATTGCGGAGGGAAGGGTGAGCACCCAACAAGCTGCATCACATCCTTTGCCCTTCTAACCATGCCCACCCTGTGCCATCACTTCCTACACTGGCCTCTCCTGCCGGGGACACGCCCTCCTACTCTGGATACTCTTTCTCTGGAGACTGCACAACATAGCAAGGTGATGTCATGTATGGACTGTCACTAGTCCCTGGTATGTGGAGGCTGCAGGGAGGAGAATGCTGCACATGTCGACCGAGGAGCGGGATGGGTCAGGGGAGGGGAAGGAAGAGGATTTAATTCCAGGCTACAGGCAGACCGCTAAATACACATAAGTGATTTGTATTCCTTATGTGTATGCATGATACACTGGTTGTGGGTGTTCGGCCAGGCCAGGTCTCTTCACCTCACCCTGCAAGATAAAAACAAACTGTGCGCCTATGAACAATATTGGATTATGTACCCCTCCAGAAACCTGTCCAAAAAACTCCAATAGCTGAGTTCCCCAGCCTGCCCTTTTGCTAGGACATTGCAATGGAGCACTAGCTGTTGTTGGTCGCCTCTGCCATCACATGATGTCCGCCCCCACGGATTTAAACACTGCACATGTATCATGGTAATGGGGTACATGGTGCACAGAACTTGTGCGGAATTTGAATTCAAGAGCTTGTGGTGGGCATCAGCGGTTGGAATACCACAGCAACAACTTGAATGCAGAAAGAGGAGTCACCACTCCAGGTGAGAAAGGGAAATCAATCCCACAGCAGGTAACCCCACAGGTGCTGACCTGGCTCGCCACCACCATAGACAGAAGAACTTGAAATAGACACTACAATGGTATACTAATCGTAAACTTCTTTATTGTAGTGTAGACAGACAGATAAAATCACAGGAAACTACAGATAATAGTTGGTTAACCATTATCCATGGATTTCTGTGGTTTTATCTGTCTACACTACAATAAAGAAGTCCATGATTGGTATCCCAGATGAAACGAACTGAAAAATTCAGAAAAATACTGAAACAAAAACATCAAATGCAGCCTCACTGTGCCATCATATGCAGCCACTGTGCCCATCATATGCAGCCAACTATGCCCATCATACGCAGTCACTGTGCCCATCATATGCAGCCACTGTGCCCAGAAAATGAAGCCACTTTGCCCAACATATGCAGCCAACCGTGCCCATCAAATGAAGCCACTGTGCCCATCATATGCAGCCAACTGTGCCCATTATTATGCAGCCAACTGTGCCCCATCATATGCAGCCAGCTGTGCCCAGCAAATGCACCCACTGTGCCATTATATGCAGCCACTGTGCCCATCATATGCAGCCAACTGTGTCCATTATATACAGCCAACTGTGCCCCATCATATGCAGCCAACTGTGCCCCATCATATGCAGCCAACTGTGCCCAGCAAATGCATCCACTGTGCCCATCATATGCAGCCAACTGTGCCCATTATATACAACCAACTGTGCCCCATCATATGCAGCCAACTGTGCCCATCATATGCAGCCAACTGTGGACAGCAAATGCAGCCAACTGTGGACAGCAAATGCAACCACTGTGCCCATCAAATACAGCCAAAGCAGCGGTGCCATTGGCTACTGTGGCTGTCAATCAAAGTCAGTCAGCCAATCAGGGTAGAGGGGGGGGCATGTTTGGGCTCCATGTCTGAATGGATACACGGAGCTCTGACATGGCTTGGGTGCCCCCTTTAGCAAGCTGCTGGCTTAGGGGCACTCAAAAGAGGGAGGGGCTAGGAGCAGCAAAGAGGGACCCGAGAAGGGGAGGATCCAGGCTGTTCTGTGCAAAACCAACTGCCCAGAGGAGGTAATTATAACAGTCCTTACAATCACTTTAACCACTTCCCGACCGCCCCATGTAGATATACGTCGGCAGAATGGCACGTACAGGCAGAATCACGTACCTGTACGTGACATTCTTCCGGCGGTTGGGGGGTCCGATCGGACCCCCCTCCGCCGGCGGGGACGGTCGGGATCGTGTCAGGAGCGATCCGGGACGAGGGGACGGCCAGTGGTTTCTGGCCACCCCCTCGCGATCGCTCCTGGCCAATGAAAAGCTTCCCCTTCCTGTCTATTGTATAGACAGGAAGGCGGAAGTGATGTCACGCTCGGTGCGCCGGTCTATGTGACCGGAGACGCCGAGCGGCGAACATGTAAAGGTTAGTGCACAACAGTACACTGACACCAGTACAGTTAGGCACATATTCCACCCCCCTGTCACCCCCTGATCACCCCCCAGATCACCCCCCTCCCCCCCCCAGTCACAGTGTCACTAATTGCAGTGATCATTTTTTTACTGATCACTGCATTTAGTGTCAGTGTGACTGTAATAACTGTCAGGGCAGTTAGTTTTAGGTCCAAGGTAGCCCCCTACCCCCCCCTAATAAAGGTTTAACCCCTTGATTGCCCCCCAGGTAACCCTTTCACCCCCTTTTGCCAGTGTCACTAAGCGATCGTTTTTCTGATCGCTGTATTAGTGTCACTGCTGTCGCTAGGTAACCATTTTTTTTTTTTAGGTAACCGCCATGTTTATATAGGTTCATAAATAGTTTTATAGGTCAGGTACCCCCATATTACAACCTAAATAAAGGTTTTAACCCCTTGATTGCCCCTAGAGTTAACCCTTTCACCAGTGATCACTGTATAACTGTCACTGGTGACGCTGGTTAGCCAGTTAGTTATTTCGTTATTTAGGTTCCCCGTCAGGTTTTTATATAGCGTCAGGTACCCCCATATATTACCTAATAAAGGTTTTAACCCCCTGATTGCCCCTAGTTAACCCTTTCACCCCCCTTTTGCCAGTGTCACTAAGCGATCGTTTTTCTGATCGCTGCATTAGTGTCGCTAGGTAACCATTTTTTTTTTTTAGGTAACCGCCATGTTTATATAGGTTCATAAATAGGTTTATAGGTCAGGTACCCCCATATTACAACCTAAATAAAGGTTTTAACCCCCTGATTGCCCCTAGAGTTAACCCTTTCACCAGTGATCACTGTATAACTGTCACTGGTGACGCTGGTTAGCCAGTTAGTTATTTCGTTATTTAGGTTCCCCGTCAGGTTTTTATATAGCGTCAGGTACCCCCATATATTACCTAATAAAGGTTTAACCCCCTGATTGCCCCTAGTTAACCCTTTCACCCCCTTTTGCCAGTGTCACTAAGCGATCGTTTTTCTGATCGCTGCATTAGTGTCGCTAGGTAACCAGTTTTTTTTTGTATTACTGTTACGGGTGACGCTGGTTAGTTAGCTTGTTTTTTATACTGTCAGGGCACCCGCCATTTATTACCCAATAACGGTTTAACCCCCTGATCGCCCGGCGGGTGATATCAATTAGGTTTTAGGGTCAAATAAGGTCTGCGTCGCCCCAGGTTAGTGCCAGTACCGCAAACACCCACGCGCAAAGCATACACCTCCCTTAGTGGCACAGTATCTGAACAGATCAATATCTGATCTGATCAGATCTATACTAGCGTCCCAGCAGTTTAGGGTTCCAAAAAAAACCGCATTGTTAGCGGGATCAGCCCAGATACCTGCTAGCACCTGCGTTTTCCCCCTCCGCCCAGCCCAGCCCACCCAAGTGCAGTATCGATCGATCACTGTCACTTACAAAACACTAAGCACACATAACTGCAGCGTTCGCAGAGTCAGGCCTGATCCCTACGATCGCTAACAGTTTTTTTGTGGTAGCGTTTTGATTCAGTCGCTTCAGTCAGGAGCTTTTTTACCTGTGAATCTCAAAAAAATAAAAAAATAAAAAATAGTTGTCGTTTTATTGTTCTCTCTCTCACTCTATTCTCTCTCTATTGTTGCTCTTTTTTTACTCCATTCTATTCTGCAATGTTTTATTATGTTTTATCATGTTTTATCATGCTTGCTTTTCAGGTATGTAATTTTGTTTACTGTGTTTTAGTGTTAAGCATTTTTTTGTTTTCAGGTGCGCCATTCAGTTGCAACGCGGATTTATTTATCTTGACAGCAACAGCGTTTGCTCCCACGATACATAAAGACGCGACTCCAACACTGTAGGAGGTGATTTCACCACCACAGTTAAAAAAAAGAGCATATATGCCGAAGCATGGGGGCAGCAGGGGGGGAGGAGCGATTGGCTCCTAATGCCACGTACATATGGTCGAAATTCCGACCGTGTGTACACGGCATAACTTTTGCGGGAGGATGCCCCCATGCATCGGCATATATAAATGGTGCATGTATGCCCATCATTAGAAGTGGGTGGATGAAGGGAGGTATTCTAATGGTGGGCATACCCACCAATCAATCTCTTTTTTTCGTTCAGCCAAGAGGCTGCATGAAAAAAAAAAGATTACAATATATGTCCAGTATGTTGCTGGACTTTGAATGGTTATACCAGAATGATGCCTGCAGGTTTAGGTATCATCTTGGTATCATTCTTTTCAGCCAGTGATCGGCTTTCATGTAAAAGCAATTCTAGCGGGTAATTAGCCTCTAGACTGCTTTTACAAGCAGTGGGAGGGAATGTCCCCCCTCCCGGATATAAACCGCGCCATTGGGAAATTGGGAAAGCATTTTATCACACCAATCTTGGTGTGGTCAGATGCTTTGAGGGCAGAGGAAAGATCTAGGGTCTAATAGACCCCAATTTTTTCAAAAAAAGAGTACCTGTCACTGCCTATTGCTATCATAGGGGATATTTACATTCCCTGAGATAACAATAAAAATCATAACAAAGAAAAAAAATGGAAGGAACAGTTTAAAAATAAAATAAAAAAGCTAAATAAATAAAAAAAAAAAAAACCAAAAAAAAAAAAAAAAAGCACCCCTGCCCCCCCTTCTCTTGCGCAAAGGCGTACACAAGCGTTGGTCTGGCGTCATATGTAAACAGCAATTGCACCATGCATGTGAGGTATCACCGCGAAGGTCAGATCGAGGGCAGTAATTTTAGCAGTAGACCTCCTCCGTGAATCTAATGTGGTATCATGTAAAGGCTTTTAAAGGCTTTTAAAAATGTATGTAGTTTGTCGCCACTGCGTGTTTGTGCGCAATTTTAAAGCATGTCGTGTTTGGTATCCATGTACTCGGCCTAAGATCATATTTTTTATTTCATCAAAAATTTGAGCAATATAGTGTGTTTTAGTGCATTAAAATAAAAAAAAGTGTATTTTTTCCACAAAAAATGCGTTTGAAAAATCGCTGCGCAAATACTGTGTGGAAAAAAAAAAAATGCAACACCCACCATTTTAATCTGTAGGGCCTTTGCTTTAACATTATATATAGTGTTTGGGGGTTCAACGTAATTTTCTTGCAAAAAAAAAATATGTTTTCATGTAAACAAAAAGTGTCAGAAAGGGCTTTGTCTACAAGTGGTTAGAAGAGTGGGTGACGTGTGACATAGGCTTCTAAATGTTGTGCATAAAATGCCAGGACAGTTCAAACCCCCCCCAAATGACCCCATTTTGGAAAGTAGACACCCCAAGCTATTTGATGAGAGCAATGTTGAGCCCATTAAATATTTTTTTTTTTTGTCCCAAGAGATTGAATAATGAAAAAAAAAAAATATATATATTTTTTTTACAAAAAGTTGTCACTAAATGATATATTGCTCAAACATGTCATGGGCATATGTAGAAATACACCCCAAATTACATTCTGTTGCTTCTCCTGAGTACGGGGATACCACATGTGTGGGACTTTTTGGGAGCCTAGCTGCGTACGGAACCCCAAAAACCAATCACCGCCTTCAGGCTTTCTAAGGGTGTAATTTTTTTATTTCACTTCTCACTGCCAATCACAGTTTCGGAGGCCATGGAATGCCCAGATGGCATAAAACCCCCAAAATGACCCCATTTTGGAAAAAGTAGACACCCCAAGCTATTTGCTGAGAGGTATTGTGAGTATTTTGCAGATGTCGCTTTTTGTCACAAAGTTTTGAAAATTGAAAAAAGAAAAAAAAATTTTTTTTTTCTTTACTTTCTTCATTTTCAAAAACAAATGAGAGCTGTAAAATACTCACCATGCCTCTCAACAAATAGCTTGGGGTGTCTACTTTCCAAAATGGGGTCACTTGGGGGGGTTTTGTGCTATTTTGGCATTTTATGGCCTTCGAAACTGTGATAGGTAGTGAGGAGTGAAATCAAAAATTTGCACCCTTAGAAATCCTGAAGGCGGTGCTTGGGTTTCGGGGCCCCGTACGCGGCTAGGCTCCCAAAAAGTCCCACACATGTGGTATCCCCATACTCAGGAGAAGCAGCAAAATGTATTTTGGGGTGCAATTCCACATATAACTATGGCATGTGTGAGCAATATATCATTTAGTGACAACTTTTTGAAAAAAAAAAAAAATCTTTTTTATTTTTGTCTTTATTCAATCACTTGGGACTAAAAAAAAAAATATTCAATGGGCTCAACATGCCTCTCAGCAAATAGCTTGGGGTGTCTACTTTCCAAAATGGGGTCATTTGGGGGGGTTTTGTACTTCTCTGCCATTTTAGCACCTCAAGAAATGAAATAGGCAGTCATAAATTAAAAGCGGTGTAAATTCCAGAAAATGTACTCTAGTTTGGAGACGCTATAACTTTTGCGCAAACCAATAAATATACGCTTATTGGCATTTTTTTTACTAAAGACATGTGGCTGAATACATTTTGGCCCAAATGTTTGACTAAAATTGAGTTTATTAGATTTTTTTTATAACAAAAAGTAGAAAATCTCTTTTTTTTTCAAAATTTTCGCTCTTTTTCCGTTTATATCGCAAAAAATAAAAATCACAGAGGCAATAAAATACCATCAAAAGAAAGCTCTATTTGTGGGAAGAAAAGGACGCAAATTTCGTTTGGTTACAAAATTGCATGACCGCGCAATTACCAGTTAAAGTAGTGCAGTGCGAAATTGAAAAAAGACCTCTGGTCCTTTGGCTGCCAAATGGTCCGGGGCTGAAGTGGTTAATGCATTAAGATAAAAAGCCTTCTGTGTGCAGCAGCCCCCCCCCCCTCAGCCCCCCTAATACTTACTTGAGCCCCGACTCTGTTCAGCGATGTCCATGAGTGTCTGGGTCTCTCCCTCCTGATTGGCTGAGACACAGCAGCATTGGCTCCTGCTGCTGTCAATGGAAGTCAGTTATCAGGAGAGAGAGAGGTGGGGCTGAACCACAGCTCTGTGTCTGAATGGACACACATGGAGCTGCAGCTCCGCTCCGGTGTCCCCATAGCAAGCTGCTTGCTGTGGGGGCACTCGACAGGAGGGAGGGGCCAGGAGAACAGAAGAGGCACACAGGAAGAGGAGGATCTGGGCTGCTCTGTGCAAATCCACTGCAACAGAGCATGTAAGTATAATATGTTTGTTATTTTTATAGAAAAAAAAATAGACTTTGTAATCACTTTAAAATTACTGATTTACTGGCCTGCAATAAGATCAAAGAAACCAGATGTGGACTGGAATGTCGATCTGGGTCAAAGCATTTTGCTTGCAGAGTGCCAATGACACCTAGAGGAGGACAGCAACATACTTCCTGGAGGATGTTTGGGGTAATAACATACTTCCTGGTGATTAGGAAGGATAGCCCCCTATAGCTTATGGAATGTAGTTCATTGGACAGAGGACTGCACAGGGTGGGCAGAGGGCGTTTGTGTGGGTTTTGTCTGAGTGTGCTTTAAAAATTCAAAGGCCAGCGATGAGCAGCCTTTCTTTCTCATTGAGCTCCAGCTAAGATACACAACACTGAGGACAGACTTATGTGACATATCATCTCTGCTCTTTTGTTATATATGCTCTGTAATGTTCTTGTAGGTTTCTATGTTAGCGTTCTACTTTCTTTGTAAATAAATAAGACCTTTGCTTGATTGAGCATTGTGTATATTGTTATAGCTAATATTGTTATTATATCATTACCATTAATATTATCAGAGCTTTAAAAGACTAACTAACTATAGGAACAGGCAAGATAGTACATATTTGTAATTTAAGTAGGGGGAATCCAAAAACCTTCACCTAATTATTTAATCCGGCAACAGGCGAGGGTAAGCTTGTCCAGTGTACCCCTTGAGGAGAGTTTAAAGTTACCTGGTGACTAATGGTTAACATTGGCCGGTTTTTTGATGGGGCCCTTCTTCAGGTGGTGCACTGTGCCTTTAAGAGTGTTGTTGGTGAATGTGAATGGGCAACTAGATAAGTATGGTATCCATGGTGTTTACTGTGTATGGCAGGAGATTAACATGTGTAGCTCAGTTTACCAATCCAGGCAGGTCCTAATGGCTTGGTGGTCAGCAGGTTCCAGAGGTCGGGCTATAGATCCTCACACAGGGATGCAGTCTCTCAGCTCCGATCCTGGAGGCACAGCGGCAAAGCCTAGTCTCTGAAGGCAGCTCCGCAAGACTCACATGCAGGTCTGTCCTCTCTTCCTGGTAAAGGTGGGAGGGCAGTGAAACAGGTCCTCTTAGTTCCTCTCCTGATGGCTTTAGTCCTGGCAGGCTGAGAGCACAAACCCTGACTATAGGTCCACTCCTCTCTCCTGGCCATACTGACCACAAACTCTAACAATTTGCCTGGGAAAATGGTGAGGCTCTCCTCCTCTTGGTGCAGTGGCTTGTGTGAATTGAATTCCGGTAGCCATTAGCCTCCACTCCCAGACATGGTGCAGCACCTCTTTAAGAACTAAAATTTACCAGTGTCCTTGGAACCTGCACAGAAATCCTCTCTGAGGTCACCATTAGCTCTTTCTCTTGCTCCCTCTAAATTAATCAAATCTTGCCACTGCAGGAGGGATGGGGAAAAGCAGTGAAGCTAGCCAGGATGGAACCTGCACACAGAGATGCAGCTCCCCAATTGCACCCGCAGCACAGTGGCGTGGGCGAGCATGGGAGGGTGAGATATACACATGAAGCCGCTCCAGCAACACAGAAAGGAGCTGGCTGATGGACTCACATACTGGCGCTCCTGACACAAAGAAACACTAAAACACTGGCGAGAAAGGGGGGACAGAAGGGGAGAAAACCCCTAGCACTCCTCTAACCGGCGGGGATCAGGGGATACAAATACATGATGTTGATGTGAATAATTGTTAGAATTTTTGGTTGGGCATATTGTGATATTGTATGATTCATCAGACCCTATTAAAAGGACACCTGGACTGGGTGGGAGGGGTTAAGCCAAGCAACAAAGTGAAAGCAAAAAAAATCAATTACAAGTCCAAAATATGTGATGCCAGAATACAGTGTCGCTCACACTGTCTACAAGAATGTACTGTTATTAACACAATATACAACAAGGCAGTGCCCAGCTCCGCATACCCTTTGTTTGACCATTTTACCATTTAGCCTTGAAAATGGCTACAATTGATTTTCAAGATTCTCCGCCTATCTACATACATTTTTGGACTTTAATACAATAGGTTTAACAAACCCAGCCCAATTTGCTCTTGCTAAACCTTACATTGCCAAGATTCATAAAAGTTCTGTGTGGTTCCACGTGTATTCACTAAGGCAATGTTGCAAGTGATGAATAGTTCACTCAGTCAAAAAAGTATAGTTACTTCCTCTGCAGGTTCAGGATGGATAAAAATATAACATGACTAAAGTCATTGATCTGAACTAGGAATTAAGTAAATATAGTAGAGTCTCTGTGGATGGCAGCACTATATAGTGACATAGGGTTTCTCACAAACTGCTTAGGAGTAGCAGATAATAGCTGATAATATACATCTGACAGTTCACAGATAATGTGTAGCATAGAAGTGCACCAGTGCTAATGAACAGTAAAGGACCGATGGGTCCACTCAACCAACAGCAAAGACCAGGCTGTCCTGGTTCTTGGATCGCCAGGGGAGATAACAGCTCTCTCTGCTTGCCGGCTCACAGGTTTAGAAGCTTGTTGCGGTATCCATAACTCAGGTCTGGTTGCTTTAAGATCAGTGTCACAGTGCCTTCACAAGGATGAAACCCAGTGTCATCAAGAGGTGCATTGAGCATGTGCAGACACATGGGGCTGCATCACCGATGAAATCTCTGGTGTCACCCACATGGTGTCATGACCAATTTTTTAATTCACAACTGAGGTGAAGGTGATGGTGAATTTTTTTTAGCTCAGATTTTCATAATTACATTTTTGTAATAAAGATCCTGTGATTAAGCTGCCTGATCATCACGTAACATCCTTGTTTTGGGGTACTCACCCCCAAAAAGTTTTTTAGGTTGTAATGGTGCACAATGAAAACATGTGGCTTTGTGTAACTAATAGGCAGGCTTGATCCACCCACAGACTTATATATAGTTTTGGGGAAATTTCTAGGCATTTTGCCAAGGCATCCCTGGAGACACCTGAAGGCACCCCAGGGTGCCTGGGCACGCTGGTTGAAAAAGGCTGCACTAAGGTATGCAAGTGAAGCTTTATGTTATTATGCCCCTTTTGCTGGATAGTGTAGCTTTTTTATGAGAACGAAAGTCACTGTTCTTTCTCTGGATGTACTTATAGAATGGCATTGTCATGAGTCTCAGCATAAGTATAAATCAAAAAAGTTAGGGAGTGAGGAGGGTCACTTGCTGCATCATATGCAAAGTTATTAGAGATACATAGCAGACCTTTCACACAGCTGCACTTTCGTTGATTGCTCATTCAGAGGAAATGTGTTTGGGGTTGACAAAAATCAATCCAGAGCTGATGATTTGTTCCCCTTAAATAAAAGGCTATATTTCCTTTATGTTCAAAGCAAAGAGTAGCATCAATATCATGAGTAAACTAATGGGGAGTCTCTATTGCTGGAAAGATATCAAACTTAAAGGGGTTGTAAAAGCAGAAGGTTTTTCATCTTAATGCATTCTATGCATTAAGATAAAAAGCCTTCTGTGTGCAGCAGCCCCTCTAATGCCGCGTACACACGAAGGGACTATCCCGCGGGATTATCCGCTGGACCGAAGTCCAGCGGATAATCCCCTCGTGTGTGGGCGCCGGCGGACTTTTTTTGGCCAAAGTACGGCGGACTAAAGTTTCAAGTTTTGTTTTCAAATTATCCGCTGGACTTGGCAGTCCAGCGGATAATCCGGTCGTGTGTAGTATGGTCCGGCGTACCAAAAAGGACGCATGCTCAGTAGCTATTATGTCACGGACTCGCTCGGTCTGGTAAAACTAGCCTTCGTTTTGAAGCTCGCACAATCGTCACGCTGCTGAATTTTTTTTTTTTTTTTTTTTTCTGACAGCGGGATTTGTATGTTATCGTACTTGAAGAATGATTTTGCCTTGCTGCTTGTATATTCACGCAGAGTACTCCCGAACGTTTTTTCTTCAGCATTCTTTAGTGAAGTTATATATTTGTATATATATATATATATATATCTATATCTATATCTCTATCTCTATATATATATATATATATATATATATATATATATATATATATATATATATAGATATAGATATAGATATAGATATAGATATAGATATCCAAATCACCAAATGAAAAATATATCTATATTTCTCAATAAGCCCAAAAAAATATATATCTATATCTACATATATATATATATATATTAATATATATAGATATATAGATCTATACGTGTATAAAAAAATATATATATATATATATATATATATATATATATATATATATATATATATATATATATATATTATATATGTACATATATCTCTATATAGATATTTTTTATTATTTGTTGGTTATCAAAAGGATTAGTTATTACACATGATACAATTGTGGAGTCAGCAGAGCTTGCCCTTAATTCAGATCTTAACCCTCACCTTTCCAGCGACTGCACTTGCAGTTCCATTGAAGTTGCACTTTACACTTGTATTGTCAAATGAATGTTTAGACATGTACCTGCCTACTCCTAAAGAAACTATGTTTTTGAATAACAAGCACGTATATCATTATTTGATGAAAATTAAATGACCATTTATTCTGGTTAAAACAAACAAGGCAAAACAAAATAGGAAGGCAACACTGGAGCCACTTGTAGATTTTGTGAAGACTTTTTGCCCCAACGGCAGACACCAAGTTTGTGAAGCCAAAAATTAAGCTTGGGCACATTTCATCCAATATAGGGAGCACAAGAAGATTGACCAGGAATCAGACAGACCAGGAACAGCAGCAGATGACATCTATGTCCCCAAGCTGTGGCACTACAACAGCCTGTGTCTTCTGTGAGACCAGACTGAAGCCAGGCAATCACTTCCGACTCTTCCCACCACGCTGCCCTGCACTCTTCCCTGCAGTCTTCCCTGCACGCTTCCTTGGAGGCTGACTTGTGGTAGGAGGAGGAGGAGGAGGAGGAGGAGGAGAAGAAGGAAGACGAGGAGGAGGAGGAGGAGAAGTTGGTGTCGGGCCTTCATGGGTCAGGCGGGTGGATTCTCGTAATTCACCCCTCAAACCCCCCCTAATTGCATCAGAAATGAGGCCCTCACACAGGTGCCGTTGGCCCCTCTCCATTTCCAGCAACCTGCTGGACAAGTAGCTGGCATAGGCCTCTTCTGGAAGGGGGGGTTTGTCGAGAATCGCACTCGCCTTACGAATCAGTTGGAGTGATTCCTCCTCAACAATGGTCATCCTCCTGGGCCTTCTTGGGGGTAAGGGCAGGGGTGGAGGTAGACTTCTTCTTAATTGGGTCTGGCTGTCACTCTGGCTCGTGCTGGGCCCAGCCACCTCCTGGCTCTCGCTGGTCATGTCCTCCTCCTCCATACCACTTGTCCCGGCATCATCCTGGGTCAGCTCATCCTGTGTGCAAATAAAAACAAAAATCAAACACCTGTTTTGTGGTTTCTGGCCTCCTCAATCATCCAATTGTAAACTTAGGAACGAGCATCTAAATTTTCCAAAAGATCCAAAAGGCTATCATTTGGACCCCTGCATTTTCCAAGCAGATCACCAATGTTGTCTTTTTTTGCCACTACTGGATGTATGTATACACTATATATGTATCGATATGTTGCACCAACACTTTTTAGAAGTGTGCTGAATTTTTGGGAGTTTTTTTCACAATTCTGAGTTCAGGGTGTTAATTGTTTCACATTTTAACGTTTACAGCATTAATATTCACACAATCACAATTTAGGCTACTAAATATATACCTGGCTCCAGCTGGGCGCATCAGCCTGCTCCAAGGTGGAGGGGTCTTCTCCTTCCGTGGAAGCCTCAGCTGGGGTGGAGGGAAGAGTGGAGGGAAGAGTGGAGGGAAGGGTGGAGGGAAGAGTGGACAGTGATTGCCTGGGTTCCATCTGGTCACCTATAAAAGTCAGTTGGTTGTAGTACCACAGCTTGGGTACATAAATCTGGTCTGCTGCTGCTCCTGATCTGACTGATTCCTCAATCTTCTTGCGCTCCCGCTTGTACATGTGCCTTAAACTTGCAATTCTGGCTTCCACAAACTTGGTGTTTGCGTTGGGGACTTGAGTCTTCACAAAAGCCACAAGTGGCCCCAGTGTTGCCTTCCGGACATCCCTATTGCCATATAAAGGGTTCTTGAGCTGCCACAGGTTGGTATTTTTTCTGTACAGGGCAATGAATTCGGACATGAACTGCTGGTCCTTGAATGGATTCAACTGGGGTGCTGACATGTTTGTTTCTGTTTTGTTAGTAATGGCAATACAAAAGACCAAAAACACAAATGTTACTTAAAACGCACAACCAGTTTTTCTTACCAAACATTACACAACACACCCACACACAGGCAGCAACCCCTACACACAGGCAGCAACCCCTACACACAGGCAGCAACCCCTACACACAGGCAGCAACCCCTACACACAGGCAGCAACCCCTACACACAGGCAGCAACCCCTACACACAGGCAGCAACACACACATATCCTTAAAAAATGCAGGCCCAAAACCCCAAAAAAACACAGTAATGCATCCTAGAAAACACTTACCTTCGTACAGAGCGCTCGCTACTTCCGTTCGGGAACACGTGGGCCCTCAAACAGCCTTATATACACTGCGCACGCGTCGAAGTCCGCCTGCGTCCTCCGCGTCGCCCGCCCATGACGTTCCTCCTGACGAGTATTCCCCGCCCCGCTTCCCCTCGTTGCATTGTGGGTGAATAAATTCATGAATATGGCGGACACATTCTCAGCCAGTAGCGCGGAGGAAAGCCAAGAAGCCAACACATCTGCATCCAGCAGCAGATATAAGGCCACCAATATGGCCTTTGAAGAGATGGTGGAGATGGTGGACATCCTCCAAAGGGAAGATTACGACGGGGAAAATGGCCCGTACCCTCGACCCAACTTGCGCAAGGACAAGATTCTCACTACAATCGTCAGCACCCTGGAGCATAAATTCGGCGTACGAAGGGGCAAGGATCAACTGCGCAAGCGATGGTCCGACATCAAATCCAGGGAGCACGATCAGTACAGGAGAATTCGAAAAGCCATCAAAAAAAGTAAGTCAAGCACGTGCGCTACTATGGTTATACTTGATATGTCTAATCTTGCGCAGATGTAATTACCATTCGTACGTGAAACTTGCGCAGATGTAATTACCATTCGTACGTGAAACTTGCGCAGATGTTATTACCATTCGTACGTGAAACTTGCGCAGATGTTATTACCATTCGTACGTGAAACTTGCGCAGATGTAATTACCATTCGTACGTGAAACTTGCGCAGATGTTATTACCATTCGTACGTGAAACTTGCGCAGATGTTATTACCATTCGTACGTGAAACTTGCGCAGATGTAATTACCATTCGTACGTGAAACTTGCGCATATTTGATGAAAGTTCCGTTTGTCTTCATAACGTTTATTGAGTTTACCTGGCTTTGTGTTGTTGGAGTTGTAAGGTTGTTTATTATTGTCACTATCTATACAATTACTGCTGTAGTAAGGGTTTTAGGGGTAACTTACACAGGGACTCCAGAGGCTGTTTTGGGGGGGGGGGGATAAATATGTTAAGCAGGGTCTCATGCTCACAATTCCCAAAAAATGCTCATCATCTAGAAATACTGTAGGTGGTGACTTTTCGAAGAAGTACACTCACCTGTCCCTTGGATGGTGCAGCTACAATCTCTGATCTTGCAATCATGAAATTAATGTTTGCGGCTTCACTTCCCGGGTCACTATTGGGCATGCGCCAGTTGCGCAATGCAATAGGACTGGTCCGCGCGAGCTCGGGGACCCCTGTGTGTCCCAGCAGACAGCACGGTGGGACGGGATGTGGCGTATACTTCTGTGGGAGTCTAGGGCCGGATGTGTGTGCAAATACCTGCCTTACACAGGTATCTGCAACCCATCCCCCCTAAAAGGTTCAAAATAAGACACCACAGGGGTGCAGGGATCCAATGAGCGGAAGTTCAAATTTAGGGTTGAAGGGCGGTTTAAGTATTGGAGTTTCATTAGATAGACATTTCAATTCTGTCTTCAAGTAGGATCTTCTAACAAACTGCTAATAATTGGACAAGACTTTTAAACAATGTTTACTAATCCTATTTTGGCACTCAAATATCAGTGTGATTCAAAGTGTACCTTTTTGTGTTCCATTAC
The DNA here is from genome assembly GCA_028564925.1 of Lithobates sylvaticus. NCBI lineage: Eukaryota > Metazoa > Chordata > Amphibia > Anura > Ranidae > Lithobates > Lithobates sylvaticus. Next base: position 131,202,332 of record CM053036.1, on the reverse strand, counting down.
CATAGGGGGCAAAAGACTCAGACGTCAGTCCGAACCTACGAGGACCTCCCGGCCTCACCAGACTAATTGGGCAGTTAGCCCAAGCCCGCGCGTGGATGTGGCGGAACAGGTCGTTGAAGTGGATCAAATCTGCACCCCACCAAGTGAGTGTCTCAGAACACAGATTGAGCTAATTAATTAAGGTCTGCATGTTTTTGACACTTTTTTTCTTGTGTTTTATCTACCCAACTTTTAGGTGATGCTGATCTGTTTGTGGAAGGACAAGCTGCGGAGCCATTTTCCACTGACAGTGCCCACAGGCTTATTGGCCAGATCATGGCCTGGAATCTGCAGCTGGAAAATATGCAGAAGGAGATGGCCACCATGCAGCAGGGAATGAAGGACATGATTGATGTTTTGGGGAGAATCTAAAGACCCCTTTTACATTTCTTAACATCAATCATGTCCTTCATTCCCCTTTTGATGCGCTGTTTTACAAATTTTAGAGGCCAAATTTTTAATATGCACACGGTATGTCAACATGTGCTATGTGCCATCAGGGGATCTCAATGGACGCATTTGGTGTTTGCAACCCCTAATGCTAGTAGGTGAGAGGGAAGGGGTTTCACACACAAAACACGTCCATTGATTCCCCATGATGGAACATAGCACATGTTGACATTACCCATTTTCCAGTTAAATTAGTGTGCATATTGAAAATTTGGCTTCTACTGTTCATGGGTTACCTGTTGAACTTTGTAAGTTCTGGACTTTTACATTGTGTAAATAATTTCAAATGCTAAGCCTAAATTTTTTAACATTTTTAAACATGTTTTTATGTTTGTTTTAAAAAATCTATCACAAAAAAAAAAAAATATGTTGTGAGAAAAACACCAAAAAAATGTAAAAAAGATAACATAAAAAAAAAAAAAAAAATATGTTGTGAGAAAAACACCAAAAAAATGTAAAAAAGATAACATAAAAAAAAAAAAAATTTTTTTAAAAAAAAAAAAAAAAAAAAAAATTAAACAAAAATACAAAAAAAAAAAATAAAAAAAAAAAACCAAAAAAAAAAAAAAAAAAGTTTTGGATGTGCACTATAATAAAAAAAATAATGTTTGCACAAATTAAAAAATGTGTGGCTTCTTCTTTTTAAATACTACCAGTTTGACAAAAACATGTTGTGGTTCATTGACAAAGGGGCTTATTTACTAAACGCTAAACAAGTTTGCCACTATTAAGATGTGCACTAGGACAACATATAAAACAGGCAAAATTAAAAGCAAAACAATACGAAACTACCAATATTTCAAACAGAAATTACTGTATTTATTCTTTGGAAATCAAAAAGATGGTTTAAGGGTCTGCTGCCATTTCAATGGCCCCCCTACCATTAAAATACTGTAAATAAAGGTCCCGCACTTGCTGGGCTGATTGTGGTGTAACCAATACGGCGATTATCCAGCCCTGTCATGTTGCCTTCCACTCCGGCCTCAGGGCCAATTGGTAAGGAGTATGTTCCTGAATGTTTACGTAAATAATTGTGCATGACACAGCATGCAAGAATAATAGTATTCAGTTTGTACTCTGCCAGATGTAGGGATGTAAGGAGCAATCTGAAACGGTTGGCCATAATACCAAAGGCATTTTCCACCACCCTTCTTGCTCTGGCCAACCGATAATTAAAAATCCTCCTCTCAGGGGTGAGGGATCGTTGGGGAAATGGCCTCATCAGATGGTCACCCAGACCGAACGCCTCGTCGGCAATGAAGACGAAGGGGAGTCCCTCCACATTATCTTCATCTGGTGGCAGCTCCAGCCCACCAGTCTGGAGACGATGACCGAACTCCGTGTGGTTGAAGACTCCTCCGTCCGACATCCGGCCGTTTTTCCCCACATCCACATACAGAAAGTCATATTGTGCCGACACCACCGCCATCAACACGATACTATGGAACCCCTTATAATTCCAATAGTATGACCCCGAATGGGGTGGGGGCACAATTCGCACATGTTTGCCGTCAATCGCCCCTCCGCAGTTGGGAAAGTCCCAACGGGCAGCAAACTGGGAAGCCACAGTCTGCCATTCCTGTGGCGTGGAGGGACACTGTGAAGTCAAACAGAAAGATACAATTTAAATTAAAAACCAGGTAAAACAACAAACTAAATGCAACAAATTAACAAACAATTTGGAAGAACATATGTATTTATTTTGTAAGTCCTTGAAATAAAGCCAAAAGATTAAGGATAAAAGGGACAAATCTCTGATTGATGACCCCTCTGATGGACCAGAGAAGATAATAATGGGGATGTGGGTGGGGAGTAAATAATTGTAAGGTCACACAATACACATGCAATTAATTAAAGTGTGTGTGGGTGGGGGGTGGGGGTTTAATTACAAGCTGACCAAAACCACATGCTATTAATTATCAGGGGGTGTGGGGGTGTGGGGGGGGGATAATTACAAGCTGACCAAAACCACATGCTATTAATTATCAGGGGGTGTGTGGGGTGGGGGGGTGTGGGGGTGTGGGGGGGGTTTGGGGGATAATTACAAGCTGACCAAAACCACATGCTATTAATTATCAGGGGGTGTGGGGTGGTGGGGGGTGGGGGGATAATTACAAGCTGACCAAAACCACATGCTATTAATTATCAGGGGGTGTGGGGGTGTGTGGGGGGGGGGATAATTACAAGCTGACCAAAACCACATGCTATTAATTATCAGGGGGTGTGGGGGTGGGGATAATTACAAGCTGACCAAAACCACATGCTATTAATTATCATGGGGGGGTGTGGGGGGTGTGGGGGGGGGGGATAATTACAAGCTGACCAAAACCACATGCTATTAATTATCAAGGGGTGTGTGGGGGGTGTAATTACAAGCTGACCAAAACCACATGCTATTAATTATCAGGGGGTGTGGGGTGTGTGGGGGGGGCGGGATAATTACAAGCTGACCAAAACCCCATGCTATTAATTATCAGGGGGTGTGGGGGGGGGGGATAATTACAAGCTGACCAAAACCACATGCTATTAATTATCAGGGGGTGTGGGGGTGTGTGGGGGTGGGGATAATTACAAGCTGACCAAAACCACATGCTATTAATTATCAGGGGGTTGTGGGGGGGGGGGATAATTACAAGCTGACCAAAACCACATGCTATTAATTATCAGGGGGTGTGGGGGGGGGTTAATTACAAGCTGACCAAAACCACATGCAATCAATTTAAAAATGAGGGTCAAGGGGGGTGAAAGGGGTGAAAGGGGGGGGGTGAGTAAAGCTGTACAATGGAGCTGGTAATATACATTTTTAACCAAAGAAAGTGACTAGGCTAGGGGTGTTTAGGGGGCCAAGCTTCCATGCTGGGGAGGTTGGTGCAAGCAAATATGCATGTGACCCACTAAATAATACATTCTTAAAGCTATTTCGATAAGTCAACCATAAAATACTAGACAAAAAACCAAAATAAAAAAAATAAAAGGAATAGGGGACATTCATAGAATAGTCCTATCATGGTAATTAGCTAATGATGACATTGATGCACTACATTAGCAAACATACAAGACATAGGTAATTTTAAAAGAGAAGACTTACCTTAATGTATTCCTCCTGCAGGACGTGGATAATGGCAGAACAGGTCTCTGGAATAATGAGCCCCAGAGCCTGGGGGGAGATGCCTGTCGTGAACTTGAGGTCCTGCAAGCTTCTCCCCGTCGCCAAGTAACGCAACGTGGCGACTAGCCTCTGCTCCGCACTGATGGCTTGCCGCATGCAGGTATTCTGCCTGGTAATATAAGGGGACAGCGAAGCCAACAGACGGTGAAAAATGGGGTCCGTCATCCGGAGATAATTCCTGAAATCATCAGGATTATTCTCACGGATCTCACGGAGCAAAGGCATATGCGAGAATTGGTCACGCTGGCGCAACCAATTCTTGGTCCATGAACTCCTCCTCACCCTGTTCATGGACTGGGCTCGTGCCAAGGTGTTAACCGCAACACCGAGCCCCTGCACAGCACGAACTCGTTCCCGAGTACGTCCACACTCCATGGCTTCAAAACGGTCGGCTGATCAAACAAACAACTTAACAGAACGCACTGAAGAACAGCAAGGCCTATGAAGAACGACCTGAAAAACAGGAACGAGCGGACCAGAACGGCCTGAGAACAGGTAGGAACTGATCCACACGCACTGAAAGCCAGATACAAACCTCACAAGCACAAACTGAACGGCAGAAGCGAACGAATTAAGCAGAAGTCTGAGAAGCGCGAATCGTCTCTAACCAAACGTCAACTAACACGCGATACACACGAGATTAGCTGACGGGGCCCAAAGGGTGTCGTTTGGGATCTCGAGCTTCCTTTTTCTAGTCCCGTCGTACGTGCTGTACGTCATCGCGTGAACCGCCGGACTTTTTGCGTGATCGTGTGTGGTCAAGTCCGTTCGCTTTTTAGTCCAGCGTACCTAGCGGGAAAGTCCAGCGGATTGTCCGTACGTGTGTACGAGGCATAACACTTACCCGAGGTCCCTCTCTGTCCAGCAATGTCCACAGGTCTAAATACAATTCACCCGCGCTAAATATTAATGCCTATATACTTTTCCTGTTGCTGCTGTTCATTAAGAAAAACAAAATATTACACCATAAACCACAGCACAAACAGTGACATTATAAAGCACAAATAGCAAAATAATGACATAAACCCTTTTCAAAGTCCATAACAACCAATAAGCATGTAACTAGTGAAATATGATATATATCTTAGTCCCAAAATTTTTTCCAAAAGTACGTCTGTGCAAACAGATAATAAAAGTGCAGTAGTGCTCCAACACAATACAGTGATCCATGCTCTGCAAACCCCCTTTTGAGTATTCACTCACCAGATCGTATGGACCCCTTAGCAATACTGCATGTGGGTCAATCAGGGTTAAGGGGGTGAGCAGGGAGTTGACACTTCGAGCCCGTTCACACTACCGTGACTTCGGGGGCGACTTGTCAGACCGCAAGTCGCCCCAAGTCGCTTGACATCAGAAATTACATGCAATTGAATGAGAGCCGTCTTAATGAACGCTACTGAAGTCGCTCCGACTTCAGAAAAGGTTCCTGTACTACTTCAATCCGACTTCTAGGCGACTTGTACCCATTGATTTCAATGGAAGTTGCCTCCAAGTCGGATCTCCATCTATATGGACGCGACAGTGTCTCCTTGAGGAGGAACTCCACGCCAAATTTTAAATAAAAAAACGGCATGGGTTCCCCCTCCAGGAGCATACCAGGCCCTTAGGTCTGGTATGGATTTTAAGGGCAACCCCCTACGCCGAAAAAACGGCATGGGGGTCCCCCCAAAATCCATACCAGACCCTTATCCGAGCACACAGCCTGGCCTGTCAGGAAAGGGGGTGGGGACGAGCGAGCGCCCCCCCCCCCTCCTGAACCGTACCAGGCCGCATGCCCTCAACATGGGGGATGGGTGCTTTGGGGAAGGGGGGGCGCAGGGCAAAGTATTGACTTTAGGGTGGTGAATAGTTATGCACATTTACTTTTTCTGTTATTTTGTCCTATTTATTGTTTGCTTCACATTAAAAAAAAACATCTTCAAAGTTGTGGGCATGTTCTGTAAATTAAATAATGCAAATCCTCAAACAATCCATGTTAATTTCAGGTTGTGAGGCAACAAAACAGGAAAAATGCCAAGGGTGGTGAATACTTTTGCAAGGCCCTGTAGTATGTCTTGTTTATTTAACCGGTTCACGACTGGCTCACGCCTATATACGGTGGCAGAATGGCACCACTGTGCCCCCGTCGTGCCCACGATGATCGGATTCATTACAGAACTGATCAATCAAATCATTGGCCTGGACTTGCTGATCGGTTCTTACGAATGAAAGTGATGTCATCTCCCCTCGTGGAACTCTTTTCAGTTCCAGAGAGAGGAGAGAGGACATCTAACTGTGAGTTGCAACAACACTAAACTAGAACCAGTACATGTAGGGACCATTTTCACCCCCCGATCACCCCCTTATTAACCCCTTCACTCCCTGTCACAGTGTCACCAAGTGCAGTTTTCAGATTTTTCACTCATGACTGTACTGGTGTCATTTGTGATACTAATCAGCATTAGGACAATTAGTAGTAGGCCCAGGTAGCTTCAGGGAACCCCCCCAATAAAGGTTTAACCCCTTGATCGCACCCTGTCCCCAGTGATCACTGTATTAGTGTCACGGGTGACACTGGTTAGTTTGTTTTTTTATAGCGCCTAGGTACCCGCCGTATATTGCCTAATAAAGGTTTAACCCCCTGATCACCTGGCGGTGACATCAGTAAGGTTTTAGCGTCAGTTAGGGTCCGTGTCACCCCTAGGCAGTGTCAGATTAGTGCCAGCAGCGCTAACACCCATGCACGCACCATAAACCTCCCTTAGTAGTATAGTGTCTGAATGGATCAATATCTTTGATCTGATCAGATCTTTACCAGTAGTTTAGGGTTCCCAAAAATGCAGCGGTAGTGGGATCAGCCCAGATACCTGCTAGCACCTGCGTTTAGCCCCTCCGCCCAGCCCACCCAAGTGCAGTATCAATCGATCACTGTCACTTACAAAACACAACACACATAACTGCAGCGTTCGCAGAGTCAAGAGCCTGATCCCTGCGAAAGCTAACCATTTTTTTGGTATCGATTGAAGCAGGTCCTGACAATCAGGTGCTCTTTTTGCCTGTGAGTCACACTAGTTGTACCAGTAAATTTAGAGGCCACAATGTCCAATCGAAGGTACACTAGTGAAGAGACCTACACGTTTCTGAGCATGACAGATGAGAGTGAAGAGGAAGTCACCCATTTGTCAGATTCAGGCTCAGAATATCAACCAGTAGACAGCAGCGGCACCCTGACAGATAGCTCTGACGACGGAGTAGTGATCCATGCTAAAGTCAGGCATACACGACACCGTTCTTATTCTGTTGTTGGGGTGCAAGAACCACAGGGCTCTCCTATTGAGCAGAGAGCCTGTACTGGTGCCGCTCATCCTTCTGGTGAACTGGCGAGTACCAGCGGACTAGTACATCCTGGTCATACATCCAGCACCGCAGTATCACGTGGTGATGTGGCGAGTCCCTTAAGTGCAGTTCAAGCTGGTGCGGTGGCTAGCACAAGTAGTGTCCCACAGCCACCAAGAAGACAGACAGGCCCGTCAAGCCCATAGTGCCCTTCCTGCTGCATTTGCCAATCCTAATTGGGAGCCCACCATTTTTGCAGCACCCGTACTTCCCCCATTCACTGGCCAACCCGGAATTCAGGTGGAAACAGTTGATTTTAGGTCACTTGATTTTTATTCGCTGTTTTTCATGGAAGAGCTCTATAGATCTATTGTGGACCAAAGCAATTTGTATGCTAATCCCCATTTGACCCTTGCCAGAGAATGGAAACCTATTACGGTTTTGATTTTAAGACATTTCTGGGCCTATCCCTCCTCATGGGCATAACTAAAAAAAAGTGAGTTGCGGTCATATTGGTCCACTGACCCAATTCGCCATACGCCCGTGTTCTCTGCTTGCATGACCAGGACACGATACAAGAAGATCTTGCGGTTCATGCATTTTAATGACAATGAACTCTGTCTACCTCGAAGTTACCCTGAATACGATCGGCGCCACAAAATTTGGCCCCTCGTAAACCACTTCAACCAATAGTTTGCAGCCTTGTTTACTCCTGATCAAGTTGTCTGCGTTGATGAGTCCCTGATTACGTTTTCTGGCTGCTTGTCTTTCAAACAGTATCTTTCCAGCAAGCGTGCCAGATATGGGGTCAAGATGTATAAGCTCTGTGACAGGGCAACAGGCTATACATATAGTTTTAAGGTTTACGAGGGAAAAGATAGTCACGTGGAGCCCGAGAACTGCCCAGACTACATAGGGAGCGCTGGTAAGATTGCGTGGGACTTGGTGTCACCCTTATTCGGAAAGGGGTACCGCTTGTATATGGACAACTATTACACAAGCGTGCCACTTTTTAGTCACTTGTTTGATCGCGGAATTGGTGCATGTGGCACCATGCGATCTAACTGCCGGGGCTTACCCCAGCGGCTTGTAGAGTCCCGACTTCGACTGGGGGAGAAAGCCTGCTTGAGAAGTAATAATTTGCTTGCAGTAAAGTGAAGGGATAATCGGAATGTTTTCATCCTGTCCTCCCTTCACTCAGTTATGACAGTCCAAATTCCAACGGCGACTGGTGTTGTGGAGAAACCCCTCTGTGTCCATGAATACAACCTTAATATGGGAGGGGTGGACCTCAACGATCAGTTGATGGAGCCGTACATAATTGCCCGTAAGGGCAGAGGGTTCAACAAAAAAGTGTCTGTATACTTATTCCAATTGGCTCTGCTGAATGCTTATGTGCTATACAAAGCGTCAGGATGAACTGGATCCTTCCTTAAATTCCAGAAAGAGATCATCACAGCCCTTCTGTTTCCAGACAGTGCTGTGGCCCAACTTCCCAACGCAAATGCAGTGAGCCGGCTGCATGAGAGGCATTCTCTGTATGTCCTCGCCAGTACCCCTACCCACCGATCAACCCAAATAAGATGTCGTGTCTGTAGAAAACACGGATATATAGGCGTGACACCCACTATTGTCCCTCCTGTCCTAACCAACCTGGTCTCTGCATCAGTGAATTTTTCAAATGCTACCACACACTAGTGGAGTATTAGCATAGGGTACATCACTGCACAATCATAGGACACACTTTCACAGGGTCTCCAAAGATGTCATCGTATTTTGAGAGACCTGAACCTGGAACAGTTACAGTTACAAATAAAAGTAAAAAAATATATAAAATAAAAAAGCCAAAAATAGTTGTCGTTTTATTGTTCTTTCTCTATTCTCTCTCTATTGTTCTGCTCTGTTTTACTGTATTTTATAACTGCAAAGTTTTATTGTTACTATATTTTATCATGTTTGCTTTTCAGATATGTAATTATTTTATACTTTACTTTTTACACTGTTTTTAATCATTATTTTCTTTTCAGGTACACCATTCAACTGCAGCACTGATTTATTTATCTTGACAGCAACAGCGTTTGCTCTCACGAAATGTAAATCAGCGACTCCAGCGCTGTAGGAGGTGATTTCACCACCACAGTTAAAAAGAAAACGGTGCATGTATGCCCGCAATTAGAAGTGGGAGGGATGCAGGGCGGTATTCCAATGGTGGGGATCAATCACTTTTTTTGTTCAGCCCACAGGCTGCATGAAAAAAAAAAAATATATATATGCCCAACAAGGACCAGCAACGTACTGGTATGTTGCTGGACTTTGAGTGGTTAAAACAGAGTAATGTCTACAGGTTTAGGTATCATCTTGGTATCGTTCTTTCATGTAAAAGCAATCCTAGTGGCTAATTAGCCGCTAAACTGCTTTTACAAGCCATCTTCCATGGTTTTCTCTGGCTCTCCGGTCCCACTGGGGAACCTGAGAATGCAGCTGGTGATTCTGCCAGCTGACCATAGAGCTGATCGAAGACCAGAATGGCTCCAATCATCTCTATGGCCTAAGAAACCGGAAGCTACAAGCATTTCATGACTTTGGTTTTGTCAACTAAAAACAGTGCCATTGGGAAATTGGGAAAGCATCTTATCACACCAATCTTGGTGTGGTAAGATGCTTTGAGGACAGAGGAGAAATATAGAGTCTAATAGACGCCATTTTTAAAAAGAGTACAGTACCTGTAACTACCTCTTACTATCATAGGGGATATTTACATTCACAGTGAAAAAATACAGTGAAAAAAATGAAAGGAACAGCGTAAAAATAAAATAAAAAAGGCAAAATTAATAATAAAACAAAAGAAGGAAAACCCCTGTCCCCCTGTGCTCGTGCACAAAGGCGAATGCATGCGTCGGTCTCATGTCATATGTAAACAGCAATTGCACCATACATGTGAGGTATCACTGCGAACGTCAGATAAAGGGCAGTAATTCTAACAGTAGACCTCCTCTATAAATCTAAAGTGGTAACCTGTTAAGGCTTTTAAAGGCTTTTAAAAATGTATGTAGCTCGTCGCCACTGTACGGTTGTGCGCAATTTTAAAGCATGTAGTGGTACCTATGTACTCAGGATAAGATCATTTTTTATATTTCACCAAACATTTGGGCAATATAGTGTGTTTTTGTGCATTAAAATTCAAAAAAGTGTTTTTTTTTTCAAGAAAAATGTATTTGAAAAATCGCTGCGCAAATACTATGTGAAAAAAAAATTGCAACACCCACCATTTTAATCTGCTGGGCCTTTGCGTTAAAAAATATATAATGTCTAGGGGTTCAAAGTAATTTTCTAGCAAGAAGAAAATATTTTTTCATGTAAACAAAAAGTGTCAGGAAGGGCTTTGTCTTCAAGTGGTTAGAAGAGGGGGTGATGTGTGGCATAAGCTTCTAATGTTGGGCATAAACTACCAGGACAGTTCAAAACCCCCCGAATGACCCTTTTTTGGAAAGTAGACACCCCAAGCTATTTGCTGAGAGGCATGTTGAGTCCATATATTTTATATTTTGCCACAAGTTTCGGGAAAATGACAATATATTTTTTTTTCACAAAGTAGTCACTAAATGATATATTGCTCAAACTTGCCATAGACATATGTGAAACTACACCCTAAAATATATTCTGCTCCTTCTCTTGAGTAAGGGAATACCACATGTGTGGGACTTTTTGGCAGTCTAGCCGCGTACAGGACCCCAAAAACCAAGCACGCATTCTGGCTTTCTAAGGGCGTAAATTTTTGATTTTACTCCTCACTACCTATTAGTTTCGTAGGCCATGAAATGCCCAGATAGCATAACCTCCCCCCCAAATGACCCTAATTTTGGAAAGTAGACACCCCAAGTTATTTGCTGAGAGGCATGTTGAGTCCAAGGAATATTTTATATTTTGCCACAAGTTCCGGGAAATTGACAATAAATTGTATTTTTTTTTTTTCACAAAGTTGTCACTAAATTATATATTGCTCAAACATGGCATGGGAATATGTGAAATTACACCACAAAATATATTCTGCTGCTTCTCCTGGGTATGGGGATACCACACGTGTGAGACTTTTACAGGACCCTGAAAACCAATCACCGCTTCAGGCTTTCTAAAGGTGCAAAATGGTGATTTCACTCCTCACTACCTATCACAGTTTCGGAGGCCCTGAAATGTCAAGATAGCACAAAACCCCCCAAAATTACCCCATTTTGGAAAGTAGACACCCCAATGTATTTGCTAAGAGGCATGGTGAGTATTGTGCAGCTCTCATTTGTTTTGGAAATTGAAGAAAAAAAAGGATTTTTTTTTTTCTTTTTTCAATTTTCAAAACTTTGTGAAAAAAAGCGAACTGGGGGAACACCCTTTAAAAGTCTTACGGGAGAAATCAAAAGCGCTAATTTTAACGGTTAATATGCATTAAAAAAGTGTTTGGGGACCTGGGTCCTGCCCCAGGGGACATGTATCAATGCAAAAAAAGTTTTAAAAACTGACCTTTTTTTCGGGAGCAGTGATTTTAATAATGCTTAAAGTGAAACAATAAAAGTGAAATATTTCTTTAAATTTCGTACCTGGGGGGTGACTATAGTATGCCTGTAAAGTGGCACATGTTTCCCATGTTTAGAACAGTCCCTGCACAAAATGACATTTCTAAAGGAAAAAAAAGTAATTTAAAACTACTCGCGGCTATAATGAATTTTCGGGTCTCGGCAATACAGATAAAGTAATTGAAAAAAACGGCATGGGATTCCCCCACAGTCCATTACCAGACCCCGCCCCCTCGGACGCTACAGGGAAACCATAGGGATGTCCCCGTGCATCAGAGGGGGGCGGGGTCACCCGGGACGTAACCGTGTGGCCACGCCCTCACTTATAAAAGAACTGTCACCTGCCAGGATGTGTCATAAGGCGGGTGCCTCCCATGGAGGTGGGTTGGTGCGGCTTTTTATTTTTTTTCAGTCCGTCGGCAGAGCAAGAGAAGAAGAAGACTTTGTGGGACATTTAATTTTTTTTATTTTTTAATAAAGGACTTGTCCCAAGCCATGTCTTGTAATTTTTACAATTTTTACACTTTTTTGTGAAATGGTAGGGGTACACTTGTACCCCGTTACCATTTCACACAGGGGGGAAGGCCGGGATCTGGGGGTCCTCTTGTTAAAGGGGGCTTCCAGACTCCGATAAGCCCCCCGCCCGCAGACCCCCACAACCACCGGGCAAGGGTTGTGGGGATGAGACCCTTGTCCCCATCAACATGGGGACAAGGTGCTTTGGGGGACTACCCCAAAGCACCCTCCCCATGTTGAGGGCATGTGGCCTGGTACAGTTCAGGAGGGGGGGGGGGCTCTCTCGTCCAACCTCTTTTTCTGCGGCCTGCCAGGTTGCGTGCTCGGATAAGGGTCTGTTTTGAATTTTTGGGGGCACCCCCATGCCATTTTTTTTATTTTGGCACAGGGTTCCCTTTAAAATCCATACCAGAACTGAAGGGTCTGGTATGGATTTTGAGGGGGACCCTCACGCCTTTTTTTTTTTTATTTTGGCGCGGGGTTCCCCTTAATATACATACCAGACCTGAAGGGCCTGGTATGGAATTTGGGGGGACCCCACCCCTTTTTTTTTTTCAAATTTTGGTTCAGGCTTCCCCTTAATATTCATACCAGATTCAAAGGGCCTGGTAATGGACTGTGGGGGGAATCCCATGCCGTTTTTTTTCAATGACTTTTGTGTGTATTTCCGGGACCGACAATTGATTATAGCTACAAGTAGTTTTAAATTACTTTTTTTCCTTTAGAAATGTCATTTTGTGCAGGGAATGTTGTAAACATGGGAAACATGTGCCACTGTACAGGCATACTATAGACACCCCCCAGGTACGAAATTTAAAGGAATATTTCACTTTTATTGTTTCACTTTAAGCATTATTAAAATCACTGCTCCCGAAAAACGTCTGTTTTAAAAAAAAAATTGCATTCATTGCCACTCCCGGGGGGATCCGTCTGTTTCCACAGAAGGGGAATACAACTTTTTGCTGCTGTGACCAGTGTGGGGATGATGGATTTCCTGTATACTTTGCCCGGTATGTCTTGGTGGTGTATTAGGAAGAGCCCTGTGGTCATGGGCAGCTTCCTTTCTGAGAATTTCTGTAGGATGCAGTGACCTCTGTCCAGTATAGAGTAAGGAGCTTGCAGGACCAGAAGATGTGGAGGAGACTGCCCGCTTCCTCCCCACACCTCCAACACCGGTCTGAGCTCTGGGGGAACATTTTGTGTATTCTGACTAGGGTATAGTACCAGCGCGAGAGGACTTTATATCCGGATTCCTGCTGGTTTGCACTTAACGACGTTTTGTTCGTGAAGAGGAGTATCCTCTCCACTTGTCTCTCAGAAAACTTTATCCCCAGGTCTCTTTCCCATTTTGTTATGTATGGAGGTCTAAAATCGCTGGGGGGTGTATTCAAGGTCTGGTAAGTTAACGATATTGTGTGTCTTATGGGCTCTTGCTCCAAGCATAACTGCTCGAAGGGTGTTAGACTTCTCAGAAATAACCTCGGAAGAGGCTGTGCCCTGATAAAGTGTGCTAATTGTATCTTTTGCCAGAAGGAGAGATTGCTCAAGAGGGGGTCTTCCAATAATTCATCTCTGGACATCCAGCTTCCGTCTCTAATAAAGTGGTGCAGTTGGTGTCTCCCGTTTACCCGTAGGTCCTGAAACCTGGGGTCAGTAAGTCCCGGTTTAAAGTCTGGGTTTCCTATTACTGGGGTCAGTGGGGAAGGGAGGGATTGCTCCTGAGTGGCCTTCTGTGCTAGTCTCCAGGTCTCGCCCACCATGGGGTGTTTTGTTACTTGCTCTGGGTAGCCCTTCTGGCACCAAGGCAGTCCCTGCAGGTCTATAGTCAAGGGGTGACTAGTGCGCTCAACCTGGGCTTGTAAAATTAGTGGGAAGTAGCCAACATAAAAGTGGTCTCACACTGTAATAAGAATATGTTAAATGGGGGTATGTGGCGCTAACCACTACATGGGTGGTCTACAATAAAACGTATTTCCAAAAGATGGGTAACCTTCAAGTGGATAAAAACAGCATATAAAATAGAACAGCTTCTTAGTCTGTACAACAATATAAAACACTGATGATGAAAAAAAAAATATATTTGTGCGTAAAATATATGTGCATTCAAAGTGACATTAAAACGGTGATAGCAGTAAATCTTCAAACTGTGATAAAAATCTTCAATAAAAATTGGATAATAATATAGAAACTTTCCTTCCCTTTCCTTTTTCCTGTGAATAAATAAATAAATAAACCAACGAAGGAGAATAAAGTGCACAGTGCAACGTGCAAAAAATAAAAAGGTGAAATAAATCACTATAATGTTCAGCGAATTCTAGGTGTTAAAGCACCTAGAAAAAAATCTTGATAGTGCAGAAATAACTGTAAAAAGATGCTCTCAAAATTACATAAATAAGTGAAACATGATAAACCGACTCAATCACTGAAAAAAATCCTTAATAAATGGCAAAAAAATAATGAATCGATTGGTGAACTACAAGTCCCAGCTCGTTGTGCAAATCGCAAAAACAAGGTGGGGGGTTAAAATAATAACAATTCTTCTTAGCATGTGAAAAAAACTGCAGGTCTACCCCCGTCAGGCACTGCTCTATTAGGTTCCATTGCTTGAGTGTCCCGTGGCGACACCAATCAATGATCCTTGTCAGATGGCAGGCTGCGTGATAGAGGGATACATCTGGAAAGGCCATACCCCCTAACGCTTTTGGTAAACGCAGGATGGACTGGGCCAGTTTTGGAGGCTTGCCCGCCCAGATGAACATGATAAGTGCTCGGTTTATTGCTCTAAGGAAGGTGTTCGGGATCTTAATTGGGAGAGCTTGAAGGTAGTACAAAATACAGGGCATAATATTCATCTTTATTATACTACAACGTCCGAACCAGGAGAACAGGCCTGTTTGCCACTTCTGCAAGTCTTTTTTAATATTCTGCAGGAGGGGGTTGAGGGAGAATATGTTCTTGATTTTGTTGGGTAAACGGATTCCCAGGTACTTTATGTGGGTATTTGCCCACTTAAAGGGAAAGTCCTCTCGCAACAAGGCGCATGAGGAGGTGGGCATCGAAACATTCAGGGCTTCCGATTCCTGGAAATTGACCTTGAAGCAGGACAATCTTCCATACTGTTCAAGTTCTGCCATTAAGTTGGACATGGAGACTAGGGGATTGGTCATGAAAAAGAGCAAGTTGTCTGCAAAAGCCACTATTTTGGGAGAAAGGGAGTCCCCCAGATTGATACCAGTTATGTTGAGATTGTTTCTCACTGTAAGTAGAAAGGGCTCTAAGGAGAGGATAAAAATCAAAGGAGATAACGGGCAGCCCTGTCTCGTCCCATTGGTTATTCCAAAGGTGGGAGAGAGCCTTCTGTTAACCTTAACCCGGGCAGAGGGCCTGGAGTAGATGGCCTGAACCCAGTTTAGCACTCTGTCCCAATCCTATTTGGCGGAGGGTTTCCGTTAGAAAAGGCCAGTGAACCCTATCAAACGCCTTTTCGGCGTCGGTAGAAAGTAGTACCAACGGGGTGCCCCGTGTTTTGGCTGCATGGATGAGATTTATCGCCTTAGTAGTGTTGTCTCTGGCCTCTCTAGACGCCATGAAACCAACCTGGTCTGAGTGGACTAATGCTGGGATCCATTCTGACAACCTCATTGAGAGAACCTTAGTGAAGATCTTCAGATCCACATTAAGGAGAGAAATCGGCCTATAGTTTTGGCACAGCAGGGGGTCCTTATCCTCTTTAGGTATTACTGAGATAAAGGCCCTTAGTGAGTCCTCTGGTGGAATCCCCAGCCTCATTGTACGCCGCTAAGAAATGGGGTATTAGTATGTCGCTAAAAGTTTTGTAGTACCCCAGCGAATATCTGTCCGGCCCCGGGGCTTTGCTCTTTTGCATTCTGGCTATGGCTAGGGCTACTTCATCCCCCGAGATCGGTTCTTCTAGAATCCCTAATGCTTCTTCTGGCAGCCGTGGAAGGCCTGATTTTTGGATATAGTTTTTTATGGCTGCTCTTTCTAAGGATTTTTTCCTCTCTGAGTGTTGGCGAGGTAAGTTGTAAAGGGAGGAATAATATTTGCAAAACTGGTCTGCAATCTCTTCTGCGGGTAGGCACCCTGGTCCCCCCCTTCCTTCCTAAGCTCCGGGATGAAGGCTTGCACCCTTTGGGACCTCAAGGCCCTCGCCAGTAGTTTGCCGCACTTGTTGCTATGTTCATAGAAGGTGCGTTTACATTTTGCAATGACCGCCTTAGCTCTGAACATAGCTAGCTCTCTCAGTTGATTTCTCAGCCCTGTCAGTTCTTGTAGAACCTGCGTAGCCAGTGATTGTTTGTGTAGGATCTCCAATGACCTGATCTTACCCAGGAGGTCTAATGTCTGTTTAGCCCTAGCCTTCTTAATTTGAGTAAACAACCAGTAAAAAAGGCGCATAGTCACAATACCTCGTTTATATGCAGAGGTTCCTAATAGTCCAGGTAAAGAAGGGGGGGAGGGTTAAGTATAGTAGCTGGGTGTGTATATATGGTATACACAAAAGGGTATGTGGAGTCGTCAGGGCTGCCACCGAAGAGGCCTGAAGCCAGGTCCAATAAGAGCTAGAGAAAAAAGACAAGGAGAGGGGCGCCTCTGAGTATGTATCATATAAACATTTATTTATAAAAACAATATCCACTCACATCTTGGCAAGTAGTGTTGCATTCAGGCAGATCTCAGCAGATGGAGGGCCAGTGGGACTACAAGTCGCAGGAGTTTTGCCCAGAAGCTGTCGTCCTTCTCAGGTCCTGGAGGAGGTAAAAAAGGGCAGGATGCAGCAGGTGGGGTCTGTTTCCTTACGATGGTCCTCCAGAGGGGTGGTAGCATCAATCCAAAAGGGAGAGTCAGATGGATTTCACTCCTCTTAGTGTTCATAAGAGGGTTCCAGGTGGTGCAAGGGGGGGGGGGGGAGGGGGTAAGGGGGAAACAAAGTCTCTTAAGCGAATAGAGTATAAAAAATAATAATAAAAAAATAATAATAAAAAGGGAAAGGGATGGTGAGTGTGGAGACGTTTGTGCCCTGTTGCCAGCTGTAGGGAATGTGCAGCCGAGTTCGTTACCAGGATGATGTTTCAGGCACGGCCGTGTCTCTGGTGTCAGAACGAGGCTTGCACCGCAAACAGTGTTAGGCGCCGGGGCGTGACGTCAGAGACACGGCCGTGCCTGAAACATCATCCTGGTAACGAACTCGGCTGCACATTCCCTACAGCTGGCAACAGGGCACAAACGTCTCCACACTCACCATCCCTTTCCCTTTTTATTATTATTTTTTTATTATTATTTTTTATACTCTATTTGCTTAAGAGACTTTGTTTCCCCCTTACCCCCCCCCCCCCCCCCCCTTGCACCACCTGGAACCCTCTTATGAACACTAAGAGGAGTGACATCCATCTGACTCTCCCTTTTGGATTGATGCTACCACCCCTCTGGAGGACCATCGTAAGGAAACAGACCCCACCTGCTGCATCCTGCCCTTTTTTACCTCCTCCAGGACCTGAGAAGGACGACAGCTTCTGGGCAAAACTCCTGCGACTTGTAGTCCCACTGGCCCTCCATCTGCTGAGATCTGCCTGAATGCAACACTACTTGCCAAGATGTGAGTGGATATTGTTTTTATAAATAAATGTTTATATGATACATACTCAGAGGCGCCCCTCTCCTTGTCTTTCTTCTTAATTTGAGTGCCAATTTTTATAAGGATACCCCTAATGGTGCACTTGTGGGCTTCCCAAACTATCAGTGGAGCACTTCCTGTGTCCGTATTAGAGTTGAAGAAGTTTCTCAACTCCCTAGAAATCTATTCTACTACCTCAGGGGTTTGAATTAAAGTTTCATTGAGCTTCCATTGCCACTGCCTAATCCCAGGTTCTAGGATGTCTATGTCTACAAAGACCGGGGCGTGGTCTGAGAGCGTAATGGGCCCTATGGAGGCTGATTTGACTTTTGAAAGCAAAGACTGGGGCAGCATTATAAGGTTGATTCTAGTGTAGGAGTCGTGGGGGTGCGAGTAGAAAGAATAATCTCTCTGGGTGGGGTTTAAAACTCTCCACACATCCACCAGGTGGAATGAGTAGAAGTTTCTCTTTAGGCGTTTGAGGGCTGGATAGGAAATCTGGGTTACCTGCCTGGATGAGTCCAAGTAGGGATCTAACGTCAAATTCAGGTCTCCCCCTAGGATCACCTCCCCCTCAGCAAATTCCTATAGTCTTAACAGCGTGGATTCCAGGAATCCTATCTCCCGTGTTGGGGAGGTATAGGTTGGCTAATGTCACCACTGTACTACCCAGTGACCCCTTTACGAACAGGGCTCTTCCCTTCCCATCCTCCCACTGGTCACGCAGCTTCCACGGTGTCATGGCTTGGATCAAAATACTGCCCCCTTTGGATTTGCAACCATGAAGTAACGGTCGTAGAGTTTTGGTATTTTATCAGCTCTAAAGTGGGTTTCTTGAAGGAAGCAAACATGTGCTTTTGAATGCCTCAGGTTGGATAGGACTAATGAAAGTTTCTCGGGGTTGTTTAGTCCATTTGTGTTCAGGGACATTAGTCTGAGGGTGTTTTTGGTCCCCATAGTCTGTGTCGGGCTGGAGGAGGGGGATCTGGAACGAAGGAGAAGGGGGGGGGGAGATGGGGGAGAGAAGGCTGAGGTGTATAGGGTACTGTGGCGGAGAGGAGGGGGGCACCTAAGGGAGGTGAGGAAAAGGGTGCTAGGGATAAATGGAAAAGAGATTAGAGGGGCACCAAAGGACAGCGGCCTCGAAGACTAAAACGCTATCTGCGTTTGCGAAACTAAATCTCTCTCTACCCTTAGGACCCTCAAACAGGGCCCCAGCGGGGTGACTACCTATGTGGGTGAATGACTGGACACCACGGGGGTTTAGAGCTCCCCAACCAGACCCATATTGCTTAGAAAAACTCTAAATTATAACATAACAGCAGCACAACAACCATTAACATTCTTAATACTATTGAGCATTAACCGCAACGAATTTCAGGGTGCTCACCAGCCCCACACCCCATTCTGGTTTCCCTAACCCAGAACCTGGGGGACCCCAAGGGTACCCCTTAAAAGCATCTGTAAGGTGGGTGCAAGGCGGGCAGCGGGTGGACCCCCATCCAGAACCAGAGACACATGACACTTCAGTGATAGCTACGGGCACATTTGTTAACTTGCTATTGAGACCAACCTGTAAAATGAATCAGAGACAGTGCCTTCTTTAGATATCCCATCATCCCCATAAAATTCCTCCCCTATGTGGCCTGCTGCTCCCACTGGCACCGGACACCTCCAACACACCTCCAGCCAGTCTCCCCCGGCGGTTACCGCCGAGGGGACCCGTTGTCCGTGGGGATGCGGGTGAAGAGGAGTACCTGTATGGCGCTTCCCTCAGGACCCCGTTAACTGTGTCAGGAGGTGACTGGCTCTGGCTGCTCAGCTTAGTTAATTAAATACATTTCAGTACCCCTCCCTCCCACCTCCCAACATCAAATACCATGGGTTAGTAGTCAGTTCCTTTGGGGAGTTCAGTGTTAGTGCGGGAGGCGGGGGGCTCTGAGGTCCACGGGCAAGAAGCTCTTTCCGCATGTTGTGGCCATGGGGATGGAGGGGGAGAACAGGAGTTGGGGGCAGCACCACCGTGGGAGGGGAATATCAGGTAGGCAAAGTACTGCGGGGGGTGATATCACCCAAGGGCCTGGGCTCACAATAGACACCAACACTCTGTCCCGTTACAATAGTAGCCGAGCCCATCACTCACGTGTCTCCACGGTATGTCTCACTGCTCCGGGTCACCCCTCCCGATCGGAGTGGGTTCCCGCTGCCGTCGTCTCGAAGATCGACGTGGTAGGCCTCTGGTGGCACCCTGGGATGTCGAGCGAGGGTCCCTGCTTGAAATAGGACTCAGCCAGTCTCGCAGCGGGATCGGCTCCATCCCCAGGAACCTGAAGAGGTCAGGTAGATCGGCATGACGCCGGAGTGTAAAGGAGGTATTTCCTTTCCAGATTGTAAGCTGGAGGGGGAATCCCCATCTGTATGTCAGTTCAGCTCTTCAAAGGTGCTCCAACAGTGGTTTTAGCATTGCTCTCCTGATTAGCGTTGAGTGGGACACATCCGGATAGACCGATATCTGTGCGCCATCAAAGTCCAGCGGTCCCTTGAGCCTGGCCGCTTGTAGAATTAATTCTTTGTGACTGTATCGGTGTAAGCGGCACAACACATCCCGGGGCCGATCTACCTCTGTGGGCCGTGGACCTAGCGTCCTATGCACCCTGTCGAACTCCAATATTGTGGGGGCAGTCGTGTACTAGTAGCTTGTGGGCCTCCTGTTGCTTCGGGTATTCCCCAGAATCTCAGGTTTTGACGACGGCTGCGGTTCTCAAGATCCTCCGCGTGTAGTTGCACCTCTGCTAACTGTTCCTGGTGTCTCTGTTGTTCCCTCTCCAACTGTGAGAAATGAGACTCCAGGGACCCAACTGTGGCCTCTTCTCTTGTTAACCTCTCGTCAATCTCGTGGACCTCAGAGCGGATCTCCTGGGGATCCCGGCGGTGTTGCTCCTCCACCCGCTGAACTAGGGCTTCCATGTCTGCCTTGGTGGGGAGGGATTCCATGTCTGCTTTCATGGGGAGGGCCTGTAACAGTGCCCGTATGTCAGAATCATCCCCCAGTTGTTGTGAGGGGAGACCGGACCCCCCCTGACTGAGCGACGGTGGGTTCAATAAGGCTGGTAGTCCAGACAGGGGCTGTGGGCCCGATGCTTGTGGGGATGCCATGCTGGCTGGAAGCATCGATTGGGCCTCCCCATGTGTCTGCTCTGTCCGGGCCTCCTGAGACGGTTTGGCTCTTTCCTTGAGAAATCTGCAGATCTGGGAGGCCGGGATTGGTTTGGCGGCACCCTTGTACTTGTAACATTTTCAGTCTTTTTTCATTTATATTGTAAAAAATAACAACCACAGAGGTGATCAAATACCACCAAAAGAAATCTCTATTTGTGGAAAAAAAAGGACGCAAATTTTGTTTGGGTACAGCATTGCATGCAGTTAAAGCAGCGCAATGGCAAATTGTAAAAAGTGCTCTGGTCAGGAAGGGGGTAAAACCTTTCGGGGCTGAAGTAGTTAAATAAGACAGTGAACACACACTTGCAATGTTCCAGAGTTAAAATTGCATTATCACAAATCCTAGGCAATCACTTTAGGGCAGTCAGCTCGCTCCAGGAACTATCTAGGCTCTCTCACAACCTAGCGTCAATGTCCACGAGTGTCTCAGATGACCGAGATTCTCCTTCCTGATTGGCTGAGACACAGCAGAGGCACCATTGGCTCCCACATCCCCTAAAGAAAGTCACGTGATATGACGATACTCTCTGGGATTGGAGAAATAGGTGTAACCAGGATTGACTGAAGCATACGAGCTCGGCGCTCGTGGATTGTTGCAGTTTTTAAAATTCAAAAACAAAGGAAGCACTATTAACCACTTCAATACAGGGCACTTAATCACCTTCCTGCCCAGACCAATTTTCAGCTTTCAGCGCTGTCGCACTTTGAATGACAATTGCGTGGTCATGCTACACTGTACCCAAATGAAATTTTTATCATTTTGTTCCCACAAATAGAGCGTTCTTTTGGTGGCATTTGATCACCTCTACGGTTTTTATTTTTTGCTAAACAAATAAAAAAAGACCGAACATTTTGAAAAAAAATATGTTTTTTTTGTTTCAGTTTCAAAACCTTGTAAATAAGTAAGTTTTCTCCTTCACTAATGGGCACTGATAAGGCGGCACTGATGGGCACCGATGAGGTGGCACCAATGAAGTGGCACTGATGAGGTGGCATTGATGGACACTGTTATGTGGCACTGATAGACGGCACTGATGGGCACTGATAGGTGGCACTGATGGGTGACACGGATGGGCACTGATAGGTGGCACAAATTGGCACTGATAGCTGGCACGGATTGGCATGGATAGGCGGCATGGATGGGCATGGATAGGCGGCAGGGATGAGCATGGATGGGCACTGATAGGTGGCACGGATTGGGCACTGATAGGTGGCACGGATGGGCACTGATAGGCAGCATTGTATTGTATTGTATTGTACTGATAGATGCCAATCAGTGCCAAACAATAATGCATGCCAATCAGTGATGCCCATTGTGGGCACTGATTGGCATCCATTGTGGGCACTGATTGGCATCCATTGTAGGCTCTGACTGGCATTCCTGGTGGTCTAGGGTGGCATACCTGGTGGTAGGCATCCCTGGGGGTCTGGTAGCGTCCCTGGTGGTCCAGCATGGGCATCCTCAGGGGGCTGCGCTGATAATCGATCAGCATAGACCCCCCCTGTCAGAGGAGCAGCCGATCGGTTCTCCTCTACTCGCGTCTGACAGACGCGAGTGAGGAAAAGCCCTCTCAGGACTGCTGCCTGTGATTCATTTATACTGTTACCTTACGGCAGTAAGGTGAGAGGCTTGTACACACACAGGTGTTATCACTGAGGACAGACCAGGCACTGGTTTTCGTTGTTGTTTTCTTCACGGTGGAGGGATCCATTATTTATTTTCTTATCATTGCCAGACTGTCACAATATTGTTTGGATTACATTTTCAATCGTCAGATTGGCACTGAAATTTTCTCTGGACTTCATTTATACTTTTTATTCAGAAGTGCACATTGGACACTTGATATGTTATTTTAAATGTTTATTCACGGATTTTTATATTTTATTTGATTTCAAGATTAAGATTTCACTTATGATTATGGATGTTCATTGTTTATAGGAATAATTTGTTTTCCTCACCTGTTATTTTAACACTTAAAAATGTGTTATTGTTTATACCCCCTCATTGCACCAGCACTTTATTCACTTAACAATCCCACATTGCAAACATCAATATTTACTACCATTGGCTCCTACTGCTGTCATTCAAAGTCAGCTAGCCAAACAGGGGAGAGAGGGGGTGGGGTCCGGTCTGAATAAGGGGCCAGGATCACAGAAGAGGGACCAGAGAAGAGGAGGATCCGGGCTGCTTTGTGCAAATCCACTGCAACAGAGCAGGTAAATATAACATGTTTGTTATTTTTATAGGAAAAAAAAATGACTTTACAATCACTTTAATTCACAAAATGTCACAATTGTATAATAGTTTCATTATAATGCATTATTTATATAATTTTTAATAGATGTTTCAGTTTACTATACTCATTGTTGTAAAGGATTAGATGAGTTTACAGCAACACATTATTTTATTGATTTTTTTTAGGTATTTTGGCATTAAAAAATCAATGCAAAAGGTCTATCACACATATTATAGTATCATAAAACATTCCTCGCTTCAGGCTGGTGATAATAGTGCTTTACAATGAAGTGTCTACCAAGGAGATCAGAGTACAAAAATGCTGTTGAAGGTTGTGTTTTTTTTACATAAAATAATAGTTCATAAGGAAATAAAACTCAGCATTTAAATCCTATTCATTCTAAAAAATGGATGATTCCACACCTAGCATTAAAAACAGGTGATATAACCCCAACCTCTCCACATTTCAAGGCTCTATAGTGGATAGATAATTGATAAGGTAACCAAAAATAAGGGGGTTGGGGATGTTGTAGTAATACTGTATGTATCAAGAACGCCTGCTAAAGGAAGCTCAGAATGAGGTTCAGATTCGGGATATGTTATTTTAACTGAAATTAACCCCTACCCATGCAACGTTTTTACCTTAACTCAGTTTGAATTCCCAGGTTTGGAAATAATTGCTAAATGAAGGCTAACACATTGCAATTATAAAGCATGTCATTACCTTACAATTTGGTACAGTTTAGGAAAAATACCACCCTGGATGGCAGTGGAAAATAGAATATATTATAATTTAGCACATGCAATGGAGTGAGATGGATGCTAGACATGTAAAAAAAATTTTGTTACGAATCGAAATTTGGATGAAATTTGTGTGATTCAGAGATTCGGATGTATTTGAATCTCTAAATCACAATAGTAACACATTTCAACTAATACAAAATAAATTATAATGAAAACATTGAATTTGTTTGAATTAATTTGCTTCATTCAGATGACATGATGCAATAGTTTGGGCCTTTTGTTAATGTTTGAAGTTTCCGAAATGCACAATGAACACAATGAATGATCCGAATTGGTTCCGATCCATGCGTTTTTATTCCAGTGAGCGTAGCATAAATATGCGAATAAGATTCTTTTTGTATTGCGGTTTAGACCATTCGCTTAATTGGTATGTGCATTGCCCAAAAAAACAAAGTCAGTTGGGAATGGAGAAATTAATTTAATTTAATAAAAGAACAAATAAATCATACATCAATCATTGCGAAAACAAATTATTCTGACATAATGATTATGATGAAACACTATTATTTACTTACCAAATTAAACTGAAACAAAACACATTTTTCTGTCGTGCACATCTCTAATGGACATCACCTGCCGGGCAGCCTATGTGAGATGAAGATAAGCACCGGCCTTAGCTGATGCTTCTCCACAAGCCATGTCCTTTGACATGTTTTGCCCCACCCACCGGGGGTTATGCCGTGTACACACGGTCGGACTTTCCGGCAGAAAAAGTCAGAGGGAATCTTTTCATTGAATATTCTGATCGTGTGTGTGCCTCATCTGACTTTTTTTTTGGAAAATTCTGACGGACCTAGAAATGTTCTAAATATTTCCAACAGAACCAATTCCTATCGGGAAAACCGCTCTTCTGTATGCTGTTCCGATGGACAAAAAACGACGCATGCTCTGAAGCAAGTACGAGACGGCAGCTATTGGCTACTGGCTATTGAACTTCCCTTTTCTCGTCCCGTCATACGTGCTGTATGTCACCGCGTTCTTGACGATCGGACTTGGTGTGATCGTGTGCAGGCAAGACAGTTTCAGCGGAACTCCGTCGGAAAAACCTTCAGAGTTTATTCCGATGGGAAAACTGGCCGTGTGTATGCGACATTAGTCATAGAGGTGGGAGCATGAAGCAGAATGAAGGTTTTAATGCATCATGAGCCACTTGAAAAAATTTTTGAATAATGTGAGTGGAATGAGTAAACATGGGTGTGTATGTGATGAAAGTATTAATAACCAATCCAAAAAAATAATTAAATATTGGAATCAAAAATTTAAATTAAATGAAAAATTAAAAAAGGGAGTGAGAAGGAATATAAAAATGGGTGAGTTTAATTTTTAATTTAGTTTTATTTTTTTAATTCCATTGTTTAATTTTTATTATTAGTATTATTTGATTATTCACTGTATTTTTATTCTCATTAACCTCTCTCCTTTTTCTTACATTTTTTTCATTTTCTTATCACTCATTATGTTTTATCTTTTATTGCTTATTACTTATTTACTTACTTATTATTTATTTTTATTCTCCAGTTTTTCATTTCCCTTTTTATAAAAATTGTTTGCATATAGTTCTCTTTCTGTAAGTATATCTTTTTATTTTTTCATGTATCCTCCAGCACATGCAATAATTTCATCACATACACGTTTACTCATTCCACTATTCACATTTTTTCAAGTGGCTCATGGTGCATAAAAACTTTCATCCTGCTTCAAGTTCCCACCTCTATGGCTAAGCCCCCTGTGGATGGAGTGAAACGCATTTGAACTTTGGCAGATATAGACTTATAGATTTCATCACTGTTGGGTGCTGACATTAGTTTATCTTTTTTGGTTGTTTGCAATCAACTGGAGGGATCTTAGGGCTAGTAAGACAGAAGAGCAACTGGATAATTCTTAGGACTAGTAACACAGGTGAGGATCTGGAGATGTTGGGTCACCCCAAATGAAGTGCGTTACTTTAGTAGCAATTTTAGAAGTGCCCTCTGCAGTGGCTGGGTCTTCAATAGAAGCTGGGAGCCTTACCAGCTACAGGCTCAAATGGTGCTCACAGCAAACAATATGTGCTCCAAACTCATCCCACCAGTGCTTGCAAGCTCCTTACCAGATACAAAGTTCCCAAACAGAGATCAAATGCGGGGCCTGGTATGTGACATCATCACACACGTCAATGTGGTTTGCTGCTGTGACGGTTCCTGTATACATGAGCTAGTCTATCTTCATTCAATGTGAGTGGCTTTTTAATATATTGAACCTTTGGAGACAAGTTTGGAGCACACATTGCTATATACTGTAAATCCTGTATAATAATAATAATAATATTGTTTGCTTGTGAACACCGTTTTATTGTCACTTAAATACATTTTCAAGTCAGTTGCAAGGATCTTTCACTTTGGGACTTTTTCACTTATATCATTTTGCACATTGTATGTGTAGTGGTCTTCCCAACTTCTAAGGGCCAGGGAAAACTGACATTATTCCTTAGGGTGCAGGTTACTAGGCATAGTGGGCGTGGTGCAAGGTGGAAAGATTGGGCGCCAGTCACTTTTATAAAATGAACAAAGATTTTATTTCTCTTAACAGGAACAGTGGGAGAGAGGGTTAGGGCACAGGACACTCTTAGGCAAATGCAATAGCAATTAGGCAAACTCCGCAGACAAAAATAGAACAAGGCAGACAGCAATACAGAAAAAGGGTCTTTAAGCTGAATGCAGTAATCTGTATCTTGTAGCAACTGCTGTCTCCTATACCAACAACTTCTCTCACAATCTCTCACTTCTCTCATAATCCCACTGTAGATCTTCCAGTTTCATTCACAGTATCCCCCTGTAGATCTTCCAGCTTAACTCAAAGTATCCCACTGTAGATCCTCAAGCTCAGTTCGTCGTCTCTCACTAGACTTGGACTCTCAGCTACCTGCTGGATCCCTCTAGCTTCACCCAGAGCTAACTGCTGTACTTATCGTCAAGCTTTACTTACAGCTACCCACTATACTCATTCAACCTTTACTCACAGCTACCCGCTGTATTCCTGGATGAATCTCCACTGAAACTTTCCCACTTACTTCATCGTCCCCAGCTAGTGAAGCGTCTGCTCTGGTACTCCTTTAGAACTTCTTCCCTTCCAAACTTGCCTCTGGTAACAGGAGTGGTCGTCTCTCCGGCAGCTGCTTCTCCTTTACCTCCAGCAATGAACAGGCTCCCCCTCGGGCTAAGCCTCTAACACACGTGGTTCTGCCCCAGGCTTTGGGCTTAACCTAGGCTGCTCCTCCTTTGAGGACCCTTGAATTACTGGATAGGCCTCACGTAGACCTAGGAGCCAGTAGGACTACTGGATAGGCCTCAGGCTTCAGGCCTAGTAGCCAGGAACTGTTTGACACACATCCACCCAGGCCACAGCCCCAGGCGGGAAGAACCCTGATCACCTGACCCCTCCCGAATAAATAGCCTATCTCAGCATACACAGCGGCCAAAGAAACTCCTGCTGATTAGCTGAGGTAAATTATTTACCCATCACCTGAATTCACTGTAATCCATCATCTTAGTGTCAAACAGTGCCACCTATTGACAGAAGAGAGAGACTAAATTGAACTCAGACTTAGGACAGAAATCAGTGGATCAAAGACTACCAATTAGCCAGGCTAATTACCACCTAGCACAACTAGATTTATTAGCAGCCCTGTTTAGGGCCAGGGTACTCCAATCTTCCCCTGCCAAGGAAACTATGTCTTGGAGTTTGCAACAAAAAAAAAAAAACATATACTCTCCATCCTGAGAGTGGATGTTCTGGCAAAAAGTGGATATGGAGGGATAAGGGGAAGGATGAACATTTAGTAACAAATGTGGGTGAACATAATAGATCTACAATTACAAGTAATACTTCACATGAGAACAAAAAAATATGAAACGGTATTTACAATTATGTGTGACGGTACGTAATAGCAGTGAAAAAAAAAAACAATGAGTAATAATCCTATATCCTAACCATCTAATATTTACATGATAAAGCAATTAAAAATAACATCACTGGACACGGTGAAGATCCTGTCTCTCCTCAGCCGAGGAAGATGCAAGGGGTGCAGGAACACCTGAAAGACATTAGATTATGCAACATGGAAAATATGACATTATAGCAACATTCTATAATATACTCTACCATTATAGCAACATTAGTGAAAGATTAACCTTATATACATTGGTGAGGGTTTGTATACCCTCAGCCGAGAGCAACAAAAGGGGTGTTGTTACGTACCTGGACGTAGAGCCTGACTTGTAGGAGGAGACCTCTCATACAGCGCTGGTTCACGTGCCACTGGAGATGGGGACAGTGGTGACGTGAGCACAGTGGGGTAGGAGTGCCTGGTTTGTAGAGGAAGGTGTTGGAACCAACAGGAAGGTCCTCCAGTAATGTCCGTATGCGGATGGCAGGATGTAGGACTGCAGCTGTAGGTGGTTGAAGCAGGATACAACAGAACCAGGCAACAGGTGGATCAAACAAGTGGGAATCAGCAGAGGCAAGGTCAGACAGTCCAGTTGGCAACAGCAGATCAATCAGATGATAGGAGCAGGCAATAGCAGAGTCGGTAGGCAGGCTGGAGTCGGTAACCAAAGACAGATGTAACAAGGTCAGGCAGGCCGGGTCGGGTAGGAGAAGGTAGAGTAGTCCAAACAGAGCCGGGTCGGTAACGGGAGATCACAGGTTCAGGTTTCGGATCAGGTTTTCGGGTGGCTGACAAGCAGGAAGCTTAAAGACAACACAGCACTGGCTGAGTGTCACTGCTGGGCTTTTAAAGCCCGTTTTGGCGCCAATTGCGTTCCCGCGCATGCGCACATGCACGCGCGCGCCGCCGCGCGCGCTAACGCGCACGCGCACGCTAACGTGCACGCGCGCGCGCGCCCGCCGCGCACCTATGTGCGCACGGAAGGACCGGAAATGCCTGGAAAGTCCTTGACATTGCCCCCCCACAAGGGGCAGCCTCCGGATGCCCAGGCGGCTTGCCTTCTCAGGGTGGGCAATCAGGTAAGTACGAACTAGCCGTTTTGCATGTAAATTACTGTCTGGTTCCCAGGAATTACTTTCTGGACCGTACCCTTTCCATTTGACCAAAAATTGTACTTGCCCATGTCTTCTTCTACAATTGAGAATAGCCTCCACCTCATATTCCTGGTTACCATCCACCAAAACAGGTTCAGGCGGGTCAGTTCCTCTGTCAGGGAAGGGATTAGGCACAGCAGGTTTTAACAAAGATACGTGAAATACCGGGTGAACTTTAAGAGAATCAGGTAAAGACAGTTCATAGGCCACTTCATTAATTTTCTTCTTAACAGGAAAAGGTCCCATAAATTTAGGTGCAAGTTTTTTAGAAGGGCACATCAATTTGATATTGGATGTAGACAGCCATACCTGATCTCCAGGTTGCAGAACCAGCTCCCCCCTTCTCTTTTGGTCGAAGTTCCTCTTGCTATCTGCCTGGGCCTTGGACATAGCTTCTTGTAGGACCTGATTGTTGCGTTTGAGGAATTCCACTGTCTTCTGGACTGCCGGAACTGGGGATTCTGAAACAAAATCTGGTAAAAAAGTCAAGTGAAAACCATAATTGGAAAAGAAGGGGGATTGGTTAGTGGTTGAGTGACTGGCATTATTGTATGCAAATTCCGCTAGAGGCAGCAGGGAAACCCAATTGTCCTGAGAAAAGGAAGTAAAACATCGGATATATTGCTCGAGGGTTTGGTTGGTTCTCTCTGTCTGCCCATTAGTCTGTGGGTGATAGGCTGAGGAGAGAGAAAGCTCAATCTTCAAGATTTCACAAAGTGCCTTCCAGAAGCGTGAGGTGAATTGTACCCCTCTGTCGGAGACTATATTTGTAGGTACTCCGTGTAGTCTGACGATCTCTTTAATGAATACACGGGCTGTCTCTGTAGCGGATGGGGTTCCCTTCAGGGGCACAAAATGGGCCATCTTAGATAGGCGATCTACCACCACAAAAATGGCTGTGCACCCCTCAGAGCGGGGTAGTTCGACTATAAAGTCCATAGAAATCATTTTCCAAGGTCTGTCTGGTATAGGTAAAGGTTTAAGCAGTCCCCAGGCTCGGTTCCTTGAAGTCTTGTTCCGTGAGCAGATGGAGCAGGAATTGACGTACTTTTCACAAAACTCCCTTAAATTGGGCCACCAGAATGTACGCTGTACAAGTTCACGAGTCTTCCGTACCCCGAAATGTCCTGCTAAGGGATGATCATGAAACAATGTTAGTACCTTAACTCGAATATCTTCAGGGACAAAGATTTGACTTCCCTTCCATAGCAAGCCATCTCGAGATGTCAAGGTGGTTCCTGGAGGTCTTGGAGAGTGGGAAGAGGCTTCCTTGATTAAAGTTAAGAGATCTGTGTGTAAGAGCAAAAAACTGTTTGTGGGTAGAATCGTGTCAGGAGCAGGTGAGTCCTTAGGGTTATCATGCATGCGTGACAATGCGTCTGGTTTGACGTTCTTTGATCCTGGCCGATAAGTGATGTGGAAACAGAAGCGAGTGAAAAACAAGGCCCAACGAGCTTGTCGGGGTCTCAAACGTTTGGCAGATCTTAGATATTCTAAATTTTTATGGTCGGTATATATTAATACCGGGTGAGCCGCACCCTCTAATAGATACCTCCACTCCTCCAAGGCGGTCTTGATGGCAAGAAGCTCCCGATCCCCTACATCGTAATTTCTTTCAGCTGGCGATAACTTTCGGGAGAAGAATCCCACAGGGTGTATTAAATCCTCCTTACCCTGTCTTTGCGAAATGACCGCTCCCACCGCCACTTCGGATGCGTCAACTTCTAACAAAAAAGGTAAAGATGGGTTAGGGTGACTGAGAATTGGAGCTGATGTAAAAAGTCTTTTAAGTCTCTCAAATGCCTCTTGAGCCTCCGTACTCCAATGAAACCTGACATGTTGTTGTGTCAACCGTGTAATAGGGGCTATGATGGCAGAGAATCCCTTGATAAATTTCCTGTAAAAGTTTGCGAAACCAATGAAACGTTGAATACCTTTTTTATCGACGGGTGCAGGCCACTCCAGAACAGCAGATACTTTTTGGGGGTCCATCTTGATACCGGTCGCGGATATTATCAAACCCAAAAACTGGATCTCTTGTTGCTCGAACTCGCACTTCTCTGCTTTTGCGTATAGTCCATGTAGGCGAAGACGGTCCAAGACTCTGCAAACGTGTTCCCGGTGTTGGCTGAGGGATTCAGAAAAAACCAAAATATCATCCAAATAAACAATTACAAAAATATCTAAGAAGTCCTTGAATACATCGTTAATCAGATGTTGAAAAGTGGCAGGTGCATTACATAGACCAAAGGGCATGACCAGATATTCATAATGCCCGAACCTTGTTCGGAATGCCGTCTTCCATTCATGCCCAGCCCGGATGCGGACCAGATTATATGCTCCTCTTAGATCGAGTTTCGTAAAAATAGTAGCAGACCTTAATTTTTGGAATAATTCGGGTATTAAGGGCAACGGGTAACGGTTCTTAACCGTAATTTTATTCAACTCCCGGTAATCTACACACGGGCGGAGAGTCTGATCCTTCTTAGTCACAAAAAATATTCCAGCACCAGCTGGAGATGTAGATGGGCGGATGAATCCTTTTTCCAGGTTTTCGTTGATGTAACTTTTTAGTGCTTCCTGTTCTTTTTCTGACAGAGGGAAAATGCGCCCAAAGGGAATTTCGGCCCCAGGTAAGAGTTCAATTGGGCAGTCATATGCCCGATGGGGTGGAAGAGAGTCTGCTCCCTTTTTACTGAAAACATCGAGGAACCCATGATACGGTTCGGGTACTGATTGGCGTAGGTTCTGATCAATGTCCATGCAAAATAGGGTGACAGAGGATTGAGTAGACTCCTTTTGACAATGTTCTTGGCAGTAGGGGGACGAGAACCTGATTTCTCTGGTAGTCCAATTGATGGAGGGATTATGGGCCTGAAGCCAGGGAATGCCCAGGATGATTGGGAACAACGGGGAAGAGATCACATCAAGGATCAGAAGCTCCTTATGCTGGAAGGAGGTGATGGCAGGTACGGGAAAAGTCTCTTGGGTCACCTGTCCGGAGCTGATGCGGGAGCCGTCGGCCAAGAAGACTGAAAGTCGGTGGGTCTTATTCCGTAAGGGAATGTTGTGTTGGTTGGCAAAGGCAGAATCAATGAAGCAACTGCATGCTCCGGAATCAATAATTGCTTTAACTGGAATTGTCCTTCCTTGGAGCTGCAATGAGAGAGGGAGAGCAATGTGGGTTGTGTTAGCAGAAAGTGCTGAGAGACTGGCAGGAACAGAGGAAAAGCACTTACGCATCTTGACCGGACAGTTGCGCACGTAGTGTCCTGTTGTTCCACAGTACAGGCAGAGGTTAAGTTGATGGCGACGTGTGCGCTCTTCCGGGGTTAAGGTGGGTCGAATCAGTCCCAGCTGCATTGGCTCGGAGGCGTCCGGTGCAGGGCGGATCGGCTGGAAGTTGGGTGGTGGTAAGTAGCGGGCAGCCGGAATTGGAGCTTTAGCAGTCACCCAAGTAGGGCGATTATGTTGGTAGGCCCGTTCAGTGCGACGTTCCCGAAGGCGGCGATCAATCTGGATGGTTAGGGTGATTAAGGCCTCAAGAGTATCAGGTATGCCCACCCGGGCCAATTCATCTTTCAGTCCTTCTGATAGGCCCATGCGGAACTGATGCCGTAGAGCTGCATCATTCCATTGAGTGTCCGCACTCCAGCGTCTAAAATCCGAAATGTACTCCTCGGCCGCCCGGCGACCCTGCTGAAGTGTAGTTAAGGATGCCTCTGCTGTGGCGACCCGTTCAGGGTCTTCATAAAGCTGGGACATAGCTTCAAAGAAGGCCGTTAGTGATTGAATCAAAACAGAGTCCTCTTCGAGAAGTCGGTGTGCCCAGATCTGTGGTTCTCCTAACAGTAGGGAGACCACAAACCCCACTTTAGTGGCTTCAAGTGAAAAAGTCCGGGGTTGCAGGGCGAAGTAAAGTCGACAAGCACTGCGGAAGGCCCGGAATTTAGTTCGGTCCCCTGAAAACTTCTCAGGTATGGGGACCCTTGGCTCAGGTGGAAGCATAACGACAGAAGGAGGGGAAGCAGCCTGAGCAGGGGCGGAAACGGACCCAGGAACCACGTGTATGGGGTTGATGATGTTCTGGACTTGCCCCTCCAATCTGGTGTAGCCGTCTTGTAAGGATTTTACGGCTTGAGTGAGGGCTGACAGGTGTGAACAGATATCTGTCATGGGAGGGGTCTCTCCTGCAGGCTCAGTCATGGCTGTGTTGTACTGTTACGTACCTGGACGTAGAGCCTGACTTGTAGGAGGAGACCTCTCATACAGCGCTGGTTCACGTGCCACTGGAGATGGGGACAGTGGTGACGTGAGCACAGTGGGGTAGGAGTGCCTGGTTTGTAGAGGAAGGTGTTGGAACCAACAGGAAGGTCCTCCAGTAATGTCCGTATGCGGATGGCAGGATGTAGGACTGCAGCTGTAGGTGGTTGAAGCAGGATACAACAGAACCAGGCAACAGGTGGATCAAACAAGTGGGAATCAGCAGAGGCAAGGTCAGACAGTCCAGTTGGCAACAGCAGATCAATCAGATGATAGGAGCAGGCAATAGCAGAGTCGGTAGGCAGGCTGGAGTCGGTAACCAAAGACAGATGTAACAAGGTCAGGCAGGCCGGGTCGGGTAGGAGAAGGTAGAGTAGTCCAAACAGAGCCGGGTCGGTAACGGGAGATCACAGGTTCAGGTTTCGGATCAGGTTTTCGGGTGGCTGACAAGCAGGAAGCTTAAAGACAACACAGCACTGGCTGAGTGTCACTGCTGGGCTTTTAAAGCCCGTTTTGGCGCCAATTGCGTTCCCGCGCATGCGCACATGCACGCGCGCGCCGCCGCGCGCGCTAACGCGCACGCGCACGCTAACGTGCACGCGCGCGCGCCCGCCGCGCACCTATGTGCGCACGGAAGGACCGGAAATGCCTGGAAAGTCCTTGACAGGTGTGAAGTAAACACAACAATATATCCTAATATATGTACAAAATCTTAGCAAATAACCATTCCTGGAAATATTTACAAGTGGAAACAGGGCCCCACTCCTGTGAGAGTGACACCATTTTTCCAAAGCATTTTAGCATATCTAAAAATTAGATTTCACTTAGCAACCTACACTAGAATATTTGAAAGCAGGAACTTAGGACTCACCCAGAGTGGCACACTCACGCCATCTAGTGGTCAATAATGAAAGAATAGTGCAAAGGGAACATTTAAATCCATGAGATTCAGATGGGAGGTAAAAGACTTGCCTCTTTGCTACAGCACAGTCTACCTTACTAACTAACTAACTAACTAAACATCCCATTGTCCTGGAAGCCCCAAAGTCCAATAAGCATTTTCCACGTGATTTGCAACAACATGGTCAGCAACTTTCCAGCAAGTTCCACAACTCCTGGGAACAAGCACTGTAACTATGTGCATGGCTGCTTTTAAACAAGCAATGCAAGGGACTGTAATCTTGAAGAATTTTTCCATCTTCCGGTCCAACAAAGTCCTCTTGCAAATAGAACATATCTCAGCCTTTCTTTATCACAGCCGAGGACTGAGATCACTTTTCCTCTCATATGAAGAACAAGACATGCTGATAATCCAGGTGAGCAGATCAGTATATCACTTTGCAGAGTGAGGCATACTGGCAATTCCAGGGCACAGGCCAGCATGTCTCTTTTAGGGCACCCCCTGCAATTGCTGGTATCAGAAGCAAAGTTCATCAGCACCCAGTGCGGGCAGGGATGTCCCCACATCAACATATTTCAGATGCAGAACAGCTTCCTGTGGAACTGACACAGCCGAACTAAGCACACCGCTGTGTTGCATGCTGACTTGACACAAACTTTCAATGATTAGAGAACGTTACCAATAGTAATGAGGATCAGGTAATTGAACAGGCTTTCCAGATGATCCACTAGTAGTAATGTAGTGCTGCGCATCCGCTAGATTAGGCCTGCGAAGAACAATACAGTCTGGGTAGATATGGCGACCATAGTCCTAGTTTTGCAGAACATTTGTATACTTTCCGTCATGTCGGGTGACAACTTTCTTATACCACAGTGAGCAGGAATTTTCAAGTACTCCCGGAAAGCAGCATCAACCCACTGTGCTAGCTTGCATTGGACTTCAGCTTCCAGACTTTCTGGCACATATGGGTACAAGTAGACAAACTCCTCAGCCACCTTTCTCATGACAAATCTTTGCAACTTGGACAATCTTGGTAACAGTTTAGGATCCCCACATCTGGGTAACACTTGTGTATATAAGGCACACTTGACACGATAGCCTGCAATTTTGTCAGGCTTTTGAGACATACTAATGTAACGCAATCCTCGTGAGGGCCGCTGGTAGAATGTTTACCCCACTGGATGTTCTGACTATACAAGTCCTCCGACACCTCTGACACCCTGGGTTCAGCATTTTTTTACCGTTGACACCAATAACAAGAAACTTACACAATATCAGTTCAAGTTTCTTTACTGTGGTAAAAGTGACACATAAAAGTGCATAACATAACACTGTAAGTTATAAAGTTATTTTATCTGAACAATATGGCACTAATATGAAATTTATGAACATGAAAAATATGCAGACTTCCAGAGGATGAGAGCTTGTTGTCGGAAATTCCAACCTTGTGTACGCTCCATCAGACAGTTTCCATCGGAATTTCCGTTGCACAAAATTTGAGATCTGGTTCTCAAATTTTCAGAGGACAAAATCCGTAAATTCCAATCGTGTGTAGACAATTCTGATGCACAAAGTGCCACGCATGCTCGGATTAAAGCAGAAGAGCAGCACTGGCTATTTAACTTCATTTTTCTTGGCTCGTCGTACGTGTTGTACGTCACCGCGTTCTTGACGTTCGGAATTTCCGACCAACTTTGTGCGACCGTGTGTATGCAATACAAGTTTAAGCCAACATCCGTTGGAAAAAATCCCATGGATTTTGTTGTCGAAAAATCCTATCGTGTGCACAGGGCATTAGACAATACTTATGCCCTGTACACACAATAGAATTTTCCGATGGAAAATGTGTGATAGAACCTTGTTGTCAGAAATTCCGACCGTGTGTAGGCTCCATCACACATTTTCCATAGGAATTTCCGTCACACAAAATTTGAGATCTGGTTCTCAAATTTTCCGACAACAAAATCCGTTGTCGGAAATTCCAATCGTGTATACACAATTCCGACGCACAACGTGCCACGCATGCTCGGAATCAAGCAGAAGAGCAGCACTGGCTATTGAACTTCATTTTTCTCAGCTAGTCGTACGTGTTGTACGTCACCGTGTTCTTGACGTTTGGAATTTCTGACCAACTTTGTGTGCCCATGTGTATGCAAGACAAGTTTGAGCCAACGTCCGTCGGAAAAAATCCCATGGATTTTGTTGTCGGAAAATCCTATTGTGTGTACAGGGCATTAGTCACTTGGGACACTAGGGAGAGAATACAAGAGGTTAATGGCAACCCCACAGAATCTGACAAATCTTCAGCTAGCACTTAAAGTATGATGAAGGGAGTATTCCTTGGCCCCTTTAAGAATGCAGAATTTTCCTGCATGACCTAAACACAAGTGGTCACCATGTAAGCTGTTTCACTATTATTGTATCCAGTGGAAATACTGATGACAGGGATGTGAGCATGGCACAGATGTCGGCAAACAGTGTCTATGGGATTGACTGAACTTGTATTCAGCAGCACTACAAGTTTTAGGAATGCATACAGGGACAATTATGTCTATATGCAGTGTCTATGGTATTAATGGGCAGGTACCCGCTCACCCACCGCAGAACAGATGTTGCTGGTAGCCTTGCAGATGATGAAGACTCTTTCAGGAGCTCCCTCTGGTTCCTGGCTCAGGGGATGGAATCTGATCTCCGTCACATCGCGCCGTGGCCTATATACGGATCTGAAGTGCAAGCAACGCTGAAGGATCGGGAACAGCCTCCAGACCATGGTAGATAGTAGACATGTGCACACTGAAATATTTTGTTTCGGAATTTTGTTTTCGTCCGAAAAATAAATGTATTTAGTTACTCCCGAAATTAGTTTTTATTTATTTAGTTTCGTTAAAAAATGCATTCGTTTGAAAATCCGAAATAATTAAGGTCGAATCTGTCATTGAAGGCTTATGTTGTCTGTCGAATGTTCTAAGAAGATTCGACGGGGCAGCTAAACTGTTAGATGCCCCAATCGTACTTTTCCGGTCGAATGTTCCACCTACAAGCTATAGTAGAATTCTGATGTTGTATGATACTAATAATATTTATATTTATTAATTATTATTACTAGTCAACCAACATTAGAATTCTTATATAGCCTATGGGCGGAGCATTTCACCATAAATGTCCGTTCATGGCGACTGCTTCGTTGAATCTTCATGTTGAATCTTTTCTCTCTATGTCGAATAATCTTGGACTAATAGAGTTAGGTTAGGCACATTCAACCTTTTTTGCTATTGTCTCTATAATGTTGAATCTTTTCTCTCTATGTCAAATCTTTTCTCTCTATGTAGAATAATCTTGGCCTAATAGAGCTAAGGTTAGGCACATTCGACCACAGGTTCGATAGACACAGATTGCTACTGTCAGCGTCATGTCAAATCTCCTATATATATATCGAACTGTTGTCGCAACGAAAATTTAAATAAAGCATTTGTTTATGTCGGATCTTTCAGTATTCGGATTCTGCACGTTCGTTATCGTTTGTTTAAACGATAACGAAAATACCCAAAATTCAGACGAAAATGCATTTGGACGAAAACGAATGCACATGTCTAGTAGATAGGAAGCAATGCTGTTTGTAGATGTCCCTCTGTATGCAGCTGTAGATAACTCTCTCCTATGTAGGCCACGACTTGGGCGCAACTCACACTGGCACAGAGCTCCTGCTGGCAGATCCAGGCCGATGGCCCAAGAGAGCGATCTAGGCCTAAACCAGCCTTTTTATATCCTCTCCCAGCAGTCTGTTCTTCACTCTTCAGCAATCTGGTGGTTGTAGTTCAGGCCAGTCCTGCTGAAATTGAAACTCCAGCATTTGGGACACCGGAGGCAAAAAGCACCCTGATGCGATTCACAAGTCACAAGTCATTCATTCATTCATTCTGAACTACACATCCCACAATGCTTTGCTCTGCTCTATGTTCTGTTTTTAGGAAATGACACATGAAGTCCAAGCCAACACTAGAGGGAGACAGCTCCACATTAATAGCACTTTATACTGTCCCTGAATTGCAGGCACAATGGCCAGCTCCTGGCTACATTCTGCCCCCACTTGAATTCTTTGGTCCCCAAAGAGGTGGAGACATTGAACTATTCAAACATTTATTATTATTATTATTATACATATGAGAGGCCAGGGCAATAACCGTATCCCACCCATTGGTGTCAGAGGTCAGAGCAGAGTCGCCCCCTACCCAATTGACAGTAGGGGGATGAGGCATGGGAACTTGCCTTTGGATGGTAGGAATCAGTTCATCAGAGTTTTCTTCTAGAGTATTATAAGTGAGTCTCTTTGGAGGATTTATATTTTGCCTCAGCCGAATGGGAGAATGCTCTTCAGGTGTTTGGATGGAGTTCCCTGCTGGGCTCCCGGCATTGACAGGACTGCGTGATTCCACAGGAAAATCCAATGGTCAGGCAAATGTTGCTGTTAACATGCCAGCCCCCATGCTTAATGAAAGTTGCAACATACACTATATTGTAAAAGGTATTGGGACACCTGCCTTTACTCGCACATAAACTTTTTATGGCATCCTAGTCTTAGTCCATAGGGTTCAATATTGAGTTGGCCCACCCTTTGCAGCTATAACAGCTTCAACTCTTCTAGGACGGCTGTCCACAAGGTTTAGGAGTGCGTCTATGGGAATGTTTGATCACCCAGAAGCGCATTTGTGAGGCCAGGCACTGGTGTTGGACTAGAAGGCCTGGCTCGCAGTCTTCACTCTAATTCATCCCAAAGATGTTCTATTAGGCTCAGGTCAGAACTCTGTGTAGGCCAGTCAAGTTCCTCCACCCCATACTACTTGCTCATCCATGTCTTTATGCTTTGTGCACTGGTGCGCAATCATGTTGCAACAGGAAGGGGCCACCCCCAAACTGTTCCCACAAAGTTGGGAGCATGAAATTATCCAAAATGTCTTGGTATGCAGATGCCTTAAGAGTTCCCTGGAACTTCACTGGAACTAAAGGGCAAAGGCCAACCCATGAAAAACAACCCCACAACATAATCCCCCCTTCATCAAATGATTTGGACCAGTGCCCAAATCAATGTCCATAAAGACATGGATGAGTGAGTTTGGGGTGGAGGAACTTGACTGGTCTTCACAGAGTCTTGACCTGAACCCGATAGAACACCTTGGGGATGAATAAGAGCGGAGACTGCAAGCCAGGCCTTCTAATCCAACATCAGTGTCTGACCTCACAAATGTGCTTCTGGAAGAATGGTCAAACATTCCCATAGACACACTCCTAAACTTTGTGGACCGCCTTCCCAGAAGAGTTGAATCTGTTATAGCTGCAAAGGGTGGGCCAACTCACTATTGAACCCTATGGACTAAGACTGGGATGCCATTAAAGTTCATCTGCATGTAAAGGTGTCCTAATACTTTTGACAATATCGTTTACCTACACATGATCTGATCTCTCCTGAGGTCTGTGGTAAGCTAAAGAAATGGCATCCACCACTACATCAATTAAATTTGGCTTCTGTTTTTGTTTTCGTATACAGTGTTAGCACTTTACTATAACAAAAATGTTTATTGTGTACTGTACACTGTATTGTTTTTATTGCTCAAGTGGTAGTGACTTTGCAAGAAAAAAATGATCTTGCACTTTCTTTTGCCAGAGCTGTTACTTATAGCAAAAGGTCTGTTGAATTATTAATGATTGATGTGACTGGGAAGAGGATTGTTACAATTAAAATAGGAAGGATGTATAAGTGTGTTTGTCTGCTTGATAAGGGTTGAGAAGAATCAATGGATATTGCAAGCTAGGGCCTGCAAATGTTTTCTAGATAGTAATGGCACATAGACTCAGTCTTGTTGCATTATTTATGCACTTAGACATCATTGTAAGGCAGATATCACTTTTGCATGGTGATAAAAAGGGGAATTGAGACAAAGGGGAAAAAAATGGTTTTGAATATCGTTACAAATATTTGGAATGCTGCATTTGAGAGCACTAGCTGTATGAGGTCTTGCTGGTGATGGATTATAACAACCTTTCATCTTTCAAAGTATTCTGGAATCAGCAGTGAATAAAAATAGCTGGTGGTCCAATTCATCTAGCAGCTATAATTTAATTATCCAGTCTACAAAGAAGTTCATCAGCATAAATGTGTTGTGGTCTGCAAGTATCAAAGTTACCATATCAGACAGATATTCTCATTTGGTTTGTTATGCTAAATGAGAGTTCTATTATGTTTTTAGCTGTATGAAAAACCAATAACCTAAATGGTTTCTATTGTATGTCAGAAGGCCAGGTACATGATTAGGAAAATGGGAGATTTTATGAATGCTGCAGTAAAAGCAAACTAATTAAAATAACACAACAGATGTTGGTGTAAAAACATTAGAAATGTTTGCAATCTAGAAAACAATATTTGCAGTCAGCCTTAAACACTAAGTATGATGCTCAATATGTATAATGAGGTCTACTAAAAGACCCAATGTTTAAAAGTAAGCAATACTTGTATTAAATAGGAGGTAAACTATATAAAAAAACATTTTTTTCCTCAGTTTAGGCCGATACGTATTCTTCTACATATTTTTGGTAAAAAAAATCGCAATTAGCGATTAGTGATTGGTTTGCGCAAAAGTTATAGCGTTTACAAAATAGGGGATAGTTTTATAGCATTTTTATTAATATTTTTTTTTTTACTAGTAATGGCGTCGATCAGCGATTTTTATTGTGACTGCGACATTATGGCGGACACATCGGACATTTTTGACACATTTTTGG
This sequence comes from Lithobates sylvaticus, assembly GCA_028564925.1. NCBI lineage: Eukaryota > Metazoa > Chordata > Amphibia > Anura > Ranidae > Lithobates > Lithobates sylvaticus. The sequence goes on along the minus strand of CM053036.1, from coordinate 131,161,367 downwards.
GACCATTGTCATTTATACAGCAATCAATGCTATTTAAATGCATTGATTCCTGTATAAATTACAGTTGTAGTGAAAGAGTTAACCACTAGGGGGAGGGGAGGGGTTATGGGCTCTGACGTGTGTGTGTTTTTTTTACATTAGGGGGCGGGGCTGACGTCTGACTTTCCCGATGACCGGGAACAGCCAATCAATGACAGGCAGAGTAGTAAGCGCGGGGAGAGGTTTGTTTACACAAACCTCTCCCCGTTCTTCAGCTCCGTAACCCGATCGTGGGACACCAGCGGCGATCGGGTCCGCTGGTCCCGCGGCCGGGGTAATGGAGCTCCCGACCGGGGTGCGAGCGTGCCATTCTGTAGACGTATATCTACATGAGGCGGTCGGGAAGCGGTTAAGAGAATCTCATGTTGAGACAGTTATCTGAGAAGTTAAAGGGGTGTTCAAACTGTACATATTGTAAAATGGAAATTTGTGAGTATTAAGATGGCTGACGGAAACAAGATGGATGCTTAACATAACCTTTTACTTGCTTAAGGGTCCTTTTATGGATTTTGGGGGAAATTGTAACCATGAGTCATTTTAAATGGGATTTGGCTTGTTTTTACTATTTTTTTTACCGGCAATTTTTTTTGTCATTTAGCTGTCAGCGGGAATGCCCGTTGACCGATGATGACTCATCGGTTGTTAAGGATGCTGGAGCCAACTTCCTGGTCCTGCTCCTTAACAACCAGCTTTTACTCCGCCCTGATTGGGCAACGTTTTGCCCAATCAGGACGCAGAATGCACTGTGCAGTGCTCAGTGCATTGCAGGGCGTTTGGCGGGGCGAACACTCGCCAAACATCCTGCAAATTTGTGTGTTCCTCAAATGAGGCGAACAGCCAATGTTTGGCCCGAACTCACGCTCAGGCCGAACCGTTCTCCCAACACTACTGACTACTTGTAATGCCCTTCACGAGTGTTCCACTCATCACCTTCTTGAAGACATATGAGGTTGTAGGCCACCCACAAATCTAAATTAGACAATACACATTCCCCCTGATTCCAGCTAAAGAGTTTGTTAAAAAGTGGTAGTGAATATTTTTTGGTATGGTCATTTTATTGAAGCAACATTAATCCATACACAGACGTACTGACCCGTCTTTCTTTTTTACAAAAAGAAAGCTGCCACTGCAGGTTATCAGGTTGTCAGAGCTTTTATGAAAAAAAATATATATAATTTCTCTAGTTTTATACCATGAAAGTTGTTAAAACCAAATAGGCCCCAAAGTGCAGGGTCATCTCAAGGTCTGTTGTACAACAGGCAATTGTTTTTCCAGATGGAGTTAATGTTCTGAAAACAAAATGTATACAGAGCAAACATGACAAAGCTACGGCATCTTTGATGTTGATCAGTAAACATCTTTTTAAACTGAAACTATATGGAAAATACCCTTTCCATTAAGTTACTTACTATGTTTGACAAGCCTTGGGCAGCAAAAATGGACCAGTGTTATAGGGGGAGAAAAACAACATATATTCATTTCTATTTACTCAGAACAACCTAAACATGTCTATTCAGCCGCTTACCATTGTGTCATTGTTGGGAAAATAAGCAAGAGATAAACCCTACTAAAAGAAATGAACTGCTTGCAAAAGTTTCAACAGATCAAATTATTCATATAGCATAAAATAATTAATATTACGACCTTATGACCTTGTGAAACTGTTGTAATATACAGTATGTATAATTAATATTTTAGTCACTATATATGAAATTACCTCCCTCTGTAGCAAAAAATGTCCATATAAATGCTGCTATACCCAAAAAGTTAAATATGCCAAATTCAAAGTCTGACAGACACTCAAAGGCATTTAATGTTTTCAGGTAAACTAACATAGTAGAATCTTTAAAGCCCCTTTCACACTGAAGCGTTTTTCAGGCGCTACAGCGCTAAAAATAGCGCCTGTATAGCGCCTGAAAAAAAGCGGGTCCTTTCACTCCAGTGTGAAAACACTGGAGCGGTGCGCTAGCAGGACGGTAAAAAAAGTCCTGCTAGCAGCATCTTTGGAGCAGTGAAGGAGCGGTGTATTCATTCATCCTCCTATACCGCTTCTACCCATTGAAATCAATGGGGCAGCGGCGCTTCGCGGGCGGTTTTTAACCCTTTTTCAGCCGCTAGCGGGGGTTAAAACTGCACTGCTAGCGGCTGAATACCGATGCTAAAACGACGGTAAAGCAGCACTAAATATAGCGCTGCTTTACCGCCGACGCCCGCACCGCACCAGTGTGAAAGGGGCCTTATGGAAAAATATTAATCATATAATAGACTAGTTACTAAAAGATTTAGATTTCCCCTGAAAAACTGAAGGTAGACATTTCTAGTCTCAGAGTGCCACCTGATGGCCAATTGAGCTAGTGCTTATACAAACAAAACATTAATCAATAATCTGAGCTACCAATGAAAAAAAAAAAAGGATTACACCCTGTGGGCAGTTTTTTGAGTGTATTATTTGCAACTAAATAAATGGCAAGTCTGGTAAACAGAGAGGGAGACTATGCACCCATCATCTAGGAGGGAGGATCATTTTATCACACGCCCATCATATAGAGGGAATCTTCACACATCTCAATGAAGATTCAGAGGCTCAAAAGCTGACACATGCTACACTGAAGCCAGGACCCACATCTTCCAGCATAGGTAGAGGTCATCTGGAGAAGACAGTAAAATGAATAGTGATGTGGCGCTTACTAATGTTCAGTAAATTCAATAAATTCCCTCTATATTCCATTATATACATTTTGGGAATATAAATGATAAGTAGTTATTAAATTTTAATCAAGAAAAAAACAAACAGCTGTGAAAATATCCCTCTAATCAATTTTCCAAATGTACATAATAATTCAGTGCTATATACTCATTAAAGTGGATGTAAACCCCCGAAAAATCTTGACAAAGTGCTGAAAACGTTGTCAAAAATGCCCCCTTGCTGTGAGTGACAGGTGGTTTACATATCTCATGCACTAGCCTGAGACAGGCACAGACCACAGATCCACAGACCAGGGTGAAAGAAAATGTATTCTCGAGTGAACAGCAAGAAGAATATAGGGGAGATGTATGTAGTCAGAGTTGGGCAGAGTAGAACATCCAGTGATCTGATGATTGTTATAGTGCAGTGTGTGTGTCTGAGGTCACCTGATCACAGATAACATTCCTTTCCATCATTGTTATGAGGGGGAGGGGTGAATTCCTCACTTTTTATAATTACACAGGATGTGCCTGTCTCAGGCTAGTGCATGAGATATGTAAATCACCTGTCACTCACAGCAAGGGGGCGTTTTTGACAAAGTTTTCAGCACTTTGTCAAGATATTTCAAACTGAACAATAAAAGAGGATTTTTCAGGGCTGGAGTAAATCTGTGTGGCAAGACTGGGCTCAAATGAAAGGAAGTCTTATTCTCTACATCATGACATCAAAATATTTTTTGGGTTTACATCCACTTTAAGCTACCTTAAGAGTATAAATATAAGCCAATATATATAAAGAAATGTCAAGAAGTTAAACATGACAAAAGTCTCCGGGACTTGAGAAACACGTGGGTGCCGCAGCTTGCTATGGCTAGCATATAGATAACTTCTGGACTTGGCAAGACAGTTTACACAGTTCTTTAGCAAACAAACAGGCCTGCAAGGAGTCCATGACTACAAGGTAGTAATATTTGTGGCGCTTGTGGTAATATAACACACTTCCCGTAGCCTAGGTCAGGAACTATGTCTGTCTTTCTTCTTCCTATAGCAACCCTTATTCCAATAAGGCAAGCAATCCTACCAGTACTTGGTTGCCCCCAGGCATTAGAACACAATTATATTATAAAAATAAATTTGCGCTAGATGTGAGAATTTAAATTAGATATTTTTAAAAATATTAAAATGAAAAAGACCCGTGAAAGATGTGCTGCAGCTAAACACTATAACCCTGATAGGGGGCACAAATGAAACATATGGAAACAAAAGTGCAGCGCTGGACAAATTTGTGCAAAACTTTGATATTACAAACACAATATCTGTGATAATAACATTATATAGTACACAATATGTGAATATTCAGAGATCACAAAGAAAAAAAGAAACATGATCAAAAAAGTGTAATAGCCTCTAGGACTAAAATCCGAGGTTACAATAAACCACAAAAAGTGTTCATAAAACACTAGACATGTGCACAACCAAAAAATTCGTTTATTTTCGTTTCGTTTTTTTCATTTCCGAAAAAAAAACGTTTTTTTTCGTTTCGTTTTTTTCGTTTCCGTCGATTCGTAACGATTCGTACATTCGTAAGTTGTCGTTGTTCGGATTCGTAACGATTCGTACATTCGTAAGTCATCGTTGTTCGTATTCGTAACGATTCGTACATTCGTAAGAGTTATTTTTTCGTTGATTCGTTTTTTCGTTAGTTTAATTTTCGGACACATTCGTATTTATTCGTACATTCGTAACATTCGTAGATTCGTAATCGGAGCATAATTTATAATTTGATGTAATGTGTATGCTATTATTACATTTTAATAATTTACGAATCGAAAAGAAAAGTTACGAATCGGAAAAAAAAAAAAGTTACGTATCGAAAAAAAAAGTTACGAATATACAAATTTTTTGGTTCAATAGAGACATGGAAAATTACAAATCGAAAAAAAAAAAAAAAAAAAAAAGTTACGAATCGAAAAAAAAAGTTACGAATCGAAAAAAAAGTTACGAATGTACGAATTTTTTGGTTCAATAGAGACATGGAAAATTACAAATCGAAAAAAAAAATAAAAAAAGTTACGAATCGAAAAAAAAAGTTATGAATCGAAAAAAAAAAGTTACGAATCGAAAAAAAAGTTACGAATGTACTAATTTTTTTGTTCAATCCATTCGAAGCACGTTTAGCAGCACCATTGTAAGGGACACGGAAAATGACCAATTCAACAAAAAAAAATTTTTTCGTTCGTTTTCGTTTTTCGGATTTTCTTCATTAGTACATTCGTTGTTTCTAATTCGTTTTTTTCGGATTTTCGTTGTTTTTCGGATTCGAATGATTCGTTATTCGGATTTGTACGATTCGAACGATTCGTTACGATTCGTTATTCGTATTCGTACGATTCGAATGATTTGTTCATTCGTACGAAAACGAACGAACGAAAATAACGAAAAAAACCGAAAAAACGAAAAAAACAAAACGAATTGCACATGTCTATAAAACACTGATATCCAAAAGGAATGTAACTTCAGTGCAGATGTAGAAATGTGACTTTCACCACAAGTCTTGCCCGTCACCTTAGTGGGATTAAAGGCTTACCAGAGAGCCCTTCAAATAAGCCTAGTAGAATCCTAGATTCAGTGATGAAACATTAGATAATTCCGCCAGCAGGTGACCCACAGACATCCAAGTATATCCCTCTGAGAGACCTCCAAACCCCACTAGGAGCCGTTAACTTCCGGGGTATTCAGTATACAAATAGGAGTTCCTTTTCATGGCTAAATCACAGATTTCTTTATTTAAAAAAGTTCCAGAAAAATAAAAGCCGGTACCTTGCCGTCAGGTGCCCCTGATGACGTCATTTTTGATGAAATGGTTGTAGGCTTGACACGTACACACACACTGCACATGCGCGAAATCGTTGATACGAACAGGAGTTTTTAAATCCTTGCAAGGAACGTCTCTGCTGTATATGCACCGGCTTTTATTTTTCTGGAACTTTTTTAAATAAAGGAAGTTTAAATAAACCACTGGGCATCTGTGGTTTATCCATGAAAAGGAATTCCTATTTGTATACTGAATACCCTGGAAGTTAACGGCTCCTAGTGGGGTTTGGAGGTCTCTGAGAGGGATACACTTTTTTGATCACGTTTCTTTTTTCTTTGTGATCTCTGAATATTCACCTATTGTATACTATATAATGTTATTACCACAGATATTGTGTTTGTAATATGAAAGTTTTGCACACAATGCTATAGTTCTTAGTGGAATATTGCGGAATTCAGCTCAGTGGTAGAAGCATTTGTAGTGAGTCCACACAAGTCTGAACTGTGGCTTAAAGGCTTACCAGTCCACTTCAATTAAACAAACTTAATCTAAAGTCCACAAAGCAGTTGCCCATGCAGGGAATTTTTATCAGCAAAAAACGGTAACAGAAAGAGGCCAAGCACCTGGCTCTCTCTTCAGCAGTGTTGCTGCTTATGCCTCAATCTTGGCTATTTGCTGGTTCTTCAGACCGTCTCAACCAGGCACCCACCCATGACTCTAATGCCGTGTACACACGATCTGACTTTTCAACAGCAAAGGTCTGACGGAACGAATCCATTGGACAATTCAGTCAGACCCAGTTCCTATCGAGAAATCCGTTAACATGTATGCTAGTCCAATGGACAAAAACCGAAGCTAGGGCAGCTATTGGCTACTGGCTATGAACTTCCTTACTCTAGTCTGGTCGTACGTCATCACGTTCGAATCCATCGGACTTTGGTGTGATTGTGTGTGGCCAAGTCCGTTCATTCGGAATGTCCGTCGGAACTCCGCCGAAAGTCTGTCGGGAAGACCGCCGGACCTAGTCCCTTGAAAAGTCCAGTCGTGTGTATGCAGCATTAGTCTGGTGGGTAAGGAATCTCTCCTGAATAGAGCACCAATCCTAATGGGAGTAGGTCTGTCTCCTCGATGGAGCACACACACGTGTCTCCTGATGGGAGCCCTGAGCTATGGCCCAGCCTATCATTATAAGGGCTTTGTGCACCTGTACACACACACACAAACACCATGGTGGTCTTGAGCAAAACCTGGACACTGAGTTGAAAATATCAGAAAACAGAGAAAGCTGTAAAAACATTTTTTTCCACCCCATAATTAATACTCCGGAATCCTTCAGCCTGCATAAGTGTGAACCCTGTGTCCTTTCTACAACCATTTTTACAGTGGCAGGGCCTCGTACTGTCACACTTGTCAGATGGCACCAGGATTGAAACAAAGAAGGGTACCTATAGGTTTGTAAGGCAGTAGACAGTGGCTTGTAGCAGAATCCAGGGACAGGGCAGGTAGAAAGCAAGCGTATTCTGAAAACAGTTTCAAGGTCAGGACTGGAAGCAAGCAGGCAAAGTCCAGGTAACAATCTGAGGTCAAGTTCAGGTGGCAATCCAAAGACTAATTTGGGTACAAGGCAAAGGTCAGCTACAGGGGAATCCAAAATAATACCAGTGGTCAGGCAAGAAATCAAACAGGGAGCCAGGAAGCTATCACAAATGTAGAGGAACAGACTGATGGGGTTTAAAGCTTTCTGTCACATTAAAATAGTGACTACAGCAGAAGTCCTGACTACTAAAATTGTAATCAATACTTTGGAGGGATGGTTCTCAAGGTGGGGGCTACCACTGAAAATCATTACCGACAATGGTCCACAATTTATTTGGAAAGAGGCTGGGACTTTCCTTATTAAATAAAGGGAATAAAGCACATCTTAACACCATGATACCATCCATAGGCCAATGGAGGCATGGAACATTTTAACAAGTTTGAAGTCACAAAATAAAGTAGCAGAACCCTAAAGAGTGGAGAGATAATAGGTCAAAGCAAAAACGTACAGTCATGCAAAGAAACACCAGGACAACTACCCTCATTCTGGGCCAGTGTCTGAGGATAAGGAAGCCATCAACTCCAGTCTATCAAATCCTGTGCAAATCACACAGCTAATTGGGACCAGTAGGTGTGGTGAGCAGAGAAGGTTATAACCTGTTCAAAATCCTTTGGTCAGGCAGGATACTACTCCTAATTGTCTTACTTGGAATGATGCATCTAGCCCTACCACACAGCCACAAACATCAAGAGGCCCCAACAACAATTCCCACTCTCATGAACTGGAGAGTGAAACTCAGCAGAGTTCAGAGTGCACAAAAACTTTATCTAGACACCTGACTATACCTGTGAGGGGGTGGGTATTGTGCATTTGATAAGTTCTGAGTATTGCCATATAAAGAAAATTTTATTAATGTGGCCTGTTACTGCATCCCAGCCCTGTGGAAATCCTCTTCGCCGCCCAAGATACGGCAATGGTTCTGTCAAATTCATAAAGTTGAACATTTGGAAAATCTCACCAGTTTTCTCAAAGGTACAACCAATACATTTCTCAATATATGGTCCCACTGGAAAAACTTCTCCCATTCTGATGAACACATATCCTGCCCAAACTGTTCCCCCTCCTCTTTGGAGAGCCCTTGATGCAAAGTTTATATCGCTCATTGCCTATATATTCTTTTTTTACTTATAGACTTGTTTGCATACCCAATTGGTTCAGGGATCTACTTCTTCCCCCACCCCCATCCTTATCCCTCCTCTCCTTCCATACAGCACCCCTTTTTTTTTTTTGCTTTTACACACACATACAGTTCATTGCCACCCCTCCTGATTTTTCTGTTCCTCGCTTACACACTACATTATGCCATCATCTATTGCATTATCTCAGATCATGTTATATTTATTATAACAACCCCCCCCCCCTTTTTTTTTTCTTTTTAAACCGTAATCTATTACCAATGCTTCAAAGAACTCCTATTTTACTATTCTTACATTTGTTTATGTACAGCATAGTTGATATTAATTGTACATGCTTTTTATATATGTATTCTCTGTAATACATTATAATCTTTAAATAAAAGATTGCAAAAAAAAATGTTATAGCATTTCTGCTTTAAGAGCTTTAAGAAAAAGTAGGAGTTGGAGCAGAAAGTTTTTTGATTAATAAAGATGTCTGCATGCCTGCAAACAGTTTGTTTGCAGACACAACAGTTTCCCTCTCCAACACCAAATGGCTCACACAATTGTTTATCCTTTCCAGGGTATACAATTCCTCTAATTGCTCTAGATGTTTCACAACAGGTGATCTTGTTTATGTTATTTTGATACTGATGAACCATATAACCCGATTAATAAAATATTAGATACCTATCTCAAAAACTTCCTGCTCACTTGGTCACTTTGAGTTTTCTATTGATGACCAATTTCATACTCATGTATTTTGCAGACTGTTATTCCTGGCTACAAAGTTAGTGACAAAGAAAAGGCTGGTCAATTCCTATCTCAGGCAGGAAGAAATTACAAATTAGAAATAGGGCTGACATAAGATATTTGAAAAATGATGGTTAGGTTGGTTAAACACACCCAAATCAGCTCCAACAGATCTAATTTTAACCAGATTGCTAGTCTAGCACTCTAGCCATTACATTATTCATGGTGAAATGCACATCACCTTGTTTTGTGCCAATCTTCTCTGCATCCATAACTAGCATTCTCATGGTCCCATTACTATATTTTAAAAGGGATGTTGAATTACCTACTATTTGCAAATAACTAACAAAGCAGAGTGCTGATAATATGTTTACTTACCATATTTCAACAACAAAAAGTAATGTTGGGAATAGTATGGTGTCAAGGTGTCACACTATGATGGATATTTGAACTACTAGCGCAGTAATTCACCATTCTTTATGTGATGCTGTCAACTCTTGCAAAATCTTCTGTGGAGCCTATGAAGCAACTGTTTATTGTTTCTTTTTAGTTCATTTTTGCCTTGCTTATCCTTTTTGCAGTATTCTATCATTTACATAGATGCCATGCTCTTATTTTCCTGGTAACTGTAAAAGAAAGTGTGTCTGATTGTGCTGTTTATTGAAAAAAAATTTCAATAAAAACATATCTGATTTTTAAAAAAGTATGCTTTAAATATATATTAATTTTTTTTTTTTCGGATCTTGATTTATGTTCAATAAAGGCTCCATTCACACTTGCAAATGTGGCCATTTGTGATTACCCATGGGAGAATCAGTGGAGACTGGAGAGCAATACGAATAGGTGCTAGTGGGAAGCTACCTTGAAAGCAATGGGAGCCTGAAAACGTCAAAGCTATTTGCAGCCATTCACATGTAATCACTCAGGTATGTTCGGCTCATCACTAGTCACTACATTTAATGCCTACATTTCTATTTCATATCTCTGCAGTCTCCCCTAGTGATATTTTGAAAGAGGCAGTAGCTAGCAGAATCATATTGCCTGATTTTATGGTACTTTAACAATTTGTTATTATAAGTGGAAGTGGTTAGTGGGTTGGGGGGGCACTCATCCTGCTAGTTTGGGTATCTTTCGCGCGGAACATGCTCATCGTTGCCTAGGACCAGGGGGGGGGACTGCGGTCATGTGAGAATCAAACATCAAGGCAGTTCCCCAAATTAGAGATGAGCCGAGTCAGTAATAAAGTTGCAGAGTTCCTCTGAAATGTTCTGTCTCTTGTCACTACACACTGTTGCCTGATGTACCTGTGCCCTATCCAACTAAACTAACGCTGCCCAGGCATACCTTGGCAAAGGTGAAAGTCCAGTACTGGCATCTTCCATAGCTTGGCAGTTCTCCGATTTTTCGGGTGCCTTTTTGATGAACTACAGGGCACAGCCCTGCTTTAGTGTTTCATGTTGGAGGCGGCAAGTGCGCCAGCAGGGGTAGAGCTAAAGCCAAGCAAGAGAGACCGGGGGGCCCTCCCTTCTACAGCAAGAGGTCACTGCAGCATCCCAGGGACTGATGAGAGGGCTATTTGCCCATTGTTGATACTGCTAGCAGGGACTGAGCCACTGAGAGCAGGACACAAATTGTACTCCATATCACACCCATACAGCACTCTTTACCGCACTACCAAACCTAGACTGCAACTATACCAACCGCATTATACTGAACCTTTGCCACATCTGAACTATATCTACCTTGCACCTGTGCCGAGACTATACCATACATATACTGTACCGATACCGCATGCAGGTTAACTGGGACTATCATTAGGTGCACCAACACTCTTGAAGGGCCTCAATGATAGCTAACAGAGGAACATTTTAAAGGACTGCCCCTCTCATAATAATTTCCCTTAAAGCCTCATTTGTTCCCCTGTCCAATCTGCTACCATCCTCCTTTTCTTTTGAACAGTGCATAACCAATTGGTCTAGGACTAGCATCACCACCAAAAATGCAGTCTTGCAGTATTGCTCACGCACTCTGTAGATTTAACTTTACCACTGCTCACTGCTGCACTTGAGGTGACATTGCTACTCTTTATGCTGTTCTGGATGCTAAATGTCATCTTATGCTTAGTCCTTACTGTTTATAGCATTGTATGATAAACTGTGTTATTACTAGACATGTGCACACTGAAATATTACGTTTCGGAATTTCGTTTTCGTCCGAAAAATACATTTATTTAGTTACTCCCGAAATTTGTTTTTATTTATTTTGTTTAGTTAAAAAATGCATTCGTCTGAAAATCCGAAATAATTAAGGTCGAATCTGTCATTGAAGGCTTATGGTGTCTGTCGAATGTTCTAAGAAGATTTGATAGAGCAGCTAAACTGTACGACGCCCCAATCGTACATTTCTGGTCGAATGTTCCGCCTAAAAGCTATAGTAGAATTCTAATGTTGTATGACACTAGTAATAATTATATTTATTAAATATTATTACTAGTCAACCAACATTAGAATTATTCTATAGCCTATGGGCAGAGCATTTGACCATAAATGTCTGCTCGCAGCGACTGCTTCGTCGAATCTTCATGTCGAATCTTTTCTCTCTATGTTGAATAATCTTGGACTAATAGAGTTAGGTTAGGCACATTCAACCTTTTTTGCTATTGTCTCTATTATGTCAAATCTTTTCTCTCTATGTCAAATCTTTTCTCTCTATGTCAAATCTTTTCTCTCTATGTCAAATCTTTTCTCTCTATGTTGAATCTTTTCTCTCCATGTAGAATAATCTTGAACTAATAGAGCTAAGGTTAGGCAAATTCGACCACAGGTTCGATGGACACAGATCGTTATTATCAGCGTCATGTCGAATCTCCTATCTATATCGAACTGTTGCAACGAAAATGAAAATAAAGCATTTGTTTATGTCGGATATTTCGGTTTTCGGATTCTGCACGTTCGTTATCGTTTGTTAAAACGATAACAAAAATACCCGAAATCCGGACAAAAATGCATTCGGACGAAAACAAATGCACATGTCTAGTTATTACCATTGTTTATGCTTGCCTAATTACCAACCATATTGTGTGACAATATATTAAGTTTGCATTTACTACCTGGTTTGGTGCCTGTTTTCTTTTTATATAGCACTACTATTGGGTATTACTTTCAGTGAATTCCTGTAATATTGTATGTTTATACACTTAACCTGGTGTGTCAGAGGGGCTGGAATTCTTCTGAAGGTTGAGGCAAAGAACAGAGGACCCATTCTCTCCAGCGGCTCCGATGCGGGTAGTGCTACACTACTATTTAACAATTATCCTCAGATTCAGCCAATATTACCCAAATGGCGGGCAGTCATCTAATATATATGAGAACCTCACTGCAACCAATTACTTTATGACAGTATAGGTTCATATTAGCTAATATAGTAGCTGATCAGCATGATATGCTTGTATGCGATCTGAAACTGTACTATACCAAAGAAATGTGTGTACAGACACACAAACTCTATAGCTTTGTTATATTTGGTGTAGTTGTTCCTTTGTTTGCACCCCACTGCCTTTTATTGGTAACCTGGTCAGCTTGAAACCCTATTACTTTTCTGTATGTGATACAGGACAAGTATGCCAACAAAACCTACTGTAAGCTGCTTGTTGTCACTCATATACAGAAAGTTCTGTGGATTCAAGTGTCAGTACTAAGTTGTTTCTTTCAGTCATCAATCAAAATCAAACCTTGCTTGGAAGTTTTAACATACTGTAATTGGTAATATAGGAAAGTGGCATTGAACATGTGATTATGTGCCTGCAGGGGTTTAATGAGAACTAGGATTACAGTTATAAGAAAGACCTCTCTGACATTAGCAGTTGCAGTTTTTGTAGCATAGCACTGTAAATTCTGTGATTTGTGTGATTTATTGCCTAGCAGGGATATTTAATACATACATGCAGAATAGTGAAGAATAGTGCATAAAATATCAGTGCAAAATGCACTGTAGAATAATCCCTTCAAACAGCAGATAGAAAAAAAAGCTTTCAGAACATATCCGCCATGATGAGCCATACAAGGGATCATCTACCTCTTTTTTTATTTTCCTACATTATCCAAAAAGATCATAAGTAAAGTAAAGTAAACTTTAGGAACTATTAGGAACTATATTTGTTCATTTTGTGTCATCTGGGATGGATTCTGTTATTTTTTAAACTGTACAACAAAAAAGATTTCTCTAGATACAGTAAATAAACCCAATAACCCAATAAGACATTGGCCTCCTAAGCAAGTGTTACTTTTTTTGTCATAAGAAGTTTTTACATCCAGCCACCGACCATTTCCGTTCAGCCTTATCTACTCTCCCTGCTCCAGTTTGCTTGAGCCATAAAGAAAGTAATCAAAATGATGTATTAAAAAGAGTCTTTGTGGATAATTTGTGAGCCGCAGCTAAGTATCTTTGGAGCTATAATAAGCATGCTGCGTTGTGTTACCATGGGGATGGTTAGCTTGCTGGGAGTGATTTCAGCTTCATGGGGCATCTATTGACGTGGTCCGTGATCACTCCCAAAGAATCAGCATGTACTATTACTGACGCGTTTCGACCTGTTGTCTATATTGGTCTTCCTCAGAGTATTTTTGTCTGTTGGAAAAAAGAAACAATGTGATAGTAACTACTCAATGGTATGTCACTATACATTTGCACTTATATCACTATACATGTTTTTCTTTTACATTGAAAAGAGTATGTATCAGTATAGTTACCAGTATGGATGTAGTGTACAAGATAATCCACTGCATGGGTCTTTATAAAAGTCCCCTCATTTGTTCCCGGTGGCCTCCAATTCCAGCTTCTATCGGAGGGTCGAAGCACAGTGAGTCATCCAGGCCGTATGTGACTTACGAGGAGTTACACTTATGATCGACTTGCCGAAAACGAGACCCCACACGGGAGGCACCCAAGGGCACGGCGGGGACGGGGGGGGAGGAAAGAGAGAGAGGGGGGGGAGGGGAGAACAGAGAACCAGGCGGAGCACCACCGGTAACGGACTCCTGGAATATACCAAGGAAAACGTTTATAGGCACATTTATATAAGCAGGGAGGCAGATCAAAAGGGGGAAAGAAAAAGAACTCTCCATGAGAGAGGGAGATCCCTTATTTCAAATTTAAAATATGTCATTAGGTTTAAATTCTTAAAGAACAGGGGATAGCCTTAGAGAGGTGGAGAAAAGAGAAAATGAAAAGGTTAATAGTCTAAGAGGGGGTTCCTGCAGAGAGAAGGAAGGGGGATGGGGGGGGGTGAAGAGGAAAGGAGGGGGAGGGGGGCTAGGGGAAAAGGAACAGAGGGGGGGGAGGGGGGGGAGGGGGGGGACAAGGGCAAGGGTCGAGAGATATATATGTATGGCGCGCTTCATACATATAAGGAAATAGGGAATGTGTAGGAAGGGGAAAGTGGGATGGGAGGGAAAGAAGGGGGGGAGGATGTGGTGTACTGGGGAGAAGGGGGTGTGGGAAAATGTGAACTGAGGTGGGGGGAAAGGCTGGGGCTGTTGGGGTGAATAGAACAGAGTTTGAAGGAATGTGCAGGAGTGGTGGTGCAAGCAACATGTGACGTATTGTGTTGAAGAGGGGAGCCAAGGGAAAGAGGGAGGGAGAGAGTGGGGGGGGGGGGGGGGGGGGAAGGGGGGGGGGATGGTGATTGTGTGGAGTGTTAAAAAAGGGGTAGGTGCAGAGGTGGTGGGGGTTATGGGGGGAGGGGAGGGAGGGAAGGGGGAGGGGGGGGGAAGGGTGGGGATAATGACAGTGGGGGGAGGGAAGGGGAGAAATCGGAAGGAAAGACAAAATTAGTGTAAATCGTACATGTGTATGTGTCTCGGAGGGATGTCAGGGGATGTGAAGAACAATGAGAAAGGGAAGGAAAGGGAAGCCGGGAAGAGGGAAAGGGGGGGGGGGAGGGATGGGTTACGGTTGGGGGGGAGGGGGGGCCAGGAAAGGGAAAGGAAAGAAGGAGGGGTTAGAGGGAAGAAGGGGGGGGAAAGGGGAGGCTGAAACACAAAGAAAAAAGAAGGGGGGAAAACGACTGTACTTTAGGGATGGTAGTAGTTAATACCTTCAATGTGGTGTTTGGTCACATAGGCCGCAGAGTGGCAGTGCATGGGGTTCTCAACCAAAAGACCAATGTTTTTTGGGGAGATTTGCCAGGAATCTCTGGTGGATTCTGGAGAATAAAAAACACATAAAGACAGAGAAAAAAGAGGGGTTCTTCTTTTAGAGCCCTGTTGCTGGTGCAAAGGGAAAGGTCCCTTAGAGAGAGGAGTGATACTCACTTTTTGCCCCGATGTGCCTGGAGACAGCTAAGCCTTCTGTGGAAGTGGAGTGTCCTTCTCCACTCCACCTGGCTTATAAGTGCATGTTCCCAATTGTGATTGGTCCGGTTGGTGGGCGGTCACGAGGCTCCCAGATCCCCCCCCCCCCCCCGGCATGCGTCACCGCACCCACGGGCGCCCCAGCATGGTCCCCAGGGCAAGTCATGGCGGCCATCGGGTCCGCCTCGTGTAAACTCCCCCGGCGTTCTCCGAAGGCTACGCCCCGCAACTGCGTCATTTCCGTCGCAACTGGCGTGACGTCATGACCGTGCGCGCACGTACGGGGCCCCCGCACATGCGCGCAACGTCCGGAAATGTCGGAGGACGCCGCCAGCAAAGGACCAACCCCCCAGAGAGACGCCCAGGACCAGCCTGGACGTCTGTGAGGGGAGGATTCAGGGAGGGACAAAATGAAAAGGCCACTCCCTTACCTTTGCTGGGAAGGCACAACGGGCTGAGGTACTCAGTGCAGGGACATTACCAACAGAAGCGGATAGCGCCACCTAGGGAAAAGTTGGGAAAATGAAATAAATAATACAACACAGAATGTTGAATAGATGAATATATCTGAACATAAAGAAAGGTGATATAGGAAAAAGAATCTACACTACACAGGACTGTTATGTCACATGGAGTGCATTATAACTGATGTTATTTTATATCTCTCATTTGATCTATGGTTTTAAAAAGTGGTCCATATATATCCTAAATAGGATATCCTTCTTATATAGGTTATATAGTAAGGGTGCTTATATTTCAAAGCACCTTACTTTTTGTAAAGTGAGGCAAGCACCGGTGTATATATGGCGCCAGAACACATGTTTATCTATACTCTTAATGTAAGGGGGAAAGAACAAAACAAGGGGAGACAGAGGACAAAAACAATATCAAATCAATATTTCATATTATGCTGTCACTGTACAGTGTCAGAAGGGAAGGTGGAAGGGGGGGGGGGGGAGGACGAAGCAGGGGTGGATGCAGGATGACTTTAAGGTCCTTATTGTGTCTTGCCTGACACAAAGCCTTTAAGAAAGGGAGCATATGAGATGGATTCATTTAGTCCTGGAGGCGCATTAGATCACCAAGGGTTGTAAAAATGAGTCGATAAATTTACTTAAATTTTCAGAGATATTCCCTCTTCACCCCCCCCCATCCCCCTTCCTTCTCTCTGCAGGAACCCCCTCTTAGACTATTAACCTTTTCATTTTCTCTTTTCTCCACCTCTCTAAGGCTATCCCCTGTTCTTTAAGAATTTAAACCTAATGACATATTTTAAATTTGAAATAAGGGATCTCCCTCTCTCATGGAGAGTTCTTTTTCTTTCCCCCTTTTGATCTGCCTCCCTGCTTATATAAATGTGCCTATAAACGTTTTCCTTGGTATATTCCAGGAGTCCGTTACCGGTGGTGCTCCGCCTGGTTCTCTGTTCTCCCCTCCCCCCCTCTCTCTCTTTCCTCCCCCCCCGTCCCCGCCGTGCCCTTGGGTGCCTCCCGTGTGGGGTCTCGTTTTCGGCAAGTCGATCATAAGTGTAACTCCTCGTAAGTCACATACGGCCTGGATGACTCACTGTGCTTCGACCCTCCGATAGAAGCTGGAATTGGAGGCCACCGGGAACAAATGAGGGGACTTTTATAAAGACCCATGCAGTGGATTATCTTGTACACTACATCCATACTGGTAACTATACTGATACATACTCTTTTCAATGTAAAAGAAAAACATGTATAGTGATATAAGTGCAAATGTATAGTGACATACCATTGAGTAGTTACTATCACATTGTTTCTTTTTTCCAACAGACAAAAATACTCTGAGGAAGACCAATATAGACAACAGGTCGAAACGCGTCAGTGTTTTTGTCCCATCTCACGCAATCATCCACTCTGATCACATCAGTTGTGGTGCTAGGTGTCACTTGTTGGTTTTTAAATTTATGTACTGTATTTGTATATTTTTCTCTGTATGGGCTTGTGTTTTTACATTCTCCCTCCCCTCCCTTTTTTATGTGTCATCTTTAATTTTTAATTTGAATAAACGCAAAATCTGATTTGGATTAAGACTTGGTCTCTCACTCAATATATCCGCCCGATAAACCTTATCAGACGGACTGCTGCCTAAAAACCCCTCCACCAAGGGAGAACCTCTTTTCTTTTTCTACCAAACCCCGGGGTGAGCAGCTACCTGTAGCTCGTTACTGTGTCAATACCCCTTTTCTTTTTTGTATACAATTGGGTGGTTAAACACCCCGTCTCCCGTTTTTTGACACTTTCGAACTAAAACACAAGCCCAACTATATGTCTCTGATCACATGAATCTATATACTTTTGGTTTGCTCTTAAATAATTGCGATATCTGTATTTTTCAAACTGCTTAAACATGAGTAATTTTCAGGGTAATGAATGGATTAGTCTTATGTCAAGCTATGAAAATGACTTTGAGAAAAAAGACCAAATAGAGACTCAGATCTCTTCCCTAATGGATAAACTCAACAAAACATTGGAGAAGAAATCTGCTCTCTTTTGGCATGTAAAATCTTTTAATCGCTACAGTAAGGAGAAGATAAACCCACTTGGCTTACGTGTACAAATCTTTCCAAATATAGACTCAATCAGTGGTGAATGTAAGAAAGAATGGGAGGATAACTTAAACCGCTGTTCACAACAAATGATGATCATATTGACTAACGAGTACAATAGACAGATCGCATTATTAGACATCGAAATTAACACCTTAGAGAAATTACTTGAACCCTTTGTTCAACATGCTCTATATGTGGAATCTCAGGTCAAACTCCGTGAGGACCTGAGTACCTACAATAAGGGCATTCTGCACAAAAAGGAAGTCAAATTTTGGAGGGACAAAATATCGTTCTCTGAGGGACGAGCATACAAGTGGAATGCTAATCCCCAAAACAAAAGACACTCAATCCCCAAGCCGCAGATGCAAAACAACTCTAATGCTACTAAAACTAGAAATGCCTCCAACTCTGGTCAAAATACTAATACCATCCAAAAAGGGAGGGGTAAATATAAAAGAAATAGGACTAACAAAGGGTCCCCAGAGCAGGAAAAGAAAAAACGAACTATTGAAATAGAAACAAAAAGAAACCAGGACACCACCAATCCCGACAATAGATATGAAGCCAAAGCAAAAGATGAGTCCTCGAGTATAGACGCAGATAACTCTGATTCTGCTTCTTCCAACAGCTCTAGTAACACTAAGCATGTAACTCCCACCTTGGAACGTTTAAGGCAGGCTCCTGGAGCCACTTTAAACTTGACACGGGGACTACTCTCTCCCCAGTCAAACAAGGGAGTGGGGAATCTAGACGCATACATTACCCGGACACAATCAAGTCCCTTAGCGTAATCAATCTATCATCCCATTCTCTCTCGGTAGCCGAGAGAAATATTTTATCCCGAGGACTAACTTTCTGCCCCGAACAGCATTGCGACACATTCGGTGTGATCGTCGATCTGCAGCTCTTTGCACGCAGACTCCTTCTTAGGAGCCTGCATGCAAAGACCACCGGTATCGACGACACAGATTGGTCAACCTTTAGCATGAAAGAATTCAAGGCGCTACGGGACCTGACCCTCCTATATCAGGAAAATAACACCATAGACCTCATTGACCAAATAGACTTAGAGGCACTCCTAGAGGATGCTAATAGACCACAAAAAATTCCAACTACGACTTTTAAAAAATCGTCCTCAAAATTTCCACCTTTAAACCTGAATCCTAACATTGAAACATTTGTTAATCAAGTACTTCGGGACTTGAACAAAATAACTTCGAAAAGGGTCCCCCCAAACAATCTGGGCCATGATGAAATTGATGCGATGAGAACACTATGTGCAAATACAAATATCACAATCAAGCCCTCAGACAAGGGCGGCAACGTGGTCCTGATGGATAACCAGGACTACGTTGACATGTGTCAGTCCATTCTCGATAATAGTGAGTGGTATAAGAAGGTGCCTATGGCTCTAATACACACCTCTCATGAGCAGTTTTACGATATGATACACCGCTCCTTTGTGAGAGGAATCATATCGAAAGACCAATACGAATATATCAGAGTAAAATATCCACGTCTAGCCACTTTCTATAGTTTGCCGAAAATACATAAAGAGAAAACTAAACCACCCGGCCGACCAATAATTTCGGGCAACGGGAATATCTCTGAAAATTTAAGTAAATTTATCGACTCATTTTTACAACCCTTGGTGATCTAATGCGCCTCCAGGACTAAATGAATCCATCTCATATGCTCCCTTTCTTAAAGGCTTTGTGTCAGGCAAGACACAATAAGGACCTTAAAGTCATCCTGCATCCACCCCTGCTTCGTCCTCCCCCCCCCCCCCCCCCCCCTTCCACCTTCCCTTCTGACACTGTACAGTGACAGCATAATATGAAATATTGATTTGATATTGTTTTTGTCCTCTGTCTCCCCTTGTTTTGTTCTTTCCCCCTTACATTAAGAGTATAGATAAACATGTGTTCTGGCGCCATATATACACCGGTGCTTGCCTCACTTTACAAAAAGTAAGGTGCTTTGAAATATAAGCACCCTTACTATATAACCTATATAAGAAGGATATCCTATTTAGGATATATATGGACCACTTTTTAAAACCATAGATCAAATGAGAGATATAAAATAACATCAGTTATAATGCACTCCATGTGACATAACAGTCCTGTGTAGTGTAGATTCTTTTTCCTATATCACCTTTCTTTATGTTCAGATATATTCATCTATTCAACATTCTGTGTTGTATTATTTATTTCATTTTCCCAACTTTTCCCTAGGTGGCGCTATCCGCTTCTGTTGGTAATGTCCCTGCACTGAGTACCTCAGCCCGTTGTGCCTTCCCAGCAAAGGTAAGGGAGTGGCCTTTTCATTTTGTCCCTCCCTGAATCCTCCCCTCACAGACGTCCAGGCTGGTCCTGGGCGTCTCTCTGGGGGGTTGGTCCTTTGCTGGCGGCGTCCTCCGACATTTCCGGACGTTGCGCGCATGTGCGGGGCCCCGTACGTGCGCGCACGGTCATGACGTCACGCCAGTTGCGACGGAAATGACGCAGTTGCGGGGCGTAGCCTTCGGAGAACGCCGGGGGAGTTTACACGAGGCGGACCCGATGGCCGCCATGACTTGCCCTGGGGACCATGCTGGGGCGCCCGTGGGTGCGGTGACGCATGCCGGGGGGGGGGGGATCTGGGAGCCTCGTGACCGCCCACCAACCGGACCAATCACAATTGGGAACATGCACTTATAAGCCAGGTGGAGTGGAGAAGGACACTCCACTTCCACAGAAGGCTTAGCTGTCTCCAGGCACATCGGGGCAAAAAGTGAGTATCACTCCTCTCTCTAAGGGACCTTTCCCTTTGCACCAGCAACAGGGCTCTAAAAGAAGAACCCCTCTTTTTTCTCTGTCTTTATGTGTTTTTTATTCTCCAGAATCCACCAGAGATTCCTGGCAAATCTCCCCAAAAAACATTGGTCTTTTGGTTGAGAACCCCATGCACTGCCACTCTGCGGCCTATGTGACCAAACACCACATTGAAGGTATTAACTACTACCATCCCTAAAGTACAGTCGTTTTCCCCCCTTCTTTTTTCTTTGTGTTTCAGCCTCCCCTTTCCCCCCCCTTCTTCCCTCTAACCCCTCCTTCTTTCCTTTCCCTTTCCCGGCCCCCCCTCCCCCCCAACCGTAACCCATCCCTCCCCCCCCCCTTTCCCTCTTCCCGGCTTCCCTTTCCTTCCCTTTCTCATTGTTCTTCACATCCCCTGACATCCCTCCGAGACACATACACATGTACGATTTACACTAATTTTGTCTTTCCTTCCGATTTCTCCCCTTCCCTCCCCCCACTGTCATTATCCCCACCCTTCCCCCCCCCCTCCCTTCCCTCCCTCCCCTCCCCCCATAACCCCCACCACCTCTGCACCTACCCCTTTTTTAACACTCCACACAATCACCATCCCCCCCCTTCCCCCCCCCCCCTCTCTCCCTCCCTCTTTCCCTTGGCTCCCCTCTTCAACACAATACGTCACATGTTGCTTGCACCACCACTCCTGCACATTCCTTCAAACTCTGTTCTATTCACCCCAACAGCCCCAGCCTTTCCCCCCACCTCATTTCACATTTTCCCACACCCCCTTCTCCCCAGTACACCACATCCTCCCCCCCTTCTTTCCCTCCCATCCCACTTTCCCCTTCCTACACATTCCCTATTTCCTTATATGTATGAAGCGCGCCATACATATATATCTCTCGACCCTTGCCCTTGTCCCCCCCCCCCTCCCCCCCTCCCCCCCCTCTGTTCCTTTTCCCCTAGCCCCCCTCCCCCTCCTTTCCTCTTCACCCCCCCCCATCCCCCTTCCTTCTCTCTGCAGGAACCCCCTCTTAGACTATTAACCTTTTCATTTTCTCTTTTCTCCACCTCTCTAAGGCTATCCCCTGTTCTTTAAGAATTTAAACCTAATGACATATTTTAAATTTGAAATAAGGGATCTCCCTCTCTCATGGAGAGTTCTTTTTCTTTCCCCCTTTTGATCTGCCTCCCTGCTTATATAAATGTGCCTATAAACGTTTTCCTTGGTATATTCCAGGAGTCCGTTACCGGTGGTGCTCCGCCTGGTTCTCTGTTCTCCCCTCCCCCCCCTCTCTCTCTTTCCTCCCCCCCCGTCCCCGCCGTGCCCTTGGGTGCCTCCCGTGTGGGGTCTCGTTTTCGGCAAGTCGATCATAAGTGTAACTCCTCGTAAGTCACATACGGCCTGGATGACTCACTGTGCTTCGACCCTCCGATAGAAGCTGGAATTGGAGGCCACCGGGAACAAATGAGGGGACTTTTATAAAGACCCATGCAGTGGATTATCTTGTACACTACATCCATACTGGTAACTATACTGATACATACTCTTTTCAATGTAAAAGAAAAACATGTATAGTGATATAAGTGCAAATGTATAGTGACATACCATTGAGTAGTTACTATCACATTGTTTCTTTTTTCCAACAGACAAAAATACTCTGAGGAAGACCAATATAGACAACAGGTCGAAACGCGTCAGTGTTTTTGTCCCATCTCACGCAATCATCCACTCTGATCACATCAGTTGTGGTGCTAGGTGTCACTTGTTGGTTTTTAAATTTATGTACTGTATTTGTATATTTTTCTCTGTATGGGCTTGTGTTTTTACATTCTCCCTCCCCTCCCTTTTTTATGTGTCATCTTTAATTTTTAATTTGAATAAACGCAAAATCTGATTTGGATTAAGACTTGGTCTCTCACTCAATATATCCGCCCGATAAACCTTATCAGACGGACTGCTGCCTAAAAACCCCTCCACCAAGGGAGAACCTCTTTTCTTTTTCTACCAAACCCCGGGGTGAGCAGCTACCTGTAGCTCGTTACTGTGTCAATACCCCTTTTCTTTTTTGTACTATTAATTTCAAAG
Source organism: Lithobates sylvaticus (assembly GCA_028564925.1). NCBI lineage: Eukaryota > Metazoa > Chordata > Amphibia > Anura > Ranidae > Lithobates > Lithobates sylvaticus. Next base: position 131,138,548 of record CM053036.1, on the reverse strand, counting down.
CTGGAATTTTGAAAATATGGATTTACAAAGCATTTTCTCTTTTCTTTAAATGTGTTGAACTTGCTTTACAGATAATGATGGGAATTCTGTATCAGCTGTGCAAAGCAGAAGGGATTCTTAGGAAAGCCCAGCCGTGTTTACAGGGAGAATTTTGTACAATTCTTTCATCAATGGTGAAACTGAAATTTTCAATTTTCAAGGTAATTTCCATTTAGCTTAGTGAATGAGGTGAAGGTATAAAGCTGACATCTATCATCCAATCAAGTGCAAGTGATTTGGTATTCTTTGCAAAGTGAATTTTCACAATATTCACTAAGTGAATGAAAATTCTCTTGGTAAGTGAAAATTTACTTTGCAAGGCAGAGCCCTTCTGCACATCTGCACATGCATTGATTCGAGCACAACATCATTCTCATCTAGCCAAGAAAAAAGTAAGTGCTGGCCTGCAACACAAAAAACTCTGAAGCACTTAAAAAACAAAGGGGGTGGAGTTGGCTGGAGCCATGTACAAATTATGTGTTTTTGGAGGTGAAGGTCCACTTTAACAAACCAGGCACGCAATTTCTCATGGCTTACTTCTACATATTCTGCTGTCCACCCACGATCCAAAAACATACTTGGAGGTTAACTGGCTTCCTCATAAAATTGGCCATAGTATCTTTGCCTTTTAATCAGGGGAGGACTGGGTTGTGGACAATGCTTCCGGTGACATTTGCCTTTTAGTAAATGGGTTCCTCAAGTTGGGATTTTAAACGGACCACAAACAGTAATCATAAACAAATTACAAATGTATTAATATATGTAATACGAATGACATAAATAACAAAAATAAAATGATAAAAACAAACACATATTGTTGGGGGCAGATTTAAAGCCAGCTGAAAGGGAAGCCGAAATCTGTCAACCAACAGAGCACCCAACGCGTTACAAAAACACACAGTGTAGATCTTCTTCAGGGACTAAAAGGGCTTGCAACTTCCTGAGCTGTAGCTTAAGTCCCAAGTGTAAGCGTTCCACCGAACAGCAAAAATAACTCAACAAACAAATGGTCGTTCAGAGCCACGCATGGATATCGGCCGGAATGTCATCGACAGATGGTAATTCACATGTGACATAAAAAACACTCAAAAGGAGTGCAATTGGCCAATAGATTTGACTGCAACATATCTCAGATTTGCGGGACTTCAAGGAGCAGAGAATATTTATCATCCAAAAGCATACTGTGTCAATAATGTGTGTCGTTGTTTATAAGCGTACAGAAATCACCAGCCAATTGCATAGGGGTCTATCCTATGGCTAAGGTCCCCATATAGTCTTGCTCCTTCTGTCTGCCTTTCACCTGGTAATAAATATTGTATGCTTCTTAAAGGCTAGGGTTTGATTTAAATGGTTTGATGTTTTCGATAATGTTCTGCAGAACATGCTGGAGATAACAAAAACGTGTGGAATAAACCATAGATTTTTTTTTTATTGGCTATTCATATACTTTTCCTGATTTACTGATTTGTAGTGAACACATGGAAGGACACACAAGGATTGAATGTTGGTCATCGTCCAGCAATCTTCTTCCTTTTCTTATAATTTTTGTGTTAGTTAATGTTGTGGTTTCTGTTAGGAAAGGCATAGATATTCAGCTTACAACTGAACAGATTTAGTTTATGATATATGGTGGTTTAGGTAGTCCTGAGTTGCTAAAGCTAAGCCTATTATGGTTGACCCTACAAACTGTATTTGTTTTTTATGTGTATGTATTTTATTTCATGTGTTTTATCACATAGTTGCTGCTAGCTTTTATGTTAATATATAATCGCACTAGGAATGGACTCTGAATGGAATCTGATTTGTGAAAACAATGATGCCTGTAATTGGAAACATTGAGCTAGCTCTGGCTAGAATGACCAAAGCATTGATAGATTTATCAACATGACTAAATCCAGAGCCGATCGGCCCTATAGGCACACTATGCAAGCTGCTTAGGGCCCCGCCGCTGTGGGGGGCCCCCAAGACCCAGCATCCCCCTGCACCTCTGGCTGGCCGTTTAGAGTGCAGTGAGGAGAGGTGGGAGGAGGTGGAAGGCGGCGATCGGCAGCTTTATGGTGCCTGAGTGGGCGGCGGGATCTCCCTGGGGCTTGTAGTACTCTCAGTGTATACAGTGGAGAGGAGAAGGGAGGGGCCTCTGACCCGGGCAGGTATCAGTTTCACTTTCACTCTGCTTGAACACTGTTGCTGATGCCCGGGTCAGAGGCCCCTCCCCTCTCTGCTGTATACATTCGGAGATAGAACTACTAGCCCCAGGGAGATCCCCCTGCCTGTGGACACCATATAGCTGCCGATCGCTGCCTCCCACCTCCACCAGCCAGGTACAGGGGAACCTCTGCAAGGGGGGAAGTCAGCTGTTTGGGGGCCCAAATGTAAGGGGGGGCTCTCTGGGGACACTGATGTAAAGACGGGGCCCTCTGGGGACACTGATGTAAGGACGGTGCCCTCTGGGGACACTGATGTAAGGACGGGGCCATCTGGGGACACTGATGTAAGGACGGGGCCCTCTGGGGACACTGATGTAAGGACGGGGCCCTCTGGGGACACTGATGTAAGGACGGGGCCCTCTGGGGACACTGATGTAAGGACTGGGGACACTGATGTAAGGACGGGGCCCCTGGGGACACTGATGTAAGGACGGAGCCCCCTGGGGACACTGATGTAAGAGGGGCCCCCTGGGGACACTAATGTCAGAGGGGGGGCTCTCTGGGGACCCTGTGTAAGGAGGGGCTCTCTGGGGATACTAATTTAAGAGGGAAGGCTCTCTTTGGACACTAATGTAAGGGGAGGCTCTCTTGGGACCCTGGTGTAAGGGGGGGCTCTCTGGGGACCCTGGTGTAAGGGGGGGCTCTCTGGGGACCCTGGTGTAAGGGGGCTCTCTGGGGACCCTGATGTAAGAAGGGGCTCTCTGAGGACCCTGATGTAAGGAGGGGCTCTCTGGGGAGCCTGGTGTAAGGGGAGGCTCTCTGGGGACCCTGGTGTAAGGGGAGGCTCTCTGAGGACCCTGATGTAGGGGGATACCCTCTGGGGACCCTGATCTAAGTAGGGAGGCTCACTGTGGACCCTGATGTAAGGAGGGGCTCTCTGAGGACACTGATGTAAGGGTGCTCTCTGGGGACCCTGATGTAAGGAGGGGCTTTCTGGGGACCCTGATGTAAGGGGAGGCTCTCTGGAGACTCTGATGTAAGGGGAGGCTCTCTGGGAAACCTAATGTAGGGGGAGGCTCTCTGGGGCCCCTGATGTAAGGGGGGGGTCGCTGGGGCCCCTGATGTAAGGGGAGGCTCTCTGGGGACCCTAATGTAGGGGGAGGCTCTCTGGGGACCCTAATGTAGGGGGAGGCTCTCTGGGGACCCTAATGTAGGGGGAGGCTCTCTGGGGACCCTAATGTAGGGGGAGGCTCTCTGGGGACCCTGATGTAGGGGGAGGCTCTCTGGGGACCCTGATGTAGGGGGAGGCTCTCTGGGGACCCTGATGTAAGGGGAGACTCTCTGAGGACACTGATTTAAGGGGGGCTCTCTGGGGACCCTTGTGTAAGGGGGGCTCTCTGGGGACCTTGGTGTAGTGGGAGACTCTCTGAGGACACTGATTTAAGGGGGGCTCTCTGGGGACCCTTGTGTAAGGGGGGCTCTCTGGGGACCTTGGTGTAAGGAGGGGGCTCTCTGAGGACCCTGATGTAAGGGGGGCTCTCTCTGGGGACCTCATTCTGTTCTATATTGTTGTACTTATTCTTTGACTGTTTTGTTTAAAGGAGGGAGGATTGTTTTGGGAGCACTGAAGTGTCAGGTGTGACTGTGTGGCAATGGCAAATAGTTTACATAGCTCACGGCATGATGGGTCAAGTAGAGGGCCCCTTAGCAGAATTTTGCTTAGGGCCCCAGGGAGGTCAGGATCGGCACTGACTAAATCTGTAATATTTGGATGCCCAATGCCTTAGCTTAATAAATAAATTGTGTAAGGGACAATAACCATATTGTGCAGTATTTGCAAAGATGGGCTGATGCTGTCACATGCTAACAATTGTACACTTGACAGATGAGCAGTATTTGAAAGTTTGACAGCTGTAGCCTGTACACTGGCCTATTTGGCAGATAATAATGAATGTTCCAGATAGCTGAGCTGTGTATGTGTACCTTAAGTTCATCTGCGCAATATAAACAACAGTAAAGTGAGGGTCTCATCTTTGCATAAAGTGTATGTAAACCCTAATGTACTTCTCATATTTGCTTTCTTTTCGGCTCTGAAATATTCTGTTCAAAGTGTTTTATTATATCTGTTGGATAGGTGCAAAAAATAACCTGCTGATCCTAATAGACCTATTGCAATGTTCTGTACACTCTGCTGCACTGATATCTGAGGCAGTGTTATCAGTTCTACTGATTTTCATCTTTGTGAACGATAGCTTAAAGTTGTGGGACTCGGTGTGGTATTCAAGCTCCCTTATGTCTCCCTTTCTGCCCCTGCTACCCATTACTAATATCCCCCTGTTTCCCCCTGGCCTTGACCAATCTCAGGCGTTATTGTGGTGGACCTCCCAGGGTCTCACTCATGTATGACATTTGTTGACCACGCTCGCTCCACCGACATGGTCTGCCTTTTGTGAGTCTCCATGACGCTCCCCAGTCAGAGTGGTCTGCCTTTTGTGAGTCTCCACAACGCTCCCCAATCCCCAGTACCTTCAGCTTCAACACTGGCTAGCCTAACTTCGGCGTACCTCCTCCTATCCATTCCAGAAAGCCACTTTTGAACACATCTGTCAACATTGCCAGAGTTGTGTGTGTATAAATGTAGCGCTAGAATGAAAATGGTTCTTTTGGAGAACTGGCACTATTGATATATGTTTAGGTATGATACCTTATATACAAGACACAAGAGTAGAGGGAAGAGGGCAAATTCCAGGATATACCTTATCTGTCTTAGTACCATATAAATAGAAACAGGAATAAAATGTAAAACCTTATCAGAGCATAAATATAAAAATTACTTATATAAAATTATTTATGCGATAAAACCCAATAAAAGGGGTTAAAAAATACACGTGGTTAAAATAGTGAATTAATACCAGGTGATTCTGTGGTGAGTATAATATGTGATGATTATATAAACAAAATGACTCATGCTATAATAATCATAAAAACTTAAAATTGAGATTAAAGTGCTGAGTGGAAAAACTATATAAATAAATATATAGTGATGGAGTCCGTCTTAAAAGTAGTTGGTGAGTAAAATAGGTGACATTAATTCAGGTGCATAAAGAAGATGATTAGTGGTCAAACGGATGATGCTGTTCAAGCAGGTGTTCCATGTGTCGGGTGAAGTGATAGTTGTCTGATGGCAACTAAGCCTATAAGAATGAGGCTTACCGGAAATTTTGGACTTGAAGGGGCATATGCCTCACAAGTCGCAAAAGCTTATTGGTATAGGGCTGGCAGATCCTTTTTCCACGCAATGGCTCCAAGATGTATATCGATGCAGCATGGACAGGTAAAAACCAGGAGGATGGATGGCCGATGGGGAATGGGCATCAATATTCCATAATTCAATCGTGTTTATAGATCATAATGAAAAGAAAGCCTTGCATAGTGTAATACCGTTTGAATGAATTTTAATAGTATAAAAACAGATTAAAAACACTCACATTTTTTGGAAGTAAAACAGGCCTGTTTAAAATTACGAAGAATGGCGTGGTGCTGTCGTAGTAGTCCACTCGACGCGTTTCGTCCTCATAGACTTCGTCTGGGGTGTGGACTACATGCACCAGCAGCACGCTTAAATAGGGAGTGTGACCCCAAAGTGAATTTGCGATTGTGCTGGCCGGAAGTGACATCACTTCCGGTCTGGCGAGATTATTCTTCATTTTTTGTGTTAGAAATAATGAATAAGTATCTAATTAGCCATTAATAATGATTTGATTTGTTTATATTCTAAATTGCAAATATTAAGCTTCAGTTTCTATGCTATAGTGGCCGTATGCTTTTATATTTCTGCGTCATGGCGCTCTTACGTCACTTCCGCCCACTCCCCTCGAGCACCTGTTGTTAACCAGGCCTCGCTATGGGTCCGGGCGGAAGTGCTGAAGCGCTCTGCTGCTACTAGCACTGTTGCTACGTCCAAGCCTCCTTCTGAAAACGGGGGCGGCGTCATGACGTAACGCCGCTATGTCTTATGTGGAGCGCAACATAGAGAGGAAACCAAGCCTCACTCCCGTCTGTAAGGAAAAAAACAGGCTTTCAGTGTAGGAAATAGGTCATAAAACATACTGCGGGACATTCCTTGCTGACGCTTAGTGCCAGAGCAAAGAGCCCCAGATACTATCATGGCTGAAACTGTTAGTGTCGAGGTTATTGCTAAAACATATATTATTATTAATTGATAATATGTATACTGGTTTTAGGTTAATAAAATAAGCACATATATCTCAATGGGGTCGCATTCTTACTAATATGTTATTTCATTACAAATACATATATAGACACAATGCATGATAAATATGCGTTCTCATTGGAAATGAAAGAATAAATGTAAATAGACAAAATTCTAGTTTGTTGGGGGAGAGAAAAAATAGATTTGTCTCGCAATCGATATATTTGAAGGATTTATATGACTAAAAATGTAAATATAAGAATAAATGTAAATAGACAAAATTCTAGCTTGTTGGGGGAAAAAAATAGATTTGTCTCACAATCGGTATATTTGAAGGATTTATATTACTAAAAATATAAATATAAGACCAAAATATATAAAAATATATAAAAAACGTGTGATGGCCCCCGATGGTTAGACTATGTCTCTCTTGTATGGAAAATATGTGTTGAAAAATAAATAATAGATAAAAGTGGCATATATGAACGAATAAAATGAAAAGATTTTGGATTATAATGAGTTAAAAGGTTGGGATTAAAAATTATAAGTCCCTTTGGGTATGGATGGGCATCATGCTTTATTTAAAAATGCATTAATGTCCCATTCAATGTTCATACCATATGGGGAGTAGGACTGCAGCTGGTAGATCCAGAACGTTTCCAATTGCGAAACCCCTCTAGTTTTGGCTCCTCCCCTCCATGGTGCTATGAACGTATCTATAATTAGAAACTGAGTCCCTCTAGGATCTCTGTTATGAAATTGACAGTAATGCCTTGGAACAGTATGCTTAGTGCTGCCACCTTTTATTTTAGTAATGTGTTCAGATACCCTTGTTGTGAATGAACGTATAGTGCGGCCCACGTATTGTTTCGAACACGGGCAAGTGATTAGATACACTATATGGGTGGTTGCACATGTGCAAAAGTGCTTAATGGGATATTTTTCTTTCGTAACGGAGGATTCAAATTCTTTTGTTGCGTGTTTCCCTTTTGCATTGTAATGGCATACCGTATACCTCTTACAGGGGTAGTAACCCTTGAGATTATGGAAAAAGGAGGGTTTTATTGGGGGATTGATAATTGTGGGGGCAATTTGACTCTTGAGTGAGGGGGCCCCTTTATATATTACCCTAGCTTTGTCTGGTATCAATGGCCCCAAGACTTTATAATTTTTTAGAATATTCCAATGTTTTACCAGTATGGATTTTATTTGTTTGTGTTGTATTGAGTATGCCGTTAAAAAAGACCACTTAAAATTGTCATCAGGAGGAGTTCGGGATTTATCTGATAAAAGACATGCTCTGTCTGTCTCCAGGGCGCTCTTTAAATCATGATCAACCTCTTGCATGTTGTAACCCTTTTCTTTGAACTTGTCACGTAGAGTGTTGGCCTGTATCTTAAAAACATCTAGATCGGTGGAGTTTCTTCGTAGGCGCAGAAACTGACTTTTTGGAACCGATCTAAGCCAACTTCTATGGTGGCAGCTATCTATGGGTATGAACCCATTTCGATCTGTGGTCTTAAAATGTGTGCTAAATTTAAAATGACCTTCGGATAGTTGAATATCCAGATCTAAAAATGTATTTTTGTCTGACTTGATTCGTGGGTCAGTATGATACCACGATCATTGTTATTGAGATGCAGAAAGAAGGCGGACTCCATCACTATATCACTATATATTTATTTATATAGTTTTTCCACTCAGCACTTTAATCTCAATTTTAAGTTTTTATGATTATTATAGCACGAGTCATTTTGTTTATATAATCATCACATATTATACTCACCACAGAATCACCTGGTATTAATTCACTATTTTACCACGTGTATTTATTAACCCCTTTTATTGGGTTTTATCGCATAAATAATTTTATATAAGTAATTTTTATATTTATGCTCTGATAAGGTTTTACATTTTATTCCTGTTTCTATTTATATGGTACCAAGACAGATAAGGTATATCCTGGAATTTGCCCTCTTCCCTCTACTCTTGTGTCTTGTATATAAGGTATCATACCTAAACATATATCAATAGTGCCAGTTCTCCAAAAGAACCATTTTCATTCTAGCGCTACATTTATACACACACAATTTTCATCCCACCGATAGTCTTTCGGCAATTTTAGCTGCTCCATACATTTAAATACGATATCTATACAGCACAGTATTTACCCCATTTTTTCCAGTTACAACATTTCCAGAGTTCCCCGGGTCTTATCCCCACCCTCTATGCGTCTTTAAATGGCTGATCATCTTTCACCTCACTTTCCTATGTGGTCCAGTAGAATAGAGATTTGGATATTGAGATCGATCTGGCAGACTGGAGTAGGGCTTGATCTTAGCAACTAATTAACTAAATGTTCCTTCAATACTGTAACCTTAGAGGTGGCATACAAAGTGTTGCCAGGGTAGTATTGGGTTCCAGCAAGTATTGCCTGTGCTAACCTGGCTTCTAGTGATTGCTGTTTCTGAGGTTGTTGCCATCGTGGGGATGTTTTGCATATCTAGTGGACCTGGGTTATGGATGAATGCAGCGCTTTAAGAAAAAATATGGTACCTGGAAAATAAGTACTATATGGGTGTGATAAATTTCAGTGATGGTGGTATACAAATTAGAAGAGAAGAGGATTGTATTACCAGATGTGACGTGGTACCAACCTCTATCTACTTCAAATATAAATGAATAAAAGCATAAAACCCCCTGACTTAAGCAGTGTAAAAACTTATAATATAATAAAATATAAAAGTTATATTGTACAAATGCAGAAAAGAACGAACTAAAAACACATGTGGTTGTATTTAGTCTTTTCTGCATTTGTTTTTTCTGCGCGGTCATGCAACATGGCTCCCAAACAAAATTGACGTCCTTTTTTTCCCACAAATAGAGCTTTCTTTTGGTGGTATTTGATCACCTCTGCGGTTTTTATTTTTAGCGCTATAAACAAAAAAGCGACAATTTTGAAAAAAAAAAAAAAACACATTATTTTTTACTTTTTGCTATAATAAATATGGAATTATATGTGTAGCGCTAAAACACTTAAAATTATGCATAAATACAAATAAAATATATATATATGTAAAATATATATATACGGGTGCAAACAATATTATTGTGCAAAAATGCTGAAGTGAAGAAATAGTAATTGAGCTAATAACAAAGTATCAAACACTGTGCAAAAAATGCTGAAATGTAATAAATAGTGATAAAATATAATAAATAGTGATGAGACTAAGATTCAATAAATAGAGTCTCTCTGTTCCTGATAAACAGTGGTGGAATAAATGAGTGGAAATTTCTCTATCCAGACACGGACGTGGGTACAATCTGAGATTGTAGTAGTACTGTGCACAAAAAAATGTGTGAATGTGATCCCAGGAGGCTATAGACACTTGATAGACACTTGATAAGGTACTTCTTACCAGAATGGATGGACACACGTACCATACGGCTGTGGGTCAGATACGCTTGTGTTTTTTCTCCTGTTGGATGAGGGAAGGTGGTTTCAGATCCTGAGGGCACGCCTTGTGGATTTGGACACGTAGCCTTATAAGCACCTCAGCGTGCAGCAGAAAAGAACGGTGCCCCTCTTTGACAAGTGCTGATGACGAGGATCCAGATGACACCTTGCCCTGCCACCAATGTGCCGTCAGGGACAGGAAGGCGTGTCGGGCACTAGATGCACTCCACAGGTCAGTGGTCAGGTGCACTGCCTGTCCACCTGCCTTTCTAATCTCGTCCTTCAGCACCCCAACACAAGACCTGTATAAGGCTGGCACCACAGTTTGGCTAAAGGTCTTTCGTGATGGCACACGGTACTGTGGTGCAACAGCCTGCATCAACTGCCTGAAGGGCTCACCTTCTACCATATTGAATGGTGCTCCTCCAACTGCAATAAGCTGGCCGATCAGGCGTGTAATCTTCCTAACCTGTGCCTGAGACATTCCTTTTGCACTGTGAAAGCCAACAAAATCTTCCAGGGTGGCCTGGTGGCTGGTATGGGTTGGATGTGGGGTGGTGGTGCTGGTACTTATGGTGGTGGCTGTGGTGGTGCCACTATTGGTATTGGTTCCTCTTTTGGTGTTTGGAGGGGACACAATTTTCTCCCCTAACAGCACAGCCTGGTGGTGCACACGCATGTGCTGGTTCATCCCGCTGTTGCTGAGATGCCCTATGTCTCGGCCCCGGCTGATGTCCTTGCCACAATGCTTGCATTTGGCCTTCTGACCAACGCCAATTTTGGTGAAATGCAGCCAAACGCTGGAACGGCAGCCAGCACCAATGACACTGCCCGCAGTGCCTGGTGATGGACTCACATCCACTGCAGTGGTTGGACTGTCTTTCTGAGGTTCAGCAGGAGGAGCAGGATGAAGAAGAGAATGAGATCGGAACATCACGGGTATTTTGGGTGCTGTTGCTGTGGTTGCATTGGCCGATGATGCTGGAGGCTTTGAAATAACGGCAGGGGACTTAGAAGGGGAGGAAAAGTAGTGGGGAGTCAGGGGAGATATATTCTCCTGGGCTGTCGCTGGGGCAACATGGGTAGATGCCGATGGTTGGTAATCAAAGTTCTCCATGTGAAAACTTGTTTCCATCTCTTTCTCTTCTTCTACATTGCCAGGGGAAGACTGATGATCTTTACAATGTGTTGTAAGCTGACTCTCCTCAGGCTCCTGCTTGCTTATCTCGAAGCTCCCTGGAGTGCTGATAGTGATCAGGGCGTGCCCTCTGCCCTGCCCTGTAGGCCTCAGCATCACAAGAAAACCTCTGATGTGATTGGTCAACCAACAGTCACATGTTTCTGTAGTAAAGAAATTTGGACCAACAAAGAATTCGTTAGTATTCGTACACTGTCGATATTCGTTATACTGAATATCGAATCCATTCAAATCATTCGTTATATCCGCTATAATAATTTATTTTGTATTAGTTGAAATTAGATATTATTTGGTAGTTGGAGCCGAAATTCTAATCATTCGTTATATCCGCTATAATAATTTCTTTCGTATTAGTTGAAAATTAGAAATTCGATATATTTGGTAGTTGAATTCGAATAGTTTGGAGCCGAATTTCGAATCACTCGTTATATCCGCTATAATAATTTCTTTAGTATTAGTTGAAATTGAAATTCGATATATTTGGTAGTTGAATTCGAATAGTTGGAGCCGAATTTCGAATCACTCGTTATATCCGCTATAATAATTTCTTTAGTATTAGTTGAAATTGAAATTCGATATATATTTGGTAGTTGAATTCGAATAGTTTGGAGCCGAATTTCGAATCACTCGTTATATCCGCTATAATAATTTCTTTTGTATTAGTTGAAATTGAAATTCGATATATTTGGTAGTTGCCGGATTCGAATAAATTTAGAATAATTTGGATCCGAAATTCGTAAACGGAATTTCGTATTCCGTACAGAATTCGTATCCAAAAAAATTCGTAATTCGGTTCCGTACGAATGTACGAATTTAGAAAAATTCGTACGAATTTACGATTCGTACGAAACTAACCGCACATGTCTACTCCATACATTTAAATACGATATCTATACAGCACAGTATTTACCCCATTTTTTCCAGTTACAACATTTCCAGAGTTCCCCGGGTCTTATCCCCACCCTCTATGCGTCTTTAAATGGCTGATCATCTTTCACCTCACTTTCCTATGTGGTCTAGTAGAATAGAGATTTGGATATTGAGATCGATCTGGCAGACTGGAGTAGGGCTTGATCTTAGGTTACTAAATGTTCCTTCAATACTGTAACCTTAGAGGTGGCATACAAAGTGTTGCCAGGGTAGTATTGGGTTCCAGCAAGTATTGCCTGTGCTAACCTGGCTTCTAGTGATCGCTGTTTCTGGGGTTGTTGCCATCGTGGGGATGTTTTGCATATCTAGTGGACCTGGGTTATGGATGAATGCAGCGCTTTAAGAAAAAATATGGTACCTGGAAAATAAGTACTATATGGGTGTGATAAATTTCAGTGATGGTGGTATACAAATTAGAAGAGAAGAGGATTGTATTACCAGATGTGACGTGGTACCAACCTCTATCTACTTCAAATATAAATGAATAAAAGCATAAAACCCCCTGACTTAAGCAGTGTAAAAACTTATAATATAATAAAATATAAAAGTTATATTGTACAAATGCAGAAAAGAACGAACTAAAAACACATGTGGTTGTATTTAGTCTTTTCTGCATTTGTTTTTTCTGCGCGGTCATGCAACATGGCTCTCAAACAAAATTGACGTCCTTTTTTTCCCACAAATAGAGCTTTCTTTTGGTGGTATTTGATCACCTCTGCGGTATTTATTTTTAGCGCTATAAAAAAAAAAGCGTCAATTTTGAAAAAAAAAAACACATTTATTTTTTACTTTTTGCTATAATAAATATGGAATTATATGTGTAGCGCTAAAACACTTAAAATTATGCATAAATACAAATATATATATATATGTAAAATATATATATACGGGTGCAAACAATATTATTGTGCAAAAATGCTGAAGTGAAGAAATAGTAATTGAGCTAATAACAAAGTATCAAACACTGTGCAAAAAATGCCGAAATGTAATAAATAGTGATGAGACTAAGATTCAATAAATAAAGTCTCTCTGTTCCTGATAAACAGTGGTGGAATAAATGAGTGGAAATTTCTCTATCCAGACACGGACGTGGGTACAATCTGAGATTGTAGTAGTACTGTGCACAAAAAAATGTGTGAATGTGATCCCAGGAGGCTATAGACACTTGATAGACACTTGATAAGGTACTTCTTACCAGAATGGATGGACACACGTACCATACGGCTGTGGGTCAGATACGCTTGTGTTTTTTCTCCTGTTGGATGAGGGAAGGTGGTTTCAGATCCTGAGGGCACGCCTTGTGGATGTGGACACGTAGCCTTGGGGTATTACCAGACCATCCGAAAATAGACGCAAGGTGGATCTTCAAGGGGTTGTCACACGGTGTGGAATGTATCTCCAACTCGTCCAGGATCACAAATGATGCAATATGGTGTGAAAGACAGGAAAAAAATGCTCCATGTAGTGCAGATTAACCAATAACGTTTTATTGGATTAAAATCTCTCAATAAAGGAGTAAAAGGCAACAGTCCAATGAAGGATAAATAGGCATAAAAGCAGTAAAGGGCAATGTGAAAGTCTCAAATCAGTAAGCCCTACGCGGTTCGACAGGAGTGGTCACACCATATTGCATCATTTGTGATCCTGGACGAGTTTCACACATTTCTGAAAGCATTCTTACTTTACAGCATTTCTTCACACCTGCCCTAAACCTTTTGCACAGTACTATATATATATATATATATATATATATATATATATATATATATATATATATATATATATAATACAGTATCTCACAAAAGTGAGTACACCCCTCACATTTTTGTAAATATTTTATTCTATCTTGATGTGACATTACACTTTGCTTCAATGTAAAGTAGTGAGGGTACAGCTTGTATAACAGTGTAAATTAGCTGTCCCCTCAAAATAACTCAACACCCAGCCATTAATGTCTAAACCACTGGCAACAAACGTGAGTACACCCCTAAGTAAAAATGTCCAAATTGGGCCCAATTAGCCATTTTCCCTTCCCGTTGTTATGTGACTCATTAGTGTTACAAGGTGTGAATGGGCAGCAGATGTGTTACATTTTGTGTTATCGCTCTTACTCTCTCATACTGGTCACTGGAAGTTCAAAATGGCACCTCATGGCAAAGAACTCTCTGATTTGAAAAAAAGGATTGTTACTCTACATAAAGATGGCCTAGGCTATAAGAATATTGCCAAGACCCTGAAACTGAGCTGCAGCATGGTGGCCAAGACCATACAGCAGTTTACCAGGACAGGTTACAATCAGAACAGGCCTGGCCATGGTCGACCAAAGAAGTTGAGTGCATGTGCTCAGCGTCATATCCAGAGGTTGTCTTTGGGAAATAAGCGTATGAGTGCCACCAGCATTGCTGCAGAGGTTGAAGAGGTGGAGGGGTCAGCCTGTCAGTGCTTAGACCAAACGCTGCACACTGCATCAAAGTATGCAAGGCTGTCATCCCAGATGGAAGCTTCTTCTAAAGATGATGCTCAAGAAAGCCTGCAGCTTGCTGAAGACAAGCAGACTAAGGACATGGATTGCTGGAACCATGTCCTGTGGTCTGATGAGACCAAGATAAACATATTTGGTTCAGGTGGTGTCAAGAGTGTGTGGTGGCAACAAGGTGAGGAGGAGTACAAAGTCAACTGTGTCTTGCCTACAGTTAAGCATGGTGGTGGAAGTGTCATGATCTGGGGCTACATGAGTGCTGCCACTGAGGAGCTACAATTCATTGAGGGAACCATGAATTCCAACATGTACTGTGACATATTGAAGCAGAGCATGATCCCCTCCCTTCGGAGGCTGGGCCGCAGGGCAGTATTCCAACATAATAATGACCCCAAACACACCTCCAAGATGACCACTGCTTTGCTAAAGAAGCTAAGGGTAAAGGTGATGGACTGACAAAGCATGTCTCCAGACCTAAACCCTAATGAGCATCAAAGAGAGAAATATTTTACTCACCGCATTAATTACTCCTTCAGCTTTTTCCAGCTCAGGTCTTCTGGTACACGATACAGTCCTTTTTCTTCGTTTCCAGTCTCCAGAGAATAATTCTGGGGTTCCAAACTTGTTTGATTTTGTAGATCAGACTCTCTTATGTCACAACCAGACGTTAGAGTCACAGCACAGGTCTTGGGTCTCCATCAGACTTCTGTCCAACTCACGGATTGTTATCACCACGATTTCTAATACAAAGTCCTGAAAATGCTCTTCTGGTCGCTTGAACGGCACCAATGTAGTGATCTAATCTATAATCGTCGTTCCTTCCTCGTAGATGGTATATGGTTATTAAAAGTATTGTCCGCAGCAAAACCCGATTCTCCCAGAGAGAGATTTTATTGACTTCCAAAACAGAACATTCTTACAGACGACAAAATCCACCAGAGTACATGACAAAGAATATCTTCTCCTAGACTTCCAAAACAGAACATGGGGGGGGGGTCAACCAAATGTTTACATGAATACCCCCTCAATTCTAATTACCATCAGTAAATACTAGGTTTAAAAGGCTATCCCTCACACACACAACTTGCATAAGAGTCTAAATAGAATGCCTATACGAACTACATAAAAAAAACACTACAAATGTATATATATATACATATATACATACATTATATATGTGGGGCATTCTCAAACAGAAGGTGGAGGAGCGCAAGGTCTCTAACATCCACCAGCGCCGTGATATTGTTGTGGAGGAGTGGAAGAAGACTCCAGTGGCAACCTGTGAAGCTCTGGAGAACTCCATGCCCAAGAGGGTTAAGGCAGTGCTGGAAAATAATGGTGGCCACACAAAATATTGACACTTTAGGCCCAATTTGGACATTTTCACTTAGAGGTGTACAGTGGTTTAGACATTAATGGCTGTGTGAGGAGTTATTGTGAGGGGACAGCAAATGTACTCTGTTATACAAGCTGTACACTCACTACTTTACATTGTAGAAAAGTGTAATTTCTTCAGTGTTGTCCCATGAAAAGATATAATAAAATATTTACAAAAATGTGAGGGGTGTACTCACTTTTGTGAGATACTGTATATTGTGTACTATAGCAGATCCCAGCAGATGCCCAGATCCCTTTTCTGTATCTATAGATAAAACCTGAACTGCTGTTCGGGGTACTGACTTGATTGCATATGTTTGTTACTTTAAAATTTTAATATTTTTGCCCTACTATGTTTGCTGTAAAATATGTAAATGAAGAATTTAGTTTGCATATATTATATATACGTGTTTAAATTGCCCAGCTGTGTCAAAGTGGTTCCTCTCTGGTCAGGCCATACTCTTTCCAGCAGATTTCCAACCTATTACTTAGTAAATAGCATACGCTTACGAGCATGGGCATATAATGCCAAGATGGGGAAAACATATATGATAATAACACTCTTGGGGTGGTGCAGAATGACCCCCTAAGTAGTGTGGCATGCTAACATTTCCATCTCAGGGTCTGGTTCTTGCATAGTGAGGAGAAAAATATGTTGAGCACCAGTCGTTTTTTTTTTTTTTTACCTTTTATTGCTAAACTTAATTATAGGAGAGAAGGTTTAGGGTTGCAGGATACACAAAAACAAGACAATAATGAGACATGTATTCTGAAAATAACAGTAGTGGAAGGCCTTTTAAGAGCAGTCTCTTGGTAATTGCTGGCCCTGTGAAAGCTGCTAGACAGATCTATGACTCTGTAAGAGTTATCGCAGTCTTTCTAGAGTTGCAGTGGATCTCACTAATAAATCTGGCTCCTAATTCTCTTATACCAATCAAAAATTCCCTGATTTGTAAGCAATGAATCCTTCTTGCAATTTCCAGCAATAGCTTCTGCACAGGCAGCCATCTTCTTACATAGCTCCCTTTAGATAGGACCTCCAGCAGGGAAGCTAATATTCAATAATAGTATTTTTTTAACAAATAAAATACCCAGTATATAATAAACTGACATTCACTTTGAGAACCAAGTTCATTTATTGATGATGTACTTGAATGATATCATATGTACATGTATATATTTTTTCCGTATATGTTATTTTATATTTTTTGTATAGCTATTTACTGCTGATACTTGCATTGTTTTAAGCTGTTTTTAAGATATAGGTGTTTTGTACAGACATTGGGTGAACCCGTAACATATTGTTAGAATTATCATATGCTGAAAAAGAGAATTGGACTCACTGGTATACCTACTGTGCTACTTTTGAGTCTGTGATTTTGTAGGTGCATCCTGGAGCAGTTAAGTTTGATGTGCTGTATATTTTTCTTATACCGTAGTTTTATTATACTACTTATAGAACTTTGGTTGTTCCAGAGAGATATTTTTCTGTTTTCACAGTTTATTATATGCAGTTGTGTTTATCTGCATCATTCCACATTCTGAGTGCCTTTGTTTCTACCCATACATATGTATGTACACTGTGAGTCAAGCTGCGTCTTAGTAAACAATACATGGAACAAATATTGATCATGCAAATGGAAAATTCCATTAAAATGTTGGATGGCTTACAATTACCTTGTGCATCCAATTTAAAGAAAGGAAATATGTGCTTATCTGAGTTACAAAATAGCTGTTAGCTGATTTTATTAGAGCTGGATGTGCGTTATAATATGTATTGTGTCACAAATTTCCGTAGCTAAGAAAAAGCAATATGCAGACAAACACAGCTGCAACACATAGGGAAAACCAGACAGCAACAAATATGATCTCTATAAGAGTGTGTTGTTTTCTTCAAGTTTTTTCTGTTTCATTATCAGCACTAAACTAAAATCAGCTAGAAGTTGGGCTTGATTTAATATTTTCAGAAGCTGTGGGCACAATAAATATAGAGACTAAATAAGATGTTTAGTGCAACTTGCTATCTTGAAATGAAAGGTTTTTCCAGTGTTTGATATCAGTATATGTAAAATGCCAACTAGTTATTCTTGAAGACAAAATACATGCCCAGTATCATTAAGTATGTTCCGACAACCTGGCATGCATCAATTTTCAGAAACCTGGAAGAGTGTATCACTAAACATTACAGTTAATCCTAACTCTTGCAGCCAGTTCAGCTGCTAGCATTATGTCTCAAGACATCACAGCTACAGGAAATCTGTATAGGGAAAAATATGGGAGCTTCCATGGTAGACCTTCTAAAAATGCTAGTGGCCCTGTTGTCTTTGGCTTCAATACTTAGAACCTGGAACAAGCATGCAGATTAGAAAAGTAACAGTGAATCCATAACTACTGATCTGCATATGTGGTCTGGGTTCGTTAGTGTTGAAGCCTCTGAAATAGAATAACTGCCTAGTGGCTGGCATTTTTAGACACAAAGATCAGTAATGGAACCCCCTTATTCTCTCATTACATTTCTTTCCCAAGTTATGCATGTATTTAAAAAAATCATTAAAGTGTTTGTTAACCATACAAAATATTATATTCTGATCCCTTAAAGCAGATTAAACAGCACAGTGCTTGTGCTGTGCGATCTGCCCCCCTCTAAATTGTAAGAAAACCTCCCTGTTCCTGCCACTTCCTGTATGCCCTCTCTGTACTGACCACAAAAATCAGGACTGCTGAGCCCTGACCGCCATGGTCAATTTGCGTCCCTCCATCATCCGCAGCCCTGCTCCACTCTCCCCTGCTCTGCTCTTATCTTTCCCCCTCTTTCCTGCCTGTCAGTTCCATGCCTGTGTTTTTCTCCGCCCCCCGCTACTATTATTATACATTAAAAATTCTTAATGCTCAGTGCCAGCACCTCGATTATAGCCTGCCTTAGCACACTGTACATGCCTTTTATAAAAATGAGCACTGTAAATACTGATTTAGCGCTGTCTTCAGGCTGGTCACGTGACTCTCGGCCGGTTTCCAGGGCTACTGCAGGAGAGGCTGAGAAACCATGTGATCTCCCCAGCTGACGTCAGAGGGAGATCATGGCCCCTCTTGCAGTATCCATCCATCGGCCACGAGTCATGTGACCGGCCTGAAGATGACCCTAAAACGGTATTTACCATGCTCGGTTTTTTTTAAAGACGTACAGTGTGCTATGCCAGGCTCTAATAGAGGGTCTGGCATAGTTTTGGTTATAAAAAAAGTTCACAAAAACTTTAAGTTTTTTATATACAATATTATATACAATTAGCACTTGTACCTAATGTGTTGATATCCGCCTCCTGTAATATCCTGGGCAGCAGCACTCAGATTGGAAGAGGGAGGAAAAACACTCTTAGCCAATCACAGCTCTTTTGTATTGCACTGCAATTATTACTTCATCTATGTGCACCAAACCTTTATTCTCCAATCTGTAGTAATACAAATTCAGATCAGTAGAAGAAATATGTCTATAATGCCGCGTACACACGAAGGGACAATCCCGCGGGATTATCCTCTGGACTGCAGTCCAGCGGATAATCCCCTCGTGTGTGGGCGCCGGCGGACTTTTTGGCGCCAAAGTCTGGCGGACCAAAGTTTTAAGTTTTGTTTTAAAATTATCCGCTGGACTTGGCAGTCCAGCGGACAATCCCGCCGTTAGTGGGCAAGTCCGTGGGACTTTTGAAATTAACGGACTTGCCGCTCATCGGCAAGTCCGTTCATTTAGCACGTGACTTCAGGTTACGTAGCTAGCGTAGGCAGTTACTGCCGCCGCGCTAGCTCCGTGACCTGGCATGGATTTAAAGGGAATCCCCACGCCGAAAAAAACGGCGTGGGGGTTCCCCCCAAATCCATGTCAGACCCTCATCCGAGCACGCAGCCTGGCTGGCCAGGAAAGGGGTGGGGACGAACGAGCGCCCCCCCCCCTCCTGAGCCGTACCAGGCCGCGTGCCCTCAACATGGGGGGTGCCCTGGGGAAAGGGGGGCCGTGCGGCCCCCCCCACCCCAAAGCACCTTGTCCCCATGTTGATGAGGACAAGGGCCTCTTCCCGACAACCCTGGCCGTTGGTTGTCGGGGTCTGCGGGCGGGGGCTTATCGGAATCTGGGAGCCCCCTTTAATAAGGGGGCCCCCAGATACCGGCCCCCCACCCTATGTGAATGAGTATGGGGTACGATGTACCCCTACCCATTCACCTAAGGTGTAAAATGTAAAGTACAAAAAAAACACACACACTTTAGAAAAAATATTTTATTGCACTGCTCCGGGGGTCTTCTTCCGTCTTGGGGGTCTTCTCGCCGGACTCCTCCGCTCTCTTCTGCTCTTTTACCTAGCTCTTTCACGAGCGGGGGAGTCCGGCTACCTTCTTCGTCGTCGCCGCCGTCGTCTGGGGGTCTCGATCCGCCTTCGGGGGTCTTCCGGGGGTCTCTTCTGTTCTTGCGGCGGTCGTCGTCTTCCGCGCCGCCGGCGCCGCCTTCTTCTTCTTCTTGTCCTTCTTGTTCTTCTTCTTCTTCCGATGTTGACCCGTCGCTGTCTCTGCCCGGAATGCCTGTGCCGCTCTGCGCTCGGACTTATATAGGGACATGGGGGACAGGGTCACATGCACATGTCACATGGTGACCCCGCCCCCTTGTGTTGTCACAGTCCCGGAGGATGCTGGGACTGTGACATCGCAAGGGGGCGGGGTCACCATGTGACATGAACATGTGACCCTGTCCCCCATGTCCCTATATAAGTCCGAGCGCAGAGCGGCACAGGCATTCCGGGCAGAGACAGCGACGGGTCAACATCGGAAGAAGAAGAAGAACAAGAAGGACAAGAAGAAGAAGAAGGCGGCGCCGGCGGCGCGGAAGACGACGACCGCCGCAAGAACAGAAGAGACCCCCGGAAGACCCCCGAAGGCGGATCGAGACCCCCAGACGACGGCGGCAACGACGAAGAAGGTAGCCGGACTCCCCCCGCTCGTGAAAGAGCTAGGTAAAAGAGCAGAAGAGAGCGGAGGAGTCCGGCGAGAAGACCCCCAAGACGGAAGAAGACCCCGGAGCAGTGCAATAAAATATATTTTTCAAAAGTGTGTGTGTTTTTGTACTTTACATTTTACACCTTAGGTGAATGGGTAGGGGTACATCGTACCCCATACTCATTCACATAGGGTGGGGGGCCGGTATCTGGGGGCCCCCTTATTAAAGGGGGCTCCCAGATTCCGATAAGCCCCCGCCCGCAGACCCCGACAGCCAACGGCCAGGGTTGTCGGGAAGAGGCCCTTGTCCTCATCAACATGGGGACAAGGTGCTTTGGGGTGGGGGGGGCCGCAGGGCACCCCCCATGTTGAGGGCACGCGGCCTGGTACGGCTCAGGAGGGGGGGAGCGCTCGTTCGTCCCCACCCCTTTCCTGGCCTGCCAGGCTGCGTGCTCGGATGAGGGTCTGACTTGGATTTTGGGGGAACCCCCACGCCGTTTTTTCGGCGTGGGGATTCCCTTTAAATCCATGCCAGCTTGCGGAGCTAGCGCGGCGGCATTTACTGCCTACGCTAGCTACGTAACCTGAAGTTACGTTCGAAATGAACGGACTGCTCCGTGTGTGGGCAAGTCCGTTCATTTTCAAAAGTCCCGCGGACTTTTGGCCGGCAGATTATCCGCTGGAGAAGTCCGTGCGTGTGTGGGCAAGTCCACACGCTCGGAAAGTCCAGCGGACCTAGCTGGAAAGTCCCGCGGGATTGTCCGCTGGACTAGGTCCGCCGGCAAAAGTCCGCACGTGTGTACGCGGCATAAGAGGGCAGGTAGAGTTACCATGATTTCAGGTGGAGAAGATGTTGAACTGTGCATATAGAGTATTTTTAAAGGTAGGTCTTTGACATAGGGCATGAATTGGAATCCTAAGTTTATGATTTTTGCCTAGAGTTCTCCTTAGGAAATTGTATGTCTATGTTGTCATTTCTATCTTCCTGCTGAGGAAAAGTGGAAATAAAAAGTTTACAGAAAAAGAAGATTGCATATTAATAACATAAAATGAAGTCCCAAGGCGTGGCCACGGCATGAAGGAGTGAGGACGTGTGTCTGCAGAGCTCTGTGAGACCCGCTCTAATATCCACCTCTACGAAAATGATGTCCCCGCAGCCACAGCAGACCCCCCCAGGGCCGCTCGGGATCACTGGATGCATATTTTACAGAGACCCGCCGAGGACCTCCTGGAAATTCCAAGATGGTTCTGGGTGAGCAGACTCATGCTGCACGTGCAGCATCTCCGATTCCCACACCACGAATCCCTGTGCTTTTGCTCCCTCCCCCCACCTCACCCTTAAGCCTCAGATAATTCTAATGAACAATCTGATCTGGGAGAAGCCCTGGGAGACCAGGATCTGCGGCCCCATATTCTATGCCTTCCCACTAAAGCTGATTTAGAGCTGTTTGCTCATAGAGTCGAGAAAGCCCTGAGACAGTATATAGAAGCCATGCAGGATGACACAACGCATATTGGAGGTAGAGTGGAAGCCCCAGAGGAACAGTGGCAGGATGTTTCACCTACCATGCAAGCCATTACTGAGAGATGCAAAATGCAAAACCAACGGCTTAATGCTCTATTGGACCAGATGGATGATTTTGAAAACAGGAGCTGCAGAGTTAATATCCATATTAGAGGCCTGCCAGAAGCCATGGGGGCCCCGGGGCCCAGGGACATAGTTCCCACCCTGCAGGGAAGCTTTAAGCAAATTCTAGGCGGTGAGGCACCTGATCACATTGAAATCGGCCAGGCTCGTAGAGCACTTCGGCCGCCATCTGACTTTGATGGAGCTAAACTATCTCTCTTTTCAGATCTATCCAGGTAAACCCTGCTTGAGGCATTACAGGATGCTAAGCTTATTTACAGATGGGACTTTCCTTTCCACCTGTCAGTTACCAAGGATGGTCAGCAATTCACTTTGAGGAATAAAGACAACCTACCCCAATTCCTGAAACACCCCAATTTACCAACAATTGAAATTCCAGATTGGAGATCTTCCCTCAGATTCCACTTCCATCTCGTTCACAGCCTTGGCAACCCGCTTGACGCAGAGGCCGTCACAGGAATAGAAGGGGCTCTTCTCGCACGACACCGCAGCTTCCATATTCTTCTCCTTCTGGGATGGTGCAAACTCTCCAGGCACTACCAAGTTCTGAAATCCTGTTGTCCATTTTTGAGAAATTACCCCCCCCCCCCCAGTTTGCTGCTGTGGTAATTTGTTTGAACTTCAACGTACTGCTGTTGCAGATTTGCACTTATTCAACAGCAGGCCCCCTGCTCTGCTGCACCTGCTCTGAGTGTTGTGTCACTTACCCCAATAGGTCAACTCCTCTGAGTTATATCCCTGTATTGGGGCCTCACCCTGGTCGCTGACCTTCATTCTTTCATTGACCAAAGGATCAGATGGAGGACCCCGACTGGAGGAGCTCAGATGCTCGGCTATTTTTTCAGAGTTTTGTTTTCCTGTTGTGCTGTATAGATTTTTTGATTTTCAGGTTTTTATGTATGCTTTTTGTTTGTTCAGCACTTATCATCTTGGGGATCGGTTCGCTGCAGGTCTCTCTCTGCTCATGATGGTGATCACTAAGGTCCCAGGCTCCATCCCCTGCCATAGCTTCCCAGAAAACCGCGTCTTACAATGTCCGCGGTTTAAAGCGGGACTGTACCTGAAATTTTTTTTTTTAAAAGCCAGCAGCTACAAATACTGCAGCTGCTGACTTTTAATAAATGGACACTTACCTGTCACAGGTTCCAGCGATGTTGGCAGCAGAGGCCGATCGATCGCTCGGCTCTCTGCTGCTGCCAGCGGCATTCTCGGTGAGGGAATCAGGAAGTGTAGCGTTGCGGCTTCACTTCCCGGTTCCCTACTGCGCATGCGCGAGTCGCGCAGCGCAATGAGAATCGTCCGAGCTGTCTGCTGGGACCCGTGTGTGTCCCGGCAGACAGCGTGCCGGGACAGGAAGTGGCATAAACTCCCGTGGGAGTTTATGCCTGGAAGTGGGTGTAAATACCTGTCTAAGACAGGTATCTGCACCCCCCTGAAAGGTGCCAAATGTGACACCGGAGGGGGGGAGGGTTCCGATGAGCGGAAGTTCCCCTTTAGGGTGGAATCCCCCTTTAAGGTTACCTTGTAAACGCAGTAAGTTGTGGCTCTAGATGAAGAGACTGGGGATGCACATTCTTTTATTGCAGGATACTCATTTTCACACTGACTCGGTCCCCGTTTGCCCACCCATCTATATAACCAATGGTTCCTCAGTAATTCTCCACTACCTAAGTCGTAGCAAGGGCTCTTACTTGCAAGGGCTCTTAGACACCAATGCATTTTGGTTCACGTTCATGCAGCTTAAAAATCTCTAGTGATCCACCCCTCGAAGATTGCTGCAGTATTTGGGGAATATTATGACCAGCTCTATCACCTCCCTAGTGCATTTCCTGGCCTGCAAACAGACCAGAAAGCAGAACGTATTCAGTAATATCTGTGTAGCGGTACCCCTGTAGGGGCTGCTGGATATTGTGGTCCACCTGTCACCCTGCCCAAGCCCAGCATTCACTTCCCAGTCACTCTTGAGACAATGAAAAGTCCATAAGTTTGTTTTGTGTTTTTATTAAGGGATTTGGAACTTGGATAGGGTAAGGGAAGTTATGGGATGCCCAGGATCAATAATGGAATCAATAAAATTATCAGTTGGAACCTCTATTTACACTTCTAGAGTCCCAGTCTCCTCCAGCACAATGCTTATTTGTAGACTGTTCCTCTCTCTCCTCTACAATACTTGGTTCCTGGTACAGCTAGCACATGGTAGGCCCAAATCTAAATCTGTCAGGCATTAGCAACTGCCATTTGCAGGTAGAGACTATTTACCCCTTTAGTGTAGCAAAAAAAATAGGAAAGTCTTTAGTGCTAGCTGACCTTGGTGGACTACTGCTCCCAGTCAGTTCTCTTCGGGCCCTGCCAGCTCTCCTGGCTGCAGCTGTCCAACTCCACTGCCCATGACATCACAGTCTCTCCTGCTAGCTCTATATCCATCTCAGACTGCACTCTCCCAGTCCGCTCTGGCATGCCTCCCCAGCTCTCCCAACTATGCCCGTCAGCCCTCCTGGCTAAACTCTGGTGGATCCCTCCTGGAGACTTGCCCAACAACACTAGCTCTGTTGTCTTTCTCGGTTCCTCTCTGTGCCTCATGTCTAGATCCTTCTTTGTTACTCAGAAAGGCTCTGAATTGCACTCAAACCCCACAAGCCCAAGATCAATCCCCCCCAAATTTGGGGGGGTACCTCAAAGGTCTCGACAACCTAGTGCTCCATACCCAGCTTCTTCCACCCGACAACACCTCCCCAGCTGGGCTGACTCTGGGTATATCAAGGAGGCCTGCCCCCTGCCAATCCTATGGGATTGGTCAGGGCTCCCTGTGACACCTTCAGACAGCTCCACCTCTCTTCCCCTCCTCCCTTCTAGAATCCTCCAGAAGCCAGAGGGAGGTAACCGAAAGATGATGCTATCAGTGAGTCACTAGCCTACACTGAGCCACTCCCAACCCACACAGATCAAAACAAACGGGCCTAGCTTATAGCTAGGCCTGATTAAATTTACCTACACTCACAAAAAATCCTACTTTTAGAACCTACCTAAAGTAGATACATCTGGAACAAGCTCATTTACCCCTGCTTACTACGCAAGTTAGCACACAATTAGACACACCAATTACTTTGACGCAACTGTCAGCAGTTATTAAGGACCTCCCGAAAGGGAAAAGTCCAGGGCCTGATGGCTTCACGAATGCCTATTACCATACATTTCACTCGCTACTAGCTAACCCAATGTGTGCCTACTTTAATGCACTGACATCAGAGACTGTAATACCTAAAGAAGGAGTATTTGCCTACATATTAGTAATTCCCAAGGAAGGGAAAGATCCTACTGCTCCCAGTAGTTACAGGCCAATATCGCTCCTAAACAATGACGTTAAAATATTAGCGAAGATTCTGGCTAATCGCCTTAAACCCATACTGCCCACAGTTATTCACCCAGACCAGACGGGTTTTATTACGGGAATAGAAGCCAGGCATAATTCCAGGGATGTCCACTTTCCCCCCTCATATTTGCACTCACCCTTGAACCTATGCTTAATAAGATACGCTGAAATCCCAATATTAGGGGGTTGTGTGTAGGGTCTGTGGAGCACAAATTATCTGCTTACGCAGATGATGTTCTGTTCTATATCTTGGACCGACTGATTTCCCTTTCCCAATGTCATGGCAGAGTTTCAGGACTTTAATGAGATCTCAATTTTTAAAATCAATTACAATAAGTTAGAGATCCTACCTTTAAATATCTTGGGGGACTTACAAACACGGTTGAAATCCTCCTTTTTTTTTACATGTGCAATACCCCCTTGAAATACTTCCACCCCATTGTTCTCAATTATATACCTCTAATTATACCCCATTGCTCTCCACCATAAAGGCGGATATACAAAAATGGGACAGGGCGACATTCTCGCCAATGGGCCGATTCAGTGTGCTAAAAATAAATGTGCTATCAAGGATTCTATTTTACTTGCAAATGGTGCCCATTTCCTTACCCAGATCCTTCTTCTCGACCCTTAACAGTCTGTTTCTGAAATATATATGGCATGGACGGAGCCCATGTTTGGCCATTTGTACCTTGCAGCGCTCTAAGTGGACAGGAGGCATGGGTGTGCCTGTCATTAGCAAATATGACAAGGCTAACGTCTTACAGTGGATATTGGACTGGCATCATGGGGTAACAGCTAAATTGTGGGTTAATTTGGAAAAATTGCGCCTTGGTTACCCAGGGCGCATCAGGGGTTGTCTGAATATAATCCCCTGTTACTATCCACACCCTTAGGTGTGGGATGCTTTAAATGGCTTGGGACAGCTTGCCCCCTCAGTCTCACCTCTGGCTCCTTTGGGGGGCTTCCCCTGGTTTACGCCGGAGGAACACCTTTCCTTCTTATGCTCCTGGGCTTTTGATGGGGAGACGCGTGTGCCAGGTTTGTTCAAGACCAGGAGTTGCTATCCCTAGATGCTCTCAGGGACCAATATCGCAGTTTTCCTATGAATGAGTGGCGCTATAGGCAGTTCTGACATTTCATTAGCAGTTTGTCTCAGGCCACTCGATCCTCTTCTTCTGCTACTCCCTCTGAGAAGCTCTGTATGTCCACCTCTGTGATCCCGCACTCAATTTTGGTGTTATATGGGATGCTGCAGTCATTTAAGCCGAGGGGAAAACCCCTATACATAAGGGAGTGGGAGAGAGATCTGCAACACAAATTCACCGAACTACAACTTGACCATCTTTATCGCTTTACAAATTTCAGCTCTGTAGATACGAAAGTGAAAGAGAGTGGGTTCAAATTACTGACTCGCTAGTATAGGGTCCCCTCCAAAATTGCTAGAATTTATCCAACACTAACTAATGCTTGCTGGAGGGGTTGTGGGCAGCGGGGCACATTCCTATATGTTTGGTGACAATGCCTCAAGTTTAGACCCTATTGGCAAGATATCAAGACCCAGATCAAAGTGATCTTGGATCTTGAAATACCGATACCCCATTTGAGCTTTTGTTGCATGTCCCCCCATCCCTCCTAGCCATTACAGTAAATCAGTACTACCCCATCTTCTGAATGCAGCTAGAGGATTAATTCCAGTATACTGGAAATCAGCTCAAATTCCTAGTAGGGGGGATTGGATACGCTTAGTAAACAATATTATGGCCGTGGAGGAATGGATGGCGACATGCAAGGGTAGACATGACAAGTTCTACAGTATTTGGGCTATGTGAATTCACTACACCAGTACGTTTCCAGGGAACTTCCAACTAACGGCTTCCTGAACGAAGGAATTTGTTGATGATTGACTGTTTAAGATTCACTGGATCATTTTATTGTATACTTAAAAGTATTTATACTTTGTGCTGTTCTCTGTTACCTCCTTACTTTCCTCCCCCTTCTCCCCCTTTCCCCCACCCCTCTTATTCTTACCATATTCTCTGGTCATGCCCCCTGACCTTCCCTGTTGGATTGGTTATCCCTGATATTACCCTCTATATTACGAATAAACATGGATGGGTGTTAATTAATACAGAGATTCGCTAATAGGAATAAGGCAACTCAAAATGTGTGGATTTATCTGTGTTAATACTACATATGCAGATTATATACCTTTATGCTCTTTATGTTGGATGGTCAATTGGACCCCTTTTTATGTATCAAGTTGGGCTCTTGTGTGGGCCTGTTGACAAATGGATGGCTTTCTTTTGCATTTTTATGTTCTCTTGTTTATATATCCTATGTTTTGTTTCTATCCATTGAATAAATAAAGATTACTTTAAAAAAAAAAAAATGAAGTCCCATGACATTTTCAGCAGGCCCTGCATCCTCCTTCCTTCAGTTCTGTTCCTGCTTTAACCCACCAAGTGTAGGGTGACCAAAAGACAAAAAGTTATTCAGTTGGTGCTACCCCAACTTACCCCCCAGACCTCAGAGTGCTTTGTAGTAAATACACTTCCAGTCCAGTTCTGTTCTTTTTCACCTAAAAGTAGCCCAGATATTTCCTATTAGGGACAGGCGAATGGTTCAGGCTGAGCATACGTTTGGCCCAAACATTGCCTGTTCGGGTATGTAAATACCCACATTTTCTATAGTCAAGCCGGCAGCCACGTCCTTAACAACAGATGAGTCATCAGCTGTCAGCAGGCTTCCCTGCTGACAGCTGAATGAAAGAAAAACATTGCTAAATTTTCCGACAATTGAAAATTTCTAAATAAACCGGCGTGGGGGTCCCCCCAATCCATACCAGACCCTAATCCAAGCATGCAGCCTGGCAGGCCAGGAAAGGGGGGGGGAGCATGGACCCCCTTCCAAACTATACCAGGCCACATGTCCTCAATATGGGGGGTGCTTGGATGGGGACAAAGGCCTCTTCCTGATGACAGTGGTTGTGGGGGTCTGTGGGCAGGGGGCTTATTAAAGGGGGCTTCCAGATTCGGATAAGCCCCCTGCCCGCAGACCCCCACAACCACCGCCCAACATGTGGACAAGGTTATTTGGAGTGGCAGAACCCCCCCATGTTGAGAGCAGAACCCCCCCCCCCCATGTTGAGGGCATATGGCCTGGTATGGTTCAGGAGGGGAGGCTCGCTCGTCCCAGCCTTTTCTGGTCGGCGGGACTGCATGCTCAGATAAGGGTCTGGTATGGATTTTCAGGGGGGGGGGATTTTTTTTTAATTTTGACATGGGGTTTCCCTTAAAATTTATACCAGACCCAAAGGGGGGGGGGGGGGACTCCACACAGTTTTTTCATTTTTTTATTTTGTTTTGTCGACAATGGCTTGCAGCCATGATAATCAATTTAAATGTCTTTTTTTTTTTTCTTTACAAATGTCAGTTTTGCTGCAGCAGGTTCTATACATGGTACAGATGTGCCACTTTACAGGCAGACTATGGGGACCCCCATGCACTATATTTAACCACTTAGTTAAAGGCACTTAGGCAGGGCCTATTTTTTACACTTGATGTTTACAAGTTAAAAT
The DNA here is from genome assembly GCA_028564925.1 of Lithobates sylvaticus. Lineage (NCBI taxonomy): Eukaryota > Metazoa > Chordata > Amphibia > Anura > Ranidae > Lithobates > Lithobates sylvaticus. Next base: position 131,109,136 of record CM053036.1, on the reverse strand, counting down.
CATGTTTTTTTGCTAGAAAATTACTTAGAACCCCCAAACATTATATATATTTTTTCAGACACCTTGGAGAATAAAATGGCAGTTGTTGCAATACTTCTGTCACACCGTATTTGTGCAGCGGTCTTACAAACACATTATTTGGGAAAAAAAATTTTGAATAAAAAAAAAAGGAAACAGTAAAGTTAGCCCATTTTTTTTTTTATATTGTGAAAGACAATGTTACGCCAAGTAAATTTATACCCAACATGTCATGCTTCAAAATTGCGCCCGCTCGTGGAATGGCGACAAACTTTGACACTTAAAAATCTCCATTGGCGAAGTTTAAAAATGTCTACAGGTTACCAGTTTTGAGTTACAGAGGAGGTCTTTTTTTAGAATTACTGCTCTTGCTCTAACGATTGCAGCAATAACTCACCTGTGTGGTTTGAACACTGTTTACATGCGGGTGTGACTTACTTATGCGTTCACTTTTTTCTTATTTATTTTACTTTTTATTTTTTACTTTTATACTGTCCCTTTAAAAAAAAAAAAAATGGGATCACTTTTATTCCTATTACAGGGAATTTAAACATCCCTTGTAATAGAAAAAAATCATGACAGGTCCCCTTTAATGTGAGATCTGGGGTCAAAAAGAAACATCGGAGATGACCAGGGCGCTGAAGGAGGGGGGTGGGCATCACTCTCGCCCCCGATAAAGGTGATCTTGTGGTGAATCCGCGGCAGAGACCATTTTTATCCGGAAAGCAGACTGCCCGCTATTTTTAAAAATACTGGGGTTATGGCAGCTATCTGCTGCCATAACAATGGTATTCAACATCACAGTACAGACGTATAACGTCAGCGGGCTGTTCGGAAGTGGTTTTAAAGGAATTTTTCATTTTTATTGTTACACTTTAAGTATCATTAAAATCACTTTATAAACAATCTTTTTAAAAAGTTTTTTTTGCATTGATACATGTCCCCCAGGGCAGTACACGGGCCCCATACTATTTGTATGGCCAATAACTTGCATATAAGCCTTAAAAATGGGGACTGTTGATTTTTCATGTTCGGGTCCCATAGACTTTAAAGAGAAACTGCAGTCTGCTCACATTTGTAATAAAAACATCTTTGCCATTCTGAAGCTTCCCTCCAACCACTTTGCTTATTGTTTTATATATATACTGTGATTCTGTACTTGCCAAATATGCTTCAGAAATCTCCCTCTACTAAGTCTATCTGCAGCCCTTTTAACTTGTGAATTTGCGGTCTGTGCTGTCCCCGACCCAATCAGCATCCACATATCCAACCAGTTTTGGATCTGATGTTGCTGGTAACAGTAACTTCAACTGAATTGTTCCTTTGAGGCACTGCATCACTCTTTTTATTGCATTCCAGTCACACTGACAGGGAGCTTAGACATTCCTGCATAGTATGCCCACTGCTGTGGCGTCTGGTCTTGTCACAGTGAGAACATATAGCAGTTTACCAATTGCTCTGTGATATTGTTGGGTAGCAGGTTTTCTGCTCCATTGCTCTTTAGATGGTCTGGTTCCATAGGAGTTGTCAGATCCTTTTCATCTTGCATATGGAATTGTTCCAAGATTTCCAAGATTTTCTGAGATTGGTTGAGAAAACTTCTATCTTCTCTCTCTGTTTGGATTCCCAAAGAGTAGCTAATGTTCCCAATTTCTTTGATTTCAAAATGTTCTTTCAGCTTGTGAACTATATGATTGTAATCCCCTTCTTGTTCAAAACTAATTATTATGTCATCAACCTAGATCAGGATGTATATCTATCTGTCTTCTTGACTCTTGGAGTAGAGACAGGGATCTGCTTTACTTCTGGAGAATCCCTGGTCTCTCAGCCCTCCCTTCTCTGTGCTCAGGTTGCTCAGCTGTTGGTCAATTGCTAGTACTCATCCTTCCACAGTGGCTCACCTGTTGATCATCTCTTGCTCATCAGTCAAGCCCACAGCCAGCCCATTCTGGATATTTAAACTGCCTGGTTCATTTCTTCAATACCTTCACCTTAGTCAACATATCTACAGACTCTCTGCTGTGTTCCTGTTGAAGACTTGCCTGGTTGACGTTCCTTCTGGTTCCTGATCCTGTCCGCTGCCTCTGACTACACTGATCTCTGGCTTTCTGATTTGCTGGCTTGATCTGACTACCCAATTTGGCTACTGCACCCTGGCTATGTTTTGACTACGTTTACCAGTTGTACCATTTTTACCATTTTATTACAAGGTGTGATTTTTACTGCATCTTCTGTCTCTGTCTGTGTCATGCTTCCTGACACCCTCCTTGGTAAGTACTTTGTTCACTTTCTCATTCAACATCCTTGCAGATTGCTTAAGACCATAGATGCTCTTCTGAAGTTTACACATAAGGTTGTGTCCTTGCTCAAACCCTGGTGGGTGCTCCATGTAGAGATCATCCTTAATGTCTCCATATAGGAAAGCAGTTTTAACAACTAGGTGCTTCACTTCCCTGCGGAAATTCTAAGAAGCGCTCTGATGGTGGAGTGTTTTATGATGGGAACAAATTACTTTTATGATGGGAACAAACAAATGGTCTGGCTTTGTATTAGTGGATATTCCCTTCTGCATCTGACTTTACTTTGAAAGTCTACTTACTTCCTATAATTTTATGGTTAGGAGGGAGCTCTGTGAGTTTCCAGGTTTTATTTTCTTGAAGTGACTTTAACTCTTCTTCTGCTGCCCTTCCACATTTATTGGCTTCACGTTTTTGGCAGTTTTTCTATGTCTTCCCAGGATGGTGGTTCAAGTATGCTGTGTGTTTTGACAGTGTATGACATCTTGCGGGTGGTATCCCCTTCGTAGTCTAAGTGGATGTTCTGATTTCAGGCAGTTCAGCAGGATCTGGTGCGGAACTTGATTTAGGCAATGTGAGTTCTACCTCTTGTTCTGACTTGTTCTGACTCCTGCAAAGGTTCGCTTTGGTTGACCTTTTCTTCTGGTTTGCTTGGCATTTTCACTTCACAGCTTTCAGGGTGTTTCTGGTGATGTGTTTCTGGTGATGGTGTTTCTAGTGATGGGCTCTCATCAAAATTAGCACTATGGCTTATTGTCATTTTGTCAGTCTTTGTGTGTAGGATTCTGTAACCCTTAGTTTGCTCACTGTAGCCTACTAAAATGCCCTCTATGGCTCTGTTCTCCAGCTTTTATCACTTTTCACTTGAAATATAGGCATTAGACATGTGCACACTGAAATATTTTGTTTCGGAATTTCGTTTTCGTCCGAAAAATGTATTAATTTAGTTACTCCCGTAATTCGTTTTTTATTCATTTTGTTTTTCGTTAAAAAATGCATTCTTCCGAAAATCCTAATTAATTAAGGTCGAATCTGTCATTGAAGGCTTATGGTGTCTGTCGTATGTTCAAAGAAGATTTGACGGAGCAGCTAATCTGTATAACGCCATATAGTTTAGCTGCTCTGTCGAATCTTCTTACAACTTTCGACAGATACCATAAGCCAAAGATTCAACGTTTGTATGTTTTTCGCTGCTTTGTCGAATCTTTGTCGTTCATGTTGAATGTATATAGTTCAAACAGAAAATGGACTGGTGATAGTGATCACTGATCAGACAGGTAACAAGATAGGGTATATAGAATCTATATAGAATCTCAATCTATAATATAGAATGTATAATAATAAATCCCCCCCCCCCCCCCACAACACGGGCAGCCTCTGAGGCTATCACAACACTAGCAAGACTAGTATCACTATCAAGTTCACAACACTAACACAATAGCAGCAGATTATTATGAAAAATTTAAGTTGAACTGTAGCTTTCTTCACTATTCTGCTGCTGTGCTTATGCTTAATTGCTAAATAATTCCGGTTCTCTGACAAATGGACCAGCTAAGTTTGACTGTCTTCTGAAATGATTCAGTGTGTGTGTCTCTCTCTGCTAGCAATCGTAAGTGAAAGTAAGTTGGCTGTACGTGTGTACTTAGTTCTAGCTATTTTACTGCTCCTCCTCTTTGGTTACAATCAGCCAATAACATTCATCTTCATCATTATTTTTATTTTACTTCCCCTACCCAATTCCAGCAGCGATCTTTTCTCTCTATGTCGAATCTTTTCTCTCTATGTCAAATCTTTTCTCTCTATGTCAAATCTTTTCTCTCTATGTAGAATAATCTTGAATGAGAGAGTTAAGGTTAGGCACATTCGACCACAGGTTCGATAGACACATATTGTTATTGTCAGCATCATGTCGAATCTCCTATCTATAACGAACTGTTGTCGCAACGAAAACAAAAATAAAGCATTTATATCAGAGCTTTCATTTTTCGGATTCTGCACTTTCGTTATCGTTTGTTAAAACGATAACAAAAATACCCGAAATTTGGACGAAAATGCATTCGGATGAAAACGAATGCCCATGTCTAATAGACATATGCTTTACATCCAAACACTCTGATGTGCCCTATGCTAGGCTTTAATCCATGCCACATTTCAAAAGGAGTACTTTTAATGGCTTTTGAGGGTAGTCTGTTCTGTAGTTAGGCTGCAGTCATAACTGATTCTCCCCAGTACTTGTGAGGTAGGTTGGCATCCGACAACATGCATCTGGCCATTTCTATAAGAGTGTGTTTTTGCTTTTCTGCTGTATGGTGTACTATTCCTTGTCTCTTAAGATATGAGGCCACTTCTTTGCTTATGTATTCTCCTCCATTGTCAGTATGTATTATTCCTGGTTTGTCTTGGAATTTGTTGCTAGACATGGCTTGAAGTTTCTCTGATGTTTCATTCTTGTGTTTCAACACATAAGTAGTTGTGTGTACCTGGAATAATCATCAATGAAGGTCAGTAGATATCTGTTCCTGCCTGACATGGGAGTTTTCATTGGACCCCATACATCACTGTGTATGAGCTGCAGGGGATGGGTAGATTTTCTTTGAGATGCCTGTGGAAGGGAAGCATGTGTGGCTTTTGCTTCAATACAGCAGTTGCATTTCATGTGCACTTTGCAAGGCGCTATTGTTAAATGTTCAGATAAACTTATTTTTAGAATGTCCTGTATAGCTTCTGGACTTCTGTGTCCCAGTAACCTGTCCCATCAAGTGAATAAATTTGCTGTGTAGGTCATTAGAGACTACATTGGCTTACTGGCCTGTGATGCTGAGCCTGTATAGGTGATCATCTTGTTTTCCTTTTGCGAGGAGTCGCTTATCATTGTGAATTGTGCATTCATCACCCTGGAACTTAACTGTGAGACCATTGTTTGCAAGACTTTTCACTGATAGAAGGCTGCCTTCTAGTTCTGGAACATACAGCACTTTATTTACAAGGATACTCTGCTTGGCTTGTGGTGTAATGCAGTTCAGGAAGCCCTGGATTTTACCTTTGGCAGTGATGCTTTTACCGTTTGCTAGGAAAACTTTGTCTTTTGCACTGTAATCAATGTTTGTGAAGAAGGTCTCATGGCTAGTCATGTGGCTTATCACACCTGAGTCTATGCAGCAGCCATGTGGCTTGCCGCTTTGTGTTACTTTAAAGGTGCCACTCCATGATGTGTCTGCAGTTTCCTTTGTGATTTGTTTTGATTCTTTCTTTTGTGGATAGCGCTAGTTTTCGCTGCTCGGCTTTCCAGATAGAACAGTAATTTTTTAAGTGACCGGTCCTTTTATAGCGAAAACAGGCTCAGCCTTCTTTGTTGTGCTTTGTGCCTTTGTATATCTTAAGAACTTTGTCATCATGGTGTGTATTTTCTTTTCTTCTGTCATATTCGTCAATGAATTTCCCTTATTCAAGTGTTGGTTCCTGCTCGGGTATGGTTTCTAAAGAGTCAATAAGAGCAGTATATGTCTCTGGAAGGCTGCAGAGGAGCAGGGCAACAATATGGTTATCTTTGATGTTCTCTCCAATGGCACGTAACTGCTCTATGGTCTCTCTCATCTTATACAGCTTTCGTAGCAAAAACTGTTTGCTGTTTAGACTTGAACGCTCATGCAGCTTTTGTAATGTAGTCCACATACCTTTGGCCCTTTTCTCTGTTCTTATGTGTATAAGCTGGTCATCTTCCACTAGTAAGCTTATGATCGCCTTTGCTTGTTTATCCTTCCTATCACAGTCTTCCGTTTCTCCGTCTGTGGGTCTGTCTGTAATTAGCACTTGCTACAAGTCATCAATGCTAAAAAGTATTTCCAGTTTAAACTTCCATAGCTGGTAAAAGGCATTGTTCAGCTTTGCTATTGCAAACTTCACACACTGTGCTGTGTAATCTTCTTTAACCGACCAGGAAATCTTTTTTGGGTCAACAAACACTTTAACCACTTTAGCCCTGGAAGATTTGGCCCCTTAATGGCCAGGCCCTATTTTGCAATACGGCACTGTGTCGCTTTAACTGACAATTGAGCGGGCGTGCAACATTTTACAAAAAGAAAATTGACGTCCATTTTTTCCCACAAATAGAGCTTTCTTTTGGTGATATTTAATCACCTAAACAAAAAACTATTTTGAAAAAAAAACAATATATTTTACTTTTTACTATAATAAATATCCCCAAAATGTAAAAAAAAAAACACATTTCTTCCTCAGTTTAGGCTGATACGTATTCTTCCTAAAATTTTTGGTAAAAAAAAATCGCAATAAGCGTATATTGATTGGTCTGCACAAAGGTTATAGCGAAAATAGCGGATACATTTATTGCATTTTTTATTATTATTCTTTTTTACTAGTAATGGCGATGATCTGGGATTTTTATTGGGACTGCGACATTGCGGTGGACAGATCGGGCACTTTTGACACTTTTTTGGGAACATTGACATTTATACAGCGATCGGAGCTAAAAAAAAAGCCACTGATTACTGTATAAATGTCACTGGCAGGGAAGGGGTTAACACTAGGGTGCGATCAAGGGGTTAAATGTGTGTCCTAGGGAGTGCTTCTAACTGTGGGGGGATGGGACTGCCTGGAGGAGGAGACCGATTGTTGTTCCTAAGCATTAGGAACAACTGATCAGTCTCCCCCCTGACATTATGGAGATCTGTCTATTTACATTAACAGACCCCCGTTCTGTATCTGTGTGGAACGATCACGGGTACCTGGCAGACATCGCGGCCGCCGGGCACGAGTATCGGCTCATTCGTCGTGCCGGCGGCACGTGCAAGCTCCCCCTAGTGGTCTTAAAGCGGCCGACGTACAGCTATGACGGCTCGCCCAGGGGAGCCAACCTGCTGCAGTATAACTGTGGCGGCTGGTCGGGAAGCAGTTAAAGACCTGAATATCTGTAGCTTTTAACTGAAAAATTGTCGTTCAACCTACCCAAGCATATTGTATAGATTTTGGATTGGTCCCCACATTAGCCTGCTAAGCTGGTGAATAATGGCCTGGGCAGTCAAATTTGTCTTTATTAAGCTGAGGCGACACTGTTCTTCTTTTCTATATATCTGTAAACCCAGCAGTAAATCAGACTCATCCTTCTTGGGATCAGCACATGGGGATCATGATAAAACTCATGCCACTGCTAAGATAGCAGATGAATGCCAGGAACTATTGATCTCTAAGCTGTGATTAGGATTTTGGCAGAAGTGCTGCAAAAAAGAATTAACTGTAAACTTCCCAAACGCTAACAGGCAAATTGGATTTTCTATGCGTGTTCTGGTTAGTAAGTCACATTATAAATGGGTTACTTATACATACATTTAACTCTAAACATATTGGGCTGATTTAGTAAAACTGAAGAGTGCACAAACCTGTTGCAGCTCTGCATATAAATCAATCAGCTTTCAAGCATAAGAAATAGCTTAATAACATTCTTTTTTTATTGGCCCGTTCATACAGAACACATGTACATTGCCTTTCATTGGGCAAATTGCTATGTGATTTTTTTTTTTTCCATAAAAACACTCATATGGGTGCAACTCTGCATAGAAACCAATCAGCTTCCAAGTTTTTTTTCAAAGCTTAATTGAACAAGCTGAAGTTAGAAGCTGATTGGCTACCATGCACAGCTGCACCCGATTTTTCACTCTCCAGTTTTAGTAAATCAATCCCATTGTGACTTAAATGACAGTTGCCACAATTCTTAGCAATTAGGAAACCTAGGACTTGTCCGATTCAGCACCACAAATGTATAATTTATTCCCTACCTTCAGGTCTGTGCCATATGGACCCAAAATAAATCTAAGGATCCAGGCAAACAGCTATACACAAGGTTGATATACAATACATGTATGTGAGCATGTATTACCTACCAAAAATTTTTTTCTCCACTTCTTATGATTCCGTCAGTTGAGGGGCTCCAGAAAGATTTAGAAAGCTAATGACAAACAGAAAATGTGTGTATAAGAGCTCACAATAACTTATAATCTTTGCACTAGACTACCTCTTTTCCAATTTTTCATCTATATTCTATCTGAGCTTCATATAATCTCAATGGCCCATGTGTTTTAAAGTATACATCTCTATTTAAGGTGTTACTAAACCCAGGAGCCTGCATTCACTATATCTGGTCTCCCACAGTACGCAGAACATAGGAATGCAATAGTTTTAGTAAATATACACCGCTTTCTTATCAGTAATTATAGCTGATATAACTAGTTATAGTTATCAGCAGTCTTGTGACTTCTATCAGCTTGTAGGAGGAGCTTTCATTCTCCCCTGAATGTCCTATGAGTTTGCAGGACCCATGACCCTCTGTCTATACAGTGCTGATTGGCCCTGTGCTGATCCCATCCAAGGAAAAAAAACTTTCCAGCAATGCACACCAAACTAAGCATGTGCAGTTTGTCCCCTAGCCTCTGTTCTATAAGGATATGGATGGGGACAGTGGAAGAAGGGGAGGATCAGAGAAGACAGGAAGACAGGATCAAGCCTTTTTACACAGGCTGAGGATTAACCCCTTAGGCTCCACAGTGAGTATAACAAGCATGTTCAACTGCACATACAGACTGATTTTACTGTTCTAGGTTTAGTAACACTTTAATCTTGTTGTGGCATCTGTTAACCACTATTTTCATATGGTGATAGCATGTCTACGCAGCATTGGTAACACAGAAATTTAGCTTCAAACTAAATTCTGTGAGTAGGACGTTTTTTTGTTGTAGAAGAAATACCATGGGGTGAATTTATCAAAACTGGAGCAGACGGAATCTGGAGTACCTGTGCATGGCAGCTAATCAGCTTCTACCTTCAGCTTGTTAAGTTCAGATTTAAAAATGAACAATATATTTGCCAATTGCCACTGACAATTGCGTGGTCATGTGACCCTGTACCCAAATAAAATGAATACATTTTTTCCCCACAAATAGAGCTTTCTTTTAGTTGTATTTGATCACCTCTGCGGTTTTTATTTTTTGCGCAATAAACAAAAAAATACTGACAATTTTGAAAAAAAAAAAACAATATTTTTTACTTTTTGCTATAATACATATCCCCCCCAAAATGTTAGGACTTTTATTCATTTTTTATTGTTTTTACTGGTAATGGCGGTGATCTGTGATTTTTAGCAGGACTGTGTCCTTGCGGCAGACAAATCTAACCCTAAGTGACTCTTTTTGGGGACCAGTGACACTATTATAGTGATCAGTGCTAAAAAAATGCACTGATCCCTGTATAAATGACACTGGCAGGGAGGAGGTTAACACTAGGGTGCGATCAAAGGGTTAAATGCATTCCCTGGGAGGTGTTTCTAACTGTGTTGGGAGTGGATTCACTGGAGAAAAAGAGAGATCGTGATTCAGTTTAGCTGAAACGCGATCTTTCTCTTTTCCTCCCTGACAGATGAGCTGTGTGCTTTGTTTACATCAGCACACCGCTGCTCCATCTCTCCTGTGAATGATCGGCAGGATTGCGGCAGCCGGACCCGCTGATTTGCTCCCGCTGTGTCCAATCACGTACGGTACGTGATTTTGCGCACCGGGCCACCCTACCGCAGTAAATGTAGGTGGGGCAGTCCGGTAGTGGTTAAAGAATGCTGCTGCACTTCTGTATTAATGAATATTCAGTTTAACCCTGTCAACACTGCAGAAGGAGAATACAGCAGCAACAAAGGAAGAAGTTCCACAGCAGTTATCAGCTACAGTCAGGGTTACATATGTAATTTGTCTGTGTATTTAGCTGTTTAGATTTCACTCAATGATTCAACATTTGTTTGGAGTTACCCTTTAAAGCTGAAGTCTGGGTTGTAAAAAATGTTACTGGGGAAGAAAAGGAAGTCCCAGGTGCTGCACATCACACAAAACCCTCATGTAAAGAGTGGAAGCAGCCTCAGCCTAGACTCCGTTAAGGCCACAACCCCGACATGTTTCACCCTGCCCACATGGCTTAGTCATGGGAATAGAGATTTCACAAACAGGGGGAGATAAATAAATAATCATCTACTGCTTACTTGAGAAAAGATCACTATCAGGTGGAATGCCTGCCGCACAAGGGAGTCATGGAAAACAAAGATCTAGCCCACAATAATTCAGAAAGGTGTCCAAAGGATACAAAACATCCTAAAGAATGCAGGCTACAAAATGCCCAAAATCCTGTCTTGGCAAGGTGGTTAAAGAAAAAAATTAAGAAAAAAGTATGCAATAAATAAACAGCCCAGAAGAATAAAATATTAAAAACTGTGCAAAAAGACCAAAAAAAAAAGAAGAAATGTTGATAATGTCCTTAAAATTGAAAAATCCCTACTTTTATCTGAATGTGGAATAGGGAGTCCAACAGTATATTAAAAAACAGTTTCATCAAATTTTACTCAAACTTACACCTGCCTGCACTCCCAACGGTTGTCAGCCAACTAGAGCTTGAAGCGCCACCCTTAACCACTTTCAGACCAGACCAGGCCCCTTTTTGCGATTCGGTACAGCGTCGCTTTAACTGACAATTGTGCTGTCGTGCGACGTGGCTCCCAAACAAAATTGACGTCCTTTTTTTTCCCACAAATAGAGCTTTCTTTTGGTGGTATTTGATCGCCCCTGCGGTTTTTATTTTTTGCGCTATAAACAAAAAAGAGCGACAATTTTGAAAAAAACACATTCTTTTTTACTTTTTGCTATGATAAATATCCCCCAAAAATATATAAAAAAACATATTTTTTTCTCAGTTTAGGCTGATACGTATTCCTCTACATATTTTTGGTAAAAAAAATCACAATAAGCGATTATTGATTGGTTTGCGCAGAAGTTATAGCGTTTACAAAATAGGGGATAGTTTTATAGCATTTTTATTAATAATTTTTTTTTACTAGTAATGGCGGTGATCATCGATTTTTATTGTGACTGCGACATTATGGCGGACACATTGGACATTTTTGGGACCATTGTCATTTATGCAGCAATCAATGCTATTTAAATGCATTGATTCCTGTGTAAATGACACTGGCAGTGAAGGGGTTAACCACTAGGTGGCAGTGTAGGGGTTACATGTTCCTAGAGGCGTGTTTCTAAGTGTGGGGGGTGTGGCTGTCAGCTAGTGAATGCTGATCTCTGCTCCAATCACAGAGAGCAGAGATCGGCATCACTAGTTGCTAGGCAGAAAGGGGAGATGCTGTTTATTTCCGCATCTCCCCGTTCAGTCTTCTCGTGAGACGATCGCGGGTATCCCCGCCGCGATCAAGTCCACGGGACCCGCGACCGGCCTCACGGGGGTCCCGACGGCGCATGCCCCGATGGCACGGCGGCATCTTAAAGGGGACGTACCTGTACGCCCTTATGCCTGTCCGTGCCATTCTGTCGACGTACATCGTTGTGCGCCGGTCGGCAAGCGATTAAAGTGGTGTTTTCCCTAAAAAATTAAAAATTGCTGAAAATTCCTAAAAATATAAAAAAAAATAATTGGACATTTTCTTTTTTAACTTACCTCTAAATGCCTGTTGCTAGGGGGTCCCTCGTAGTCTGCCTCCTTCAGCGCCCGGGCTGGTGACATCACTTCCCCTCTGCGCAGTCAGTCATCTGGGACACGTGACAGGTCCCAGGTGACTGTGCGGCATATCACGGCACGTGGTGCCGCTCGCACATGCGCAGTGGGTGCCCGGCTGTGAAGCCACCGCCGGGTGCCCACAGTAAGAATGCCGATGCCGCAAGCGGAGCGGGGAATGAGGGGGGGCTTTGTTGCCCCGCATCGCTGGACCCTGGGACAGGTAAGTGTCCGATTATTAAAAGTCAGCAGCTGCAGTATTTGTAGCTGCTGACTTTAATTTTTATTTTTTTTTAAGGGGCACTCCACTTTAATTTCTTTGTAAAAATGTTAGCCTTGTTTGCACTGCAAGAGTTATGCCCTGTACACACGGTCGGACATTCTGACGACAACATTTTTGGTTCAAACGGATTTTGGTTCAAACTTTTTTTGCATACACACGGTCGCACAAAGTTGTCGGAAAATCCGATCGTTCTGAACGTGGTGACGTACAACAAGTACGACGGGACTATAAAGAGGCCAGTAGCCAATAGCTTTTGTCTCGTAAGTTATTTTGAGCATGCCTGGCACTTTGTCCATCAGAATTGTCTACACACGATCTTAATTTACGCGATCGGATTTTTTTGCCAGAAAATTTTAGGTCCAGCTCTCAAACTTTGTGTGTCGGAAATTCCAACGGAAAAAGTCAGATGGAGCCCACACACAAGCAGATTTTCCAACAGCACGATCCGATCACACATTTTCCGTCGGAAAATCCTATCGTGTGTACAGGGCATTAAGAAGGGGATTCCCTGATGAGTCTTGTGACCCTGTGATGTAACGCATAGGAGAGGGGCAAATGGTTTGACGCTTTGATTTCCTTGGAGCAGTACGAGTTTGTTGCAGTATCGTGGATTTTATACTTTTACATGCTGTACACAGTTGGTGCACTGGCGCAACCGATAAATGTGAGTCTGATACAATTATTTTAATAAACGTTACTGGTTTTAAAAGATATAAGCACCCTTTCTTTTCACATATATTGAGTAATGGTGGAGAAAAACTGACAGGACGGGAAGGAAGAAAACACGATTTGTTAATCCAAGGTGACTAAAAGGCTGTCTTTGACCAAACTTAAATGTGAGGTCACACACTATGAGGTAAGCGCATACCTAATGGAGGAGCACTGTGGTGAATTAACACAAAGCACGTTTTGAGGATTTGTGAAGATTTAGCAAGCCTCGTCTTTATTTGATTTTCATTTATTTTTCACTTGATAGCACTGAAGCACTGGATCCATTTATTTGGACTAATATAAGAAGAACTATAATTAAATAACCACTGGCACATGTTTAATTAGCATTTTACACGTTAAGAGATATGTGATTAGTATATAAATGCATTGTACAGGTATGTCTTATTAGCGCAGCAATTGTTTAAGTTTATATTTTTTGCACATTTTATACCTGGAGTGTTTCTTGCTGCCAGCTTAATACAGTGAAATAGACATTTTAGTTGCTCGCAATATTTTTTATGATTTTAAGGTAAAATACTTACCTTATTCCTCAATCCAGTAGGCTTCTCATGAAGCCGCCCTAGATACTGGCCCTCCATAGCTGTTCCTCCTTGCTGCCTGACCAATTACAGCACTCTAATGTCAACATGTAAAATGCAAGACCAGTGATCGCCCATTATATTTGAGAACACTAAAGGCCCACGTCAGAGGTAAAAGATTGTTAGATGCCAGGAGAGCAAGGAATAAGGCAAGTTAGTCACCTCATTCATCATTCTTCAACCAAAATGGGTATTTAACCCTTGCTGTCTGAAAGGGACCTCATTGCAAGTGTAACTTTTTCTTTAGTTAAGAGTTCAGCTTTAACTGATATGCAAAAGTTATTTTTGTACCTATTGAATTTTGTGTGTTTTCCTAATTTGCCTCATTGCATTATTTTGCACAAGGTTATATGCATCTGATCTTTTAATTCCTCTCACAAAGTTAGTTCAATTATTTCTGCTTTGATTATCTGTAGGAAGGAAATGTAAGACCACTGCAAGCCAAAATGTTCTCCGAACAATGAGAGCTGCAATTAAATGCAGTTAAAGAAAAAAAATCTGCCAACTGTGATTGGGAAAACTGTGGCAGACTGACGCCCTCTGTGATTTCAATGTCATCTATGTTCTGCTCAGTTGCGCCTCCTCTCACGCATTACTCCTTATTCAAGCTAAAAAGGAAGAAAAACCTGTAAGCTGAAATTATTTAATCAGCATAGGTTATGAATACAAAGAGGAAATACGGAGAGATTTCTGTCTGTACAAGGAGAATGTCATTGCTGATCTGGGTCAAATCTAACTTTCTTCTCCTGATAAAACTAATTGTCCCAGTGCTCACTCCAAACACTTTCCTATGGCCTGGTTTGCTTTAGAACTTGGGGATAAACTGTGCTGAGTGCCCTTCTAGCATAATGAAGGACAGCTTTACAAAATCATAATAATAGCAAGTATACATGAACACTAGCATGAAGAGAACTATGTTTAAAGTTGTAATGTGGAATATGAGCGTGTAAAAGCTAAACTCCAACCAAAACATTTTTATTTTATTTTAATTAGAATAGAATGCAGAAAGGTTAGAGCCTCTTGTATTTCTTCTTTCTGTATGTTAGTCAGTGAGATTTCACCCTAACTTCCCAACAGGACAGGTGAAGGGAAATCTCTACAATATAGATTTTTTTTTTATTTATTTATTTATTTATTACAGGATTTATATAGCGCCAACAGTTTACGCAGTGCTTTACAATATAAAAAGGGAGACAATACAGTTATAATACAATAAAATACAAGAGGATTAAGATGGCCCTGCTCAGAAGAGCTTACAATCTAATAGGGTGGGGGAGGTAATACAAAAGGTTGTAACTGTGGGGAATGAGCTGATGGAAGTGGTAAAATATTAGTTGGAGACATGATAGGCTTCCCTGAAGAGATGAGTTTTCAGGGATCGCCTGAAGGTAGCTAGAGTAGGGGATAGCCGGACAGGTTGAGGCAGCGAGTTCCAGAGGATGGGAGAGGCTCTGGAGAAATCCTGGAGACGAGCATGGGAGGAGGAAACGAGAGAGCTTGACAGTAGGAGGTCTTGAGAAGAGCGGAGAGGACGGTTTGGGATATGTTTGGAGACAAGATTGGTGATGTAGCTCGGGGCAGAGTTGTGGATGGCTTTGTAAGTTGTGGTTAGTATTTTGAATTTAATTCACTGGGTGATTGGGAGCCAGTGTAGGGATTGGAGGAGAGGGTTGGCAGACACTGAACGGTTGGTAAGGTGAATAAGTCTGGCAGCAGCATTCATGATAGACTGAAGAGGGGATAGCCTATGGAGAGGCAGGCCAATGAGAAGGGAGTTGCAATAGTCAAGGCGAGAGATAACAAGGGAGTGAATGAGGAGCTTGGTGGTGTCATTTGTTAAAAAGGGGCGAATTTTTGAGATGTTACGGAGGTGAAGCCTATCAGTACTGTAGATGCAGCAAAAGTTTGACCATTTCTGTTTTGCTTTTCTCGGTGAGCCCACATTTCTTGCCCGCAGGAGCCGCTTGGATATCGGTTTGCCCAGGCCTCCCGCTGACTAATCCACAGCCAGATACAGGGTATACACAGCCAGGTGCACACACTCTTCCACTTGTTCTCTTCAATGACCAGTCTAGGGGATTTGTTTTTGTATTTTATTCAGAGAACTTGGATAGGAGTAGGGAATTAGTAGGATACTCCAAATTATCTATTTACAGGTGAGGACAACTCTCTCAATAGAACTGTTTAGCAGACTACCTGTAGGACCATACAGCTCCTGTATGGTATGAACAAGTCCCTTTGTAGCTGAAGTAACTCAGTAAACTTTGCTTCTTCAAGACACTAGCCAGTGTCCTCTTTAGCTCACACCCAGCAGCTGACTTCTAGCACTCAGCAGAGGGGGATCTAACAGCAGAAAGCACCAGGATCCCCTGTGGGGGGTCTGTACCCATAAGGCTCCCGAAGCACTCACAGCAGCCTTCCTCAGTAGTACCGGACAGGATTCACGGACACCCTCCCTCAGTCAGCTCTCACAAGAACCATGGGTTGCAGCTTCAACGTTTCAGGCCCTCAGGTCGACCACCTGAGGCCGCATGGCAGCCTGCACGTGGGAGACCCCACCTCTCTCTCTCTTTCTCTGCAGAAGACTCTGAGCCCATGCTCCCTTCAGGTATAAATACAGTTACCCAGCATGCCTTGGGGCAAATCCCCTTCTAATTGGCCAGGGCTGCACAGACATCCACGCTTTCATCTGCCAGGGTTTCACCCACTGTCCAATATACTCAATAGCCATTGGATAAGTGTGAACTTGCAAGACAGCAAGAGCAGTACCACAGCACACTGAGCAGACCTCACTAAACAATCACAGCTCTCTGTTAAGCAGACAGCACTTACATTTGCCTAGCTGTCTCCCTTAAGCAGAGAAACCAGAAACTATATACACTCACTCTAGCACCTACCTAAGAGGGTGCTACACTTGTAATAGGGTCAGAGGGACAAAAAGGGATGTCCCCTAATAGAGATTTGGATAGATGCATGCTTCCCTACATCTTTCTAAGTGAAAAACAGTCTGGGGTTAGTCTTTAGAGCCAAAATTAGATGTTATATAATTTGGCTCTTGACTTATGTTACAGTTTTTATAGTTTTTTGCTTGAAAATTACTTACATTACTTAACATTATTTAAAATACATTTTGTCTCAGAAATGCAATTTGTGCCATCAAACTCCAGTGCAATATGCCCTAGAGCAGGGTTCTCCAGACTTTCTAAACAAATGGCCAGTTTACTGTCCTTCATATTTCAAAGGGGCCAGACTGTGGCCAGTGGAAGTATAAAATGCCCCATCATTGGTATTATTTGGGAGGGAGATATTGCCCCATTGTTGATATCATGGGAAGGAATAGTGCCCCATCATTGGTATTAGTGGGAGGAAGAGTGCCCCATCATTGGTGTCAGTGGGAGGAAAAGTGCCTCATCATTCATTTTTGTGGGAGGAATAGTGCCCAATCATTGGTTTCAGTGAGAGGAAAAGTGCCCCATCATTGCTGACAGTGGGAGAACGTGTGTCCCGTCATTGATATTAGTAGGAGGAGAATAGTGCCCAATCATTGGTGTCAATAAAAGGAATAGTGCCACAACATTGGTGTCAGTGAAAGGAGTAGTGCCCTGTTTTGGTATCAGTGACAGGAATTATGAACCATCATTAGTGTCAGTGGGAGGAATAGTGCCTTGTATCATTGTATCAGTGGGAAGAATAGTGCCCTAAGGCCCAGATAAAGGCAAGCAAAGGGACACATCCGGCCCCCGGTCTGCAGTTTGGAGACCACTGCCCTACAGTACCGGCAGCACCCCACCACAAGGATCAGTAAACAGAGTTTTACTATTGAGTGTTGACCAGTAGTGCTGGGAAAAATAGTGTGGTTTATCTGATCAGCAGTGCTGAGTAGAAGGAGTGTTTGACCAATAGTGTTGTGAAAGAGAAGTGGTGAATTTGACCAGGTCTGTGTGATTACGAAGCTCAAACTGTAGTGCCTATTCACTCACACTCATATTGAGACATACTGTGAATGTCAAGATCAGATTTATGACCATACACAGAAGTCAGTGAAAGCAAATGTGCATATAATGGCTCATGGCCCAATGCTGCAGGTTAGTGCTGTTTATGTTGGTATAGTTCCAACTAATTAAATAACAATGTATTTTACTTTAAAAAAAAAAAAACATTTCTGAAGGTAATACATTGCCATGTAATGCTCACGTTTTTGCCGCAATTCGTCCCCCCGATGTCGCGTTTAATACCCAAAAGAAACTTATATTATTCATTGCTGGCCAGCACAGTGGTATAGTGGTTAGCACTTTCACCTAGCAGTAATAGCGTCGCTGGTTCAAATCCTGACCACGACACCTTCTGCCTGGAGTTTGCATGTTCTCCCTGTGCCTGCGTGGGTTTCCTCCGGGTACTCCGGTTTCCTCCCACACTCCAAAGACATGCTGGTATGTTAATTAGATCCTGTCGATAAAATTGGCCAAATATGTGTATGTTGTATGTGTATGTGTTTGTAAGCGCGTCGGGACCCCACAGGGCAAGGACCACGCTATACCCTGAGGCTATTCAGTTCACATAGGTTGCGCTATACAAGTCATTCATTCATTCATTCATTGTCATTTTGCTTGTGGGCACGTGAAGCCCACAAGCATTTATTTCCGTGATACGGTGCAGCTGAGCGACCAGCATGCCATGCCCCATTCTCGCGCATGCACAGTAATGCGCCGTTGCGGAGCTGTAAAGTATACAGGTTGCCATAACAATGGGCGGCATCGTCTGAAGTGCCCGCCACGTTGTTATGGCAACCTAGCCCTCGGCGCTGCCCACTGACTAAGGGGAAATGATGACATACATCTCCCAGAAGCAGTAGCGAGCGGAGGCGCCAAGGGAAGTGATGTAAGGAGCCTAGGTGATGAACAAGGAAGATTTCAAGGGACCACATAGCAACAGACAAAAAAAAGTAAGTAAAAAAAATAAATACATTTCTCCAAATGATTTTCTTTGTATTATTTCATGCACATTAATGAAACATTTTTTTTTTTTTTTGGGTGGAACGCTTTAAGAGGTAATCCACCTGAAAATGACATGGCAAATGAGTGTACATTAGAAAAGTGAGTCATTCAGTATTTTATGACATATTACAATAGTTCCAGCCATAACATAACATGTATCTTACAGCTTCTCACCTCTGTCACCCGCAGGGTTAAATTTACCATAATGAACTTAGTCTACCCAAAAATCAATGTGCTGATCATTTGCTTGGAATTCCTTGCTCTTTCCATCCCCTTAAGGCAATTGTGATCAGCTTAAGGGTGAATAGGTAATTGCAGTGACACTTTAGAAATTTTTAGTGTCTACAAGAACGCTGGGTATGGTGCACCTTTGTTAGATTTTCTAACCTGACAAACTCTATAACATATGAAATACTCTTTTCCTGAATTTAGCACTGCTTGATTTCTATGACTTCAGGTCATCTATATTGCGAAAGGTAGAAGGTTTAGGCATAACAAATATTGTAATTTATGGGGTGGATTATATTAAAGGGTCTGCTTTACCTTTATGCTAAATATTGATCTTAGCTTGCAATAAGCCTGAAAGGACATGTTTACCCCTAAAAATTGACTAGTGCATTATAAAAAGTGCAAAACATCCTAAAATTATTAAACCACAGTGTCCAGTGTATACTGTAAATCAAATCTTCACATAATTCATGTGACTGCACAAATCTTCCATGTTCCAGCATTTAAAATTATTAAAGTGTCCCTTGCCAAAATTCATAAAAGTGTTTGTATCCACAAACCTTCGGGAATCCACCATACATGCTAATCTCCGCTCAAAGCTAGGCTGTTGCAGCTGGAGCCAACGCCACATTTTCAAGTATGCCTATATTCCAGTTGTGGGCTGATGACACTTCGTATGTATATGTTTATGCATTTATTTATTTTTTTAGATGACATTTGTTATAGAAGTTTAGGATGAATTGATTAGCACATATTGAACTTTACCTTGGGGTGACAGCATTGTTTTTCTAATTACCTATTCGTTTAGTGTTACTGCTGTACTTGAATTTTTAATAGCTTGAGAGTTAACTTTACATGGTAAGCATACATTTACAAATATCAGGGCTTTCCTTACCCATTTTATTTAAGAAAAGCTCAGGTCACACAAAATGTTAATAAGGAGGTGGAAACTCAGCTTCTTGCACAGACAGAAAGGGCTGCAAGGGCTGGGATGATAATTTTATGGCACAGTGTATAGAAGCCCCAGCTAAAAATGACGCTCTGCTGGACCTGCTAATCTCGAACATTGTGGAGCTTATTACTAATGATCCTATATAGGAACATCTCAGTAGCAGTGGCCATAGCGTGATTTTGTTTAATGTTATCTGTGAACAACAAGTATATACTATAAAGATAAAAACACTTCATTTTAAAAGAGCATATTTTCCAAAGCTGAGTGCCTCTCTCCAAGATCTAGACTGGGAGGAAATGTTGTCATTACCCTCTTCAGCCCCGGAAGGATTTACCCCCTTCCGGACCAAGCTTTTTTTTTGCAATACGGCACTGCGTCGCTTTAACAGACAATTGCGCAGTCGTTCGACGTTGTACCCAAACAAAATTGACGTCCTTTTTCCCCACAAATAGAGCTTTCTTTTGGTGGTATTTGATCACCTCTGCGGTCAGATTCCAAAGAGTGGGGAGGTAGGTACAGTTCACTTTTTGGAATCTTGCTTGGACTGTTTCTTTGCTTTCCTCTACACAATGATATATATGTTTATAAATATTTGATATTATTGCAGGCATCTTTTTGTACCCCTTGAAAAACATATATTGACTACATCCCTCTCTATGGGGTAATCTGGCCCTTTATGTATTGGTTTTGGCTGGGTGGGTGTTGAGCCATCTAGGGAGCATCTTGAGTGGAACTCACTCCCACGCCCCATATTTTGGAGGTAGGGGGAATTTGTTTTTTTTTGGGGGGGGGGGGGGGGGGGTTCGAGGGATTATTCACTTGTTGTGTGAGTTCTACAGCCACTTATGTGCAAGTTTGTATCTTTGTGAAGTTGTCTCTATTTGTGTATATTAATACTGTTTTTTCCCTTTTTTTTTTTCTATATACACCTAGAGTTGAGTAAAATATAGTCCTCTTTACTTAGAATAAATACTTTACGTCCTTTTCCTGAAGAAGCCACAGTGGCGAAACATGTTCAAAAGGTTGGACGTGATATCTTCATGTATTTGATTGCAGCATTTTTGTTTGCCTATGATAGGTTGTGTGTATATACCTTTTAAAGTCCCGTATCTCCAAGCTTTTCTATTCTTTAATTTAGGGATGTTGGTACCATATTATTATTAAGCATTTGGAGCTGACCTTTACCAATTTTCTTGAATTCAAAAACTAGTGGCTAAAAAGATACACAGTATGAAAAGCAAAACTTAAACAACTTCACATTGTTTGATTCTCTCAGCTTTTGTTTGGAAAATTAATAATAGTTATGGCGTTTATTTTGGGTAAAGAGATTGTCTGGAAATGAGGACATCTTTCCAAAAGGACTCATTCCAACTGCTAAGTCAGGATGAAGATATTAAAAATAAATTTAAAGAACATAGAAAACTACTTGCAAGACACTTGAATAGAAAGTGGGATTTTTCTTTTTGGAAATGTATATAAACCATAGAATAGTCCCACGTGGACTACAAGATAGAACAGTTCCTGCAGAACATCTCCATAAAGAAAGGTTCCTCCCCAAATGGAAGGAACTCTGCATTAATCATGGACTTGCAGTAATGGGCCTGATAGTGGAGGAGGAAAAGATTCAACTAGGTGAATTAAGAGAACAAATAGTGGAAAGTGCACGAGGCCCAGATTCCTTAAAGAAAATTGAAGAATTCACTAAACAGAATGAGCCCCTTTGAGAAGAAAAGGCTCAACACAATTTAAAAACAACGAAACAGTCCAAAATCAGGAGGGACCTACTTAGCCAATTTTGAAAAAGATCAAGTCTTCCTACTTTACCATTAGGCGGGGGAGGATTGGGCCCTTTAGAAGGAGTCAGTGATCCCAGTCTGGTCCTAGTGACATAGATGAGGAAAGTGCCTCTAAAATGGTGACTTCTTTAGAGAAGGAGGGGCAGAAGACTACGAAGACCACCCCCTGTCTCTGAAACATCACTAAACACAAAGGTTCAGCTAATTGTCAAGAACAAGGACAAAGCTCCAAAAACAGGTAACGAGGGATCACGCACAAGTCAAAAGAGATAACTTTAGAGGATCCGAAGCCTGTATCTAAACCAGTTATGAAGGTAGTTAACCTTTCTGCTTTCTTCCTGGCCCCAAGACACATCAAGCTATTTCAAAAATAGCAGATGACCAGAAGGCTATTAGCAACATGGATAAATTCACTGTGTATAAAGATATTACCTTGTTTCTAAGGAAAGTCTTTTTTAGATCTCTGTATGAAAGAAGAGATGCACCAGATTCTGTTGAACCTCTTCTACACGCAGATGACCAGAAGGCTATAGACATCTTGAACTCTTTGCTGGATGAGAATAAGGATCATTCAGCAGTAAGCTGTCCAATTAGGAGAATAGCAGACCTTAAGATACAATCTAAAAAGATGCCCCCCCCCTCTCAGTAAAAATTGATGGTTGAATCTATTTTTAGAAATGGTACAATCTGACCTGAATAGCATAGAGTGGACACAGAAATGCCCCGATAACCTATCATGAGAGGAATGACAGGCCCTTAAGGAACTAAAAGAAGCCAAGCACATCATAATAAAAAAAGTGATAAGGGGGACAATGTCATTCTAATGGACAAAAAGCTCTATGAAACAGAAGCCAAGAGACTTTTGGGGGACCCCATGACATATAAGAGACTTGATCATGACCCCTTCCCTGAGGTAGTACACAAATTGAATAGGAAGCTTGACGAGGCAAGAGATGTGGGCCTCTTTAATAAACGTGAATTTGAGCATCTCTTTGTTGGAGAGTTCAATATACCCACCTTTTACATTATACCAAAAGTGCAGAAAAACCACCAGGGAGCCCAATTGTCTCAGCGGTACAAGGTCCGCTGGAAAAAATCAGTGGATACTTGGACTCTCTACTTGGGGATGGTCACAGGTCAAATCTTACATTCAAGATACAGGCCATGTGTTGTCCAAGATCTCTGACCTGAGGTGGGGGATGAAATTTGGTTGATAGGTATAGATGTGGAGTCACTCTACACCTCGATCCCCCACAAGTGCGGCATAAGAGCAGTAGAGAGCTTCTTGGATTCGCTCTATCCTGAATTTGTCCCACAAAATTTGTTTTTTATAGAGCTATTTAAATTTTCCCTATCAAATAACCTTTCTAAAATTTTCTTCACACTACTATCAGCAAATCAAAGGAACCTCAATGGGGGCAGCATGGGCGCCTGCGTATGCCTGCTTGCATTTGGGCCTTTGGGAGGAAGAAGAGGTATTCACGTCGCTAATGTACCTGGACCACGTACATACATGGTTAAGATACATTGACAATGTGTTTGTTGTGTGGAGAGGCGACACTGCTGACCTGCATAAATTTGTAGATCAGCTGAACAGGAATGATCCTAATATACGTCTACCTTACACCTTTGATAGTTCCTTGATCTTTGGATTGCCATTGAGAATTGCAAACTGTGTACATGCACCTTCCGCAAGGAAACTGTGGCTAATACACTTCTATGGGCTGATAGCTATCATCCTCCCTCGCTTAAAAATGTTAAACCAGTGGGTTAGGATCAAAAGTAAGTAAAACAGTCGATCTAAGAAAGGAGGGAGCTGTATGGGAGATTCAGTGAATGTGGATACTCCCATAAGCAAATTTGTAAGGCAAAAGGTAGAGCAGCAATCCAGAATAAAGAGAGTCTTCTCTCCCTGGACTGCAGTGCTGAAAGTAAAAAATGAATAGAACCAGGTCCGGTGAGATTAATAACAGCCTATGGTGCTCAATCGGATCTAGTGCGTAAAATACTTGAAAAGCACTGGGGAGTACTGACCAGTAGCCCGGGGCTATCTGACATTGTGAGACCGAGTCCCAAGATGGTAGCCCAAAGGGCCAAAAATCTGGTTGATATTCTGATACACTCTGAGTTTGTAAAGGAACCAAGCTCTAATTGTTTGTAAGAATATCCCCGAAGTTAAGGAATGCTTTCTTTTCCCTATTTCGCCCCCCCTCATTTAAAAAAGCTTATTTGGAAAGCGACAGATGGCTTTACACTTAAGCCTTATTGTGATTTGTTATTTCAAAGAAAAAGACACATGGTAATTTCTGTCCCCCACCATACATACATCTCTAAAGGTCGATGGTTGGGTCCTTCCCATCAGGCACAGCTAGCTCCCATATGGGGTGCCGGAGTGGGAGGAGCCCCTCCATCCGACTACCCGGAAACTTCCCCTTTGTCCTATTATTCCCATGTTTGTCTTAAGTTAATTACCATAATTACCTCCTGAGGTTTTTAGCTCAAATAATATGGCTACGGTGTATTCTTTATGTAGCGCCCCCTATGTTCAGGTAGGTGCTTAGTGTGGGTTTTTGATAGTGTAGGTTGTATATAGGTAAAATAGGCCAGGGCCTTATTCTTTTTTTCTTGGGCCTGGTTGTTTGGGGATGGGAATGTCAGATAGCAGGGGGTGTGGCCACCTACACTTAGGCTCTTGGATACCTCCTCTGCTGGACAGTGAGTTGGACTGTAAGGGAATTGACCAATGGTTAAATCTCTTGGTCAATGGGAGTCTCTCTTATAAAAAGGGGAGGCCACATGCTTCTGGGGAGGACAAAAGGAGAGAGGAGAAGAAGAAGGAGTTTGAGGGCCGGAGGACCGGGGGTTCAGAGACCCCGGAGCCTCCGGGAGGAAGTTTGAAGGCCTGGGGGTTCAGAGACCCCAGAGCCGGATAACCGGAGGAGGAGTCCAGGTATGCCAACGTCTGGCACCTGGAACAAAAGTCACCATGTAGAACTTAAAGAATACCGGGCGTCCCATGCAGGGATGTACCGGACATCAAGGAGAAGGAAGTAGGAGCTAAGCAGACAGAGGAAATTGGGAATCAGCTTTCTGTGAGTAACATGGACTGTTGATTGGGAGTGAGCAAAGGGAGTGCAACCCAGTGGTGCTTTTCCATAAACATGCTGTATGTCCAAGGACTGCAGTATTATACACTTTCCAGGACTGACGGGGATTTGACGACAAGAGTCGTGGAAATTGGCAGTGTGGCCTGTGACTTTGGAGTCTAAGTTCACAGCATTATTCAGAGTGATGCTGGTTGGTCCATATTGGGAGTGTCCAAGAGACTGAAACAGTAAGAGAAAGCAGAAGGGGATCACTAGAAGAGACTAAGTTACAATATGATATTGAAATAAGTACTTTTTCTTCTTTGGATTCAGAAAATCTCATATATTCCATGTAGTTGCTCCCTGATGTATCCCAGAAATAAAGCATCATAAACTTCAAAATTGTCTGGCGTCTTGAAATTGCACATGGGAAAGGAAGAGTGGGGTTATTTGACAAAAAGGTAATGAACAACACTGCAGCCCCCAAGGGGGTAGTGCGCTACATTTATATGTTTTTACATCATTGATATATGGAATGTCGTTTTCAAATGTCGATAAATGCAAAGTGACCCCCCAGCACATACCCGAAGCTTGGGTTTTGTTTAACCATGCCCCTTAAACCCCTCCCACTGTAAAGTTTGGCCTCACCCATTTGTTTGCCGCGGCTTTGCGCACAAAGGCTTCTACCTCCCCCAAGTGTCCCTCATTCTCAAGTTTAAAAGTTGGGAGGTATGCTTATGTTGCACAGTTGTAGGTGGCAACAAGCATGAAAATGAACATAGTGGAAGAATACAAAACACAGCTGGCTCACATGTCTGTAAACTGAAGTGCAGTGCTATCCCAAAAACTCTGTAATATATATACCATGCATGAAACATACAGTATAATCCAACATACTGTACCTCAAATATACAAATATATATATATATATATATATATATATATATATATATATATATATATATATATATATATATATATATATACTCTTTTTGGCAGAATTTTAAATAAAGTCCCAAAAACGAATCCCATTAAGAAATTCTTATGCACAGAGGATTCAAGCAAGTGAATCATAAACAAAAATAATAAAGTACAATCCGTAGTTCAGCTGTGACAAAATATAAAGTGTGCCACTCTTCACACAATACTGAATGTGCCATGCTTCCCAAAAGAAAAAACACCCCCTTCACCATGTGCCAACTAGGGATGAGCTATCATCCTCCCTCGCTTAAAAATGTTAAACCAGTGGGTTCGACTTGAACATTGGCTGTTCCCATGTTGATGGGGACAAGGGCCTCATCCCCACAACCCTTGCCCGGTGGTTGTGGGGGTCTGCAGGCGGGAGGGCTTATCGGAATCTGGAAGCCCCTTTAAAAAGGGGACCCTCAGATCCCGCCTCCCCCCCGTGTTAATTGGTAATGGGGTACCACTACCATTTCACACAAAAAAGTGTCAACAATTTAAAAAAAGACAATAGCTGTTTTTTGACAATTCCTTTATTTATTTATTTTAATCAAAAAGGTTTTTACTGAACAATAAAACATACATCTTAATTTACAGCTCACAACTCAAACATGAACACTTGACATATTGAAGGAGCACATACATTCCTGCAAGAGGGACAAACAACATTGTAATATCCTCACATCCCATTCTCCCATCTTCCTATACCGCAGGGATATGTCTCTGTATAACCTGGGCCTGTCATAGCACATATATGCTAAGTTATCCACGATTGATATCCTGGAACTGGTACCATGCCAGCACGCACCCTCCCCCTCTTGTTTTAATTACTATTAAAGCAATCTGTCTATGATCAAATCCACCGGCCCAAGGCCTGGTGAGTCCAACCAGGGTGTCCATAGTCTATCGTACTTTTCTGGTCATCCCCTGTGTTGAAAGACATATTTTTCCATCCTAATAGTGTCCCCCATTTGAGTTATCCATTCCCCCAGCGTTGGAGGCTCCGTCGCCTTCCAGAGTCAGAGAATCATCTTGCGGGCCTGGAACAGGGCCTTGGCAACCGCCTGTCTAGCAATGTCTGTCATAGGAACGTCATAGAGGATCCCCAGTATGCATGGCTTTGGATCAGTTGATATGCTCTGTTAACTGTGGCTACCACCCCCGTCCAGAATAAGTGGAGTTTGGGGCACCTCCACATCAGGTGAATTAAGTCTCCATGGTCTCTCACGCATCTGGGACATCTAGCGTCCTGCCGTACCCCCATTATGAATAGTCTGTCAGGCGTGTAGTGCACCCTGAGCACAATGTATAACTGGAATAGCCGTTGGACGACATTGACTGAACTGAAGTGCCTCCTCCCATTGCTCACTCTCAAATGTTCCTACATCCCTTTCCCATTTATTGAATGCAGTCTGCGGGAATCCCTCAAGGTAAGTATGAAGGACCGTGGAGTAAATTCTGGATATAGATCCCTGAAACTGTGTTACATCCCCCATTAATCAGAAAATCGGGGTTGGTAAAAGAGTCCACATGGCTCCCCCGGCTTGTGCCCTCACTGCATGCTGCAGGTGTAGGTAATAGAAGAGCATAGCCTGCGGGAGTTGAAATCTCTCCCTCAAATCAGTGAAGGGAGTCAGGCTACCCGCGGTGAAAATATGCTTCACGTGGGTTATTCCATGTCTCTTCCACTGCGCCCTGCAGTCCAGAGATAGTAACTCCTCATAATACTTGTTTTCCCATATTGGGCTGTATTCAGTAAATTCCCTGGACTCCCTGTATTTGTCTAAGCTTGTTCCATACTTTCTGCATAATCGCATACGTGGGAAACCGTTTATTTGATTTTGCGTACGCTAGGGCCTCCATACCTGTAGGTACATCACCATGACCAGTAGCCAAACACATCAGAGCCCTAATGGGTTCAAATTGGATGGGCATCTCCTCCCCCCCGCCGCTGTTGGCATTGCCCTGGCAATATGTTGCGCCTGGGCAGCTAGATAGTAAGCCCAAGGATTAGGAAGGGCAAGGCCTCCCGCCTCATTAGGCTTTTGAAGCTGTTCCGGTTTTATCTGTGGGGGTTTATCCAGCCAGATAAATCTTCTGAAAATTGAGTTGATAATTCTGAACATTTTTAGGGGAATCACCATAGGCGTGTTGTGCAAAATATAGAGGAGTTGGGGCATGAAGATCATCTTTATTAAGTTAACCCTGCCAACCAGGGACATTTTCAGTCGTGCCCATATTTTGGTCCTGTCCCGGATCCTATTTAGCAGTGGGGTCAAAGTTAGTGAAATATAGTCTAGTGGTTCCCCCGTAAATTGTATGCCCAGATATTTCATGCCTGTAGACACCAGTATATTGTGTAGTGTCTGACCTACCCTGTCCGAGCCTTTGTCCAGCAGTAATAGTGAAGATTTAGACCAGTTAACCGCTTCCCGACCGCCTAACGCCGATATACGTCGGCAAAATGGCACGGGCAGGCAAAATCACGTACCTGTACGTGATCGTGCCTGCCTGTGGGTCGCGCGCGCACTGCCAGCGGCGCGCTCACGACCCGGTCGGGAGCTTCGTGACCCCGGCCGCGGGACCAGCGGACCCGATCGCCGCTGGTGTCCCGCGATCGGGTTACAGAGCTGAAGAACGGGGAGAGGTATGTGTAAACAAACCTCTCCCCGCGCTTCCTACTCTGCCTGTCATTGATCGGCTGTTCCCTGTCATCGGGAAAGCCGATCAATGACGTCAGACGTCAGCCCCGCCCCCTAATGTAAAAAAAACACACACGTCACAGCCCATAACCCCTCCCCTCCCCCTAGTGGTTAACCCCTTCACTACAACTGTCATTTATACAGGAACCAATGCATTTAAATAGCATTGATTGCTGTATAAATGACAATGGTCCCAAAAATGTGTCAAAAATGTCCGATGTGTCGGCCATAATGTCACAGTCACAATAAAAATCGCTGATCGCTGCCATTACTAGTAAAAAAAAAAATATTAATAAAAATGCTATAAAACTATCCCCTATTTTGTAAACGCTATAACTTTTGCGCAAACCAATCAATAATCGCTAATTGCAATTTTTTTTACCAAAAATATGTAGAAGAATACGTATCGGCCTAAACTGAGGAAAAAAAATGTTTTTTTATATATTTTTTGGGGATATTTATTATAGCAAAAAGCAAAAAATATTGCATTGTTTTCAAAATTGTCGCTCTATTTTTGTTTATAGCGCAAAAAATAAAAACCGCAGGGGCAATCAAATACCACCAAAAGAAAGCTCTATTTGTGGGAAAAAAAAGACGCCAATTTTGTTTTGGAGCCACGTTGCACGACCGCGCAATTGTCAGTTAAAGCGACGCAGTGCCGAATCGCAAAAAGGGGCCTGGTCCTTTGGCTGCCAATTGGTCCGGGGCTGAAGTGGTTAATGGTCAAACCCGAGTAAATTCCAAAATTACGAATTATTTCCATGGCTTCTCTATGGGAGTCAGAGGTGTCTCCCAGGAGGAGCATGGTGTCGTCCGCGTAAAGCATGACTTTTTCCTGAAGGTCTCCATACTGAAAGCCACATACCTAAGCCAAACTTACCCATGACAGCCCATAAATACTCCCATTCCACGCTATCAAACGCCTTGTGGGCATCCAAGGAAAGCAAGGCTCTGTCACCCATATTATCAGACTGTGTTTGGATGTTTAGAAATAACCTGCGAAGGTTGATGGCCGTAGACTTTTGGGGCTAAAAACCCGCCTGATCTGAGTGGATAATAGTAGAAATGGCCCCATTAAGTCTAATGGCCAGTATTTTCATATCGCTCTGCAAGAGTGATATTGGTCTATATGACCCTGGGTCCAATGGGTTTTTACCTGGTTTTAAAATAAGGACTATTCTGGCCCTGCTCATGGAGTCGGGCAGTCGCTGGGATTCTTTCGCATAGTTTAGTACCTTCAAGAGGCGAGGTAGAATCACCTCTGCATATTGCTTGAAAATTTCCATCGGGAGGCCGTCGTCTCCCGTGGCTTTAGAGTTAGGGAAGAGGCTGAGAGCCCCCTGTAGTTCCTCGAGACTTATTAGGGAGTCAAGGAGTGCACGTTGAGAGTCAGACAGTCCAGGCAGCCCAATGTTCCCCAGGTAGTCCCCCAAGTCAGTAGTCGAATAAGTCACTCTGGATAGGTACAGGTCAGAGTAGAATGTTACCAGTTCCGCCATAACCTGAGTCTGGCGACAATTCCTTTATTAATGTCTTCTTTTTTCCCCTCTTCTTCTGGATTTTCTTCTTCTTTCTCCATCTTGTTCTTCCCCCGCTTCTTCCTCTATCTTCCTCTGCATTTCCTCCGGTCTTCTCCTCTGGCATCTTCCTCCGGTCTTCTCCTCCGGCATCTTCCTCCGGCATCTTCCTCCGGCTTCTTCTTCCCGCTTCGACCTCCGGATGATCTGCCTCAATGGGGGGTTCCCGCTGTGTGACGCTTCTGTTTTTGTGACTGCTCTTATATAACTGAGGGCGGGGCCCAGTTACGTAAACGGGTGACCCCGCCCCCTCTGACACCATGGGGGAAGCCATAGGGAAGTCCCCATGCGTCAGAGGGGGCGGGGTCACCGGGTGACCACGCCCTCAGTTATATAAGAGCTATCACAAAGCTGTCCCTTGACTTTGACAAAGCGCAGGAGCGTGAAACATGTAAGTCACGGTCGCCATGGCAAATTTGAGCTTGCGATCTTCCTACCTTCCTGGTACTCCTCGTTTCTGGCCCTGACCCTGCCTCCCGGCTACACTATTGGTCCCATTGAGCGCTGCATTTTTGTTTATTTTTGGTGTCTATAGTATGCCTGTAAAGTGGCGCAGTTTTCCTGTGTATAGAACAGTACAGCAGCAAAATTAAATTTCTAAAGGAAAACAGTAATTTAAAACTGAATGAATTGTCGGTTCTCGGCAATATAGATAAAACTCATTAAAAAAACGGCATGCCCCCCCCCCAGTCCATTACCAGGCCCTTTGGGTCTGGTATGAATATTAAGGGGAACCCTGATCCAAAAATCCATACCAGGCCCTTCAGGTCTGATATGGAAAGGGGGTACCCCGCACTAATTTTTATTATTAAATGGCGTAGGGGTCCCCCCAAAATACATAACAAACCCTTTAGGTCTGGTATGGATTTTAAGGGGAACTCTGCGCCAAAATCCAAAGGCCACAGGAAAAGAGGAGGGGACGAGAGAGTGCCCCCTCCTCCTGAACCATACCAGGCCACATGCCCTCAACATGGGGAAGGTGCTTTGGGGTCTGACACCAAAGCACCTTGTCCCCATGTTGATAGGGAAAAGGGCCCTATCCCCACAACCCTTACCCGTTGGTTGTGGGGGTATGCGGGCAGGGGGCTTATCGGAATCTGGAAGCCCCCTTTAACAAGGGGACCCCCTAGATCCCGGCCCCCCATGTGAATTGGTTAAGTGTCAAAAATGGTAAATAAGACAAGAGACAGCTTGCGACAAGTCCTTTATTAAAAGATAAAAAAATAAAAATGTCCCACAATGTAAATTCATGCTGCCCAATGGACTGAAAAAAAAATGGGAGGCTCATGCCGAGTGACGCTTCTGCTTGGTGACAGCTGTTATATAGCTGAGGGCGGGGCCACCTGGTGATGTAAACGGGTGACCCTGCCCCCCTCTAACGCCACGCTCTCTCGTCCCCCCTCTTTTCCTGCAGCCTGCCAGGTTGCATGCTCGGATAAGGGTCTGGTATGGATTTTGTGCGGACCCCATACGTCAATTTTTTTATTTTGGTGCAGGGTACCCCTTAAAATACATACCAGACCTGAAGGGTCTGGTATGGATTTTGGGGGGACCCCTACGCCATTTTTTTATTTGGTGCAGGGTTCCCCTTAATTTCCATACCAGATCTGAAGGGCCTGGTATGGATTTTGGGGGGACCTCCACACAATTTGTTATTTTTTTTTGGTTCGGGGTTCCTCTTAATATTCATACCAGACCCAAAGAGCCTGGTAATGAACTGGGGGGAACCCATGCCATTTTTTTCCAATGAGTTTTATCTATATTGCCGAGACCCGACAATTCATTACAGCCGCGATCAGTTTTAAATGACAATTTTTACTTTAGAAATGTAATTTTGCTGTGGTACTGTTCTAAACACGGGAAAGATGCTCTACCCTACAGGCATACTAAGGCACGATCTTTAAAGGAATATTTAATTTTTCTTGTTTTACTTTAAGCATTATTAAAATCACTGCTCCTGAAAAAACGGTTGTTTTAAAAACTTTTTTTTTGCATTGATACATGTCCCTTGGGGCAGGACCCAGGTCTCCATACACTTTTTATGGCAATGACTTGTATATAGGCATTCAAATTTGATTTTTCATGTTCGTGTCCTATAGACTTTAATAGAGTTTGCATGTTCGCTCAAACTTTTTGCCTGTTCGCGGTGTTCGGCTAATCCCTAATGTGATGTATTAGATAGATATTTGAATCACATATTTTATCTGTATATATTTATTTCATGCATACTTTACTTGTGGTTACAATATATTTATTTTGTTTTGTCTTTTTATTATCTTAATATTATAATAATATATTATAACATTCATCTTTTCAACTAGTTTTCATTATATTTGCTTTGCTACCTTTTTCTTGCATTATTTTGTTAGTGCAATTTACTTCAGTGTATAAATAATAACTAAGTTACTAGCACTAGAGTAGACAAACAAATGTATGAAGAATGTATAAGTATACATTGTTTGCTCCAAGGTCTATTGCTTGGACATTTTAATTTTAGAAAATCTATTTTTTTCTGTATGACCAAACAACTCCTGACAGCTCAGTATTATTTGCATTTACTATTTCAAAACAAAAAGGAGCTGCTATATAAGATTTATTTTTCTCATATCGTCTACCCTGTTTCCAGTAATAACAATCCTTTGCAACTTCCTCTGCCGAGGAAGAAAATAATATTGCCATTTTACAGAAAGGACAATCAATACATGGACTTGCCTCACTGTGGATGTGGTGGGGAATAGTATAATAAAGGAATCAGAAAATTCCCAAAGTACACATATCCATCAATCACTCTGTTTTATACTTCTGGATAATGACAGCACTCTGTACAGCTATAGAAATAAAATCTACAAGCTTTAAAAAGAAAGAATTTGCTACACTGATTACACACATCGTCTAATTCAGAAATAGGGACATAGGTCACCATGACACCCTACTTTTAATATATTGCCATCCATAATCCACCACCTTGCTTGATCTTTTAGTGCAATACTTGCCACACTTTAATTAAAAGGATAACATGTTTGTCTTAGTTTGTTGCTGCCAACCTTTACAGCAATAAAGAAAATATGAAAGTATACTCTCTCTTGGCAGATACATATGTTATTGTTATCAGGCATGCTCCAGACTGTACTAGTGTTTAAATGAGGAGCACTAAGTTCATTATCCTTCAATATCTCTCTACAACTAAAAGAAAACCCGTCATTAACACATACTTTTCCAAACAGGCATGTCTGGAAATGAAGCAAGTGAATACTTACCTTTCCTACTGCCCACACTGCTCCTTAGAAGAAGCCTGCTGGGAAACCGACACTTAGTAATAGTAATGTTGAACCTTCTGATATGCATTGTGCTCTGGTGAAAGGAGAGGTATTCTGGGGTATTCAGGTGTAGCAAGAAAAGTAAAATATTCACTTGCTTTTATTCCAAGTATGGTTGACTGAACTAATGTCTGTTAGTGATGGGTTTTGCTATTAACAGGACCGGCACATGCATAAGGCGAGTCAGGCAGCCGCCTAGGGCAGCAGTGTGGAGGAGGTGGTAAAGTTCTGTCTTCAACAGGAAGGGACAAAATAGCACATATTAATCAAATAAGAACAGTCCCATGCCCCACACCGCCCGCCGCACACCAGCCGATTAACCTCTTGTCAAGCTGAAATCTTGTCCCTTGCTTGCTAACGGGTGCTCAGTGTGTCGGAGCGGTGAGCAAGAGATAACAGATGACCGGAGGCTCCAGCGCCAGGCACGCAGCACTAAAAAGGGCAGGTCAGGGGCACTTGCGTTTACTGTGTGGGCCACAGTTTCAAAAATGGTACAGGGCCCTATTTCCTGCATTTTCCCGTGCAAATGTGGCCCATAGAGCTGCTACAGTGTGAAACTAGTCTAAAGTGACCATGTGATAATAAAAGTATGGGGGCTGCCATTTATGACTTCTTCTTAATTCCCTGACTGTCATGCCGATGTTTTGGCTTCACAACTTTCTGAATTTTTTTTATCTAAAACATATAACAGAAGCATTACGACATAAAAAAGAAAGCATCATTACTTAAAGTGACCTAGTCATACAAAAAGCATGGGGGCTGCTATTGATGACATCTCTTAAAAGGGGAAGTATAGCCATTGAAGTATGGTCCTACTTCTCCTGTGGATCACAAGAGTGCAGTTCGTTCTGAACTCCTGTACCCGTTTTCAGCCGTCAGTGTGCTAAAGTCTGCTGTCAGCTGACATCACTCAGCCAGTCCAGGCACAGGCAAGATTGCGACAATGAAGTTGGGATCCGCCCACATGCCTGGATTTAATCACCACTAATGGGGGAAATAGCTGGAGAGGCGCAGCAAAAATCACCACCACCGCCACCTCCACTATATACATGGGCAGGGCAAAGAAAGTGGAGTTAGGGGCAGAGCCAAGGGGGTGCCAAAATGAGGTTTTGCCTAGGGTGTTAAAAATTCTTGCACCAGCACTGGCTATAAAGTAGATCTAAACTATAACTGGATGACATTTTGTTTGCTAACAAAAACTATATTTTTACTAAACAGTCACCTATCTTTTATTTATTTTATTTTTTTCATAAACACTGGTATCACCAGTTTTTTATCCTGTTTTTTATTTCAGTGCTGTTGATCATCTTCTTCAGCTTGTTTCAGACACCTCCTAAATGAATGCATGCTCTCCCTTGTCAGCTGCATTGGTTTTCTGCTATGCTGGACAGTACTGGACAATGCCTGTGCAATGTGTTTTGGCACAACTGCTTATATGCTCTACCATAGGTGCATATGATAGGGGGGCGATGCAGAAGCACATCTCTGTGACAATTGTCACCCTATAACAGAAAGTGCCTGAACAAGCACCTTCACGGCAGGATCAGCAGGTATTATTTTAATGGAACCTGCATACTAAAAATATTGAAACTGGCTTTTGAAACAACATTAGCATGTTAAGGATAAAGAGATTTCGGTGACTGGATTTAGATGCTATGTAAAAGAATACTATAATGGATTTGGGTCAGTTTTATTCTAAATGATTTTAAACATTGTAGCAGAGCGTCCCAGAGAGAGCCAGGAGAAGTCCTGTTCGGGGTTTATACATCTCCCAGGCTCCTCTCATACACATTCAGAGGTCTCTGATACAAGATCCAGTTCGGATCTTAGTCCTCCTCTCCAGGCTAATTTAAGCTCACCTGAGCAAACAGCCTTTGCTCTCTGCCTGGGACACACAAACAGGGATGGTTTGTGAGGAGCCAAAAGGTTGGTAAAACCCTTTAAAACTCTTTACAGAAAACTGACAAGCGGTAGGCTTGCTCAGCCTGATAGTTAGAGACGGTGTATGTTATAGTTAGAGCCGAGACACGGCTAGGACTTTTGTTTGGTTATTTCTGATTTGATGTGTTTTCTGGAAGACTGTGCAGCACCTGTGTATGGACTTGTATTTACATCAAATAAACCCAGCACTGTTTTCCCTACCTCAAGTGGATTTGGTATCTGTGCCTAACTAAACAGCTCATCCCAGGGAGCTTTGTACCTGCTACCTGTCCCCCAGTTTACAACATATATACATTTTTAAAATTAAGTTGGGTGCTTGTTTTTTTCTATAAATATATTTTTTGTATTAAAAATAAACATTTAATGCATAAGAAAGGATTTCTAGACTAGGGGTTAGCTAAATAGACAGAACACCAGTAATCCAGTACATTTTACTGAAAAAAGCTGCTTGAAAAGTGTAAGCCACTAAAATCAAGCCAATGCTCTAATATATTAATTTGTGTACATCAATTTCAGCTGCAACTATTGTAAAGGACATGTCAAAAGGAGCTTGGATTGTTACCTGAAAAAAGTAAATCCTCTGAAACGGTTATAGCAAATAAAAAATATGTACTGATAAAAAAATATCATGCATATGTATCACCCCTGTTCTAAAATAGGGCTTCAGGTAAATTAGTTATGCTGGGTGGTAGACAGCCTGGCTAATTTGTAGTGTTTAGTGGTCAAATTACTTCTGTTCTAATTCTATTCAGTTGTGGCTTTTCCCTTTTTGTCAGTAGGTGGCACTGCTGCCTTTGACATTATTATGATGAGCTACGGTACATTCAAGTTATGGATAAACATACTTTTCTCAGTCAATCAGATTTGCTGCTATGAATGCTGAGAGAAGCTATTTATTGGGAATAAGTCAGGTGATCATATTCTTCCTACCCAGGGCTCTGTCCTGGGTAGATGTGTGTGTGGAACAGCTCCTGGCTGTTAGGCCTGAAGGCTGAGGCCAATACAGGCCTGCTCAGTATCCAGAAACAATTCTGAAAGGAAAGAAGTTCTAGAGAAGTACCAAAGGTGACTCTTCACGGACCGGGGATCCATGAGGTGGCTGGGAGAGCTTCAAGAGGGTTCTCATCCAAAATAATTCAGTATGATGCAGTGAGTAAATCTCAGTTACTATAGGAGACAGCCTATTCTGCAAAGTACAGATGTGCTGGTTCAGCTTAAAGGGTCTTTCCTGTACTGCTGTCTGCCTTATCTCATCTATTTTTGTCTAAGGAGTCAGACTGTTTGCTGATCATTACTAAGGGTATCATGTGCCCTATCCCCTCTCTCCCACATTTTTCCTGTTTGAGAAATAAACTTCTCTCTTGTTTAAACATAAAAGTGACTGGTGCCCAACTTTCTTTCTTGTTTATCACCCTCTATGCCTAGTAACTTGCACCCTGAGGAAGTATGTCAGCTCTCCCTACCTCTGGTAGTCACCATCAAGCTCCCAGAAAATGTAGGTAGGTGCTACACATATCTTTTATTTGCTTCATGTAATCGGCTGTTTTGTGTTTGCTAGCTAAATGCTTTATCACAATTGGTTATTTCAGTGTTTCTCAACTCCAGTCCTCCAAGTGCCCCAATAGGTCATGTTTTCAGGCTTTCCATTGTTTTGCACAGATGATTTGATCGCTTTCACTGCCTTAGTTATTACCACAGCTGTTTCATCTGAGGGAAATCCTGAAAACATGACCTGTTGAGGCGCCTTGAGGACTGGAGTTGAGAAACACTGGGTTATTTTATGGGGGGGGGGGGGGGGGTTATTTGCAACATTTTAATAAACTGAAGTTTACACTTCAAGCTGGGCTACTTGTTTCAAAGCAGCAGCATCACAATTATAGCAATATTTAATAACCTTTTTATAAATTGGAATTTCTAAATGGAATGGAAGAGAAAGGAGTTCTACTTTGAATGTATGTGCTCTAGACTAGTGTATTAATATTCATTTTGCATGTTTTATGTGCATTGACATTTAATAGTTCCCACCATTTTAGAATTTTAGTCAACCATTATATTTTATATCATTTTAATGTCAGTAGTTCACCGCTGCCTTTTTGTCTTACTTAATTACAACTCACGTAGAATGCAATTCTTCGGTTACATGTACAGTATATTTTTCTCAGCATGTTAAAAGTATGACTATTATAATTAATAGGCTGTGCACATGCAAACAATGTTGCTTTGAGTCAATACTAGCTATCTGGTTTCAATCAGTTCATTCATTTCAAATTTGTATATAATTTCTATTTCCTTTGGTTTAGAGGGTACACATACAGTAGAGTTAGCAATCATAGGTTATACCTGAAACAGCATGCTCTTTAGCAAACTACCAATGCTGGTTGTATTGATAATTTGATATAGAGCAGTAACTGGAGGTTTTAAAGCAGTTTAATCTATTATTGTTCAAAATTCTGTATATAGCCCTACAGAATAGACAGTGCACAGTCCACATAGGCTTTGCTGCTTAACTGCAGACAGGAAACAGGAACTTTATTATCAGAGAAAAGACTTAGGGTTTACCATAGAGCAGCTACAAACTTGTCAACACTGCCATGGAAGGTCCTTACATTGCCTTGTTTTGTGAGCTTCTCCGTTGACAAAAGATTAGCTTCAAGAGCAGGAACATAGAGGACATTTTTCACTTTCTGGTGATACTCTGGGACATATGACAGTAAAGAAAAACTTCTAATCCTTCTGATTCCATTATTTGCCCATTAGCTGTGGGGATTTGATTATGTTTTATTCTAGTCATAGTGAATAAAGAAATGTCTGTCATTTGTTCTGTAACTCATAGCTCCTGAATCAACACACTATGCCTGCAAAGACGATGTGCAACTTTTGGATTAAAATATTCATTATCTGAAGCAAAATCAGTTTCTTCCTTTACACTTTTGTTTTTTTGTAGTTCAGGTTTTTCTTTTTTGCATTCAATCTATACAGATTCTGCAATCTGCTTTTAGATGTCCTTGTTTCTTGCACACAAAACATTCACGTGTTTCTTGTTGTATGTTACTGTTTTTATTCCTATATTTCATCTTTAAAGCAGACTCTGTGTGACAGAAGCACATCACTATTAATGTTTTCTGTTTTACACTTATATTTATCCACAAGGTTGCTCTTAACATATTCCAATGTCAGTTCATCCTCTGGATGTGCATTAAGTGCTGTGACAAGTGTTTCATACCTTTCTGGTAAACCACTTAGTAATAGTGCTGCGACATGAAAATATTTTATTTCTATTCCTATATCTCTCAGGTGTTTAACCATTTCCAAGCTGTGCCTTATGTAATCCTGCATATCCTGGCCTTTCACCAGCTTGGTTTGGCTTAGCTTTCTAATCAAGAACAGTTTATTGTTGAGATTAGCTCTTTCATGCACCTTTTGTAATCCTTCCCACATTTCTTTAGCAGTTTTACACTTACATATACTATATGTATGATTTGATAATCTCTGCTAAGAGAGATTGTGCTCTGAACTTTTTGGTCCACAATTAAATTTATTATCATTGTCAGAAGTACCTATAGAGCCACATTCTATATTTATAGTTTCAGAGTTGGTCTCCCCTGTGAAAACACATGTGAATATTGTGACTGTTATTATTCACATTAAGGGTGGTTATATTTGTTCAATTCCACTACAAAACTTTGGAGGAACACATACAACATAAATTCCTCTACCTTTATCAATTCTGACACATTCCCTTTTTTTTTTTTTTTGAATATGGAACCCAGGCAGCAAATCCAGTTGATAAAAATGTGATAGCATTTTTCTAACTCTACTTTGAACTCTACTACTAACTCTGAATTTAGAGCTTTAGGGGTCTTTATATTAACCTTGTGCCTATCTACAAAAGCAGACTTCCCAAACTGCAAAAACTCCCCCCCCCCCCCCCCCCCCCCCACAATTAAATGCAGTCTGATCAGTGCCAATTAAAGTTTGCAGTTTTTGACATACATAGGCATTCTGTGTCTCTTATTTTTCTTTTTTACTAGTAAATGTTTTTGAATGAATACTGTCTGCTTCAGAGAGAAGGGAGAGTGCAAAACTGTAAGTGCTGAAACATGAAAACTTCAAGTCAAATTTGCAATAAAATGTATAATGTCATTATGGCAAGTTCTC
Source organism: Lithobates sylvaticus (assembly GCA_028564925.1). Lineage (NCBI taxonomy): Eukaryota > Metazoa > Chordata > Amphibia > Anura > Ranidae > Lithobates > Lithobates sylvaticus. Next base: position 131,069,968 of record CM053036.1, on the reverse strand, counting down.
TTGCCATATGCCAGGCACTCAGCTTTTCACAGAGGAATGGAAAATGCAAAAGAAACTGTGAAAAATACACCCAATAGAGTATACCTAAAAACTAAAAGGAATTTATATGCAAAACTAGTGGAAGCAGCAATTCTCCTGTATAACACTAATACAGTGAATGAGATAAAAAGAAGAATATATAATCGCGCTAAAACTGTAAATCTAAAGTGAATATGAACCTCAAACAAATATTAGAAACACACCGATCATGGAGCTAACCAGAATTCAGCGTGAGTAAGTAAGGCAAATAGATCAGTGCATATGCGTTGTGGTGGGGGTGACCTTCGCGCTATTAAATGAACTAGACCTTATACACCAAGATTAAAATGTGTAAAAATGCATATATAAAATGTGATATAAATAAATAATATAAATAATATAATATAGTGCCAGCTCAATTGCTGAGTGTGGAAAAATTTCCTAAAAAAAGCAGCAAAATCCAATGGTGAACACAATCCCACAAGTGAATAAAATAGGTAATGATTTTGCGCTAATGTGCACCAAAATAATATGAATGTGATATAATCATACAATGAATAAATAAATATTAGTGCATATGCGTTATGTTATAAAACCATAAATCTCAAAAACACGAACAATAAATGAAAAAAAGGGGTTGTGAACCATCGAATGGTAAATTCACAAATTTCAGCTAGACTATATAACTCAAATAGATGTGACAAAAAAGAGTGAAAAAATAGACCAAGTCCAATCATATATACAAAATTAAGGTATGTATGGCATCCACCCGTGCAAAACTAAAGTAAAATAAAATCAAATAAAGTCCATCCATAAATAAGATGAATCTTCAAATGCTGGTGTGAAAAAGACTGTGCTGAATCCACCACCGCTATACAGAGAGTTACTTCTTACCAGAAACCCATGATCCCCTGTTACAGAGGATCAGGGAAAGCCTGTAGTAATGATACAATCTCCGGGATGCACCAAGCAACACCGCAGATCTTCCAATTGCCTGTGATGATGATACAATCTCCAAAGTGCAACAAACAAGACCACTACTCTTCAAACTATCTCATTATGTTCAAGCCCGTAGATGGATGTGCCTGGCATGTAAAATATATAAATGCTCCAATAGTGTAAAACCTTCAGATTTATTAAAACGAATAAAACAAAGTATCACACTTACAATGTAGTCTCAGTAAGAATGCCTTAAGTCTGGTGTGCACACACTCAGACAGACCCGTCCTTCTGGATACACAATCAGCATACACAAGGTGACATCAGCGCGTCACTCCACTCGGGCACACACCCACTTTCCTATCCTCTAAGGTAGTGACATGAAATACAGTGTCTCATAAATATTGAGGACGGGAAGCAGGCATGTGAATGCATGTGTATATCTCCTATCCATTAACCGGAATATAATATACGTAGGGATATATTAACCAAGCCCCTGCTCCACACAAGGATGAGATGCTTGGACCAATTGAATTGGGAAAACGATCAGTAAAGTTCTGCTGCTCGGTCTGCTCTGTCTTTCTGAGTGACAGGCTCAGCCGGGAGATGGCCTGGCGCTCAACCTGCTGGCTGAATGAAAAAACACTTTAATAAATTCTGCTACTTGTTCTAGGAGAAGTGAAGCTACACACTGTTCCATATAAATGCATAGAGTTTCTTATTGGAAGTTTGAATCAACCCACTAACTATTGCTGGGGTTCAACATGCTTAGTAGAGTGTTCCATTCTGTTTTAATTTTGGTGAATACATCGCAAATCTAAGCTGTGTATTTTTTATTCATCACAAGTCTTTTTTCTGATAATTCTAATAATACATTACTTCCTCTTACTAGACCTTTAGCTGCATAACACATAGTTTATGGATAGTTTTACTATGTGACTGATTATTTAAGCTGGTTGAAAAGGATAGTTAATCATTTTTCATGACCAAGGATTCAATATACTATATCTGAAGTCTGCTATTTAATGCACTTATTCCTTAAGGTCTGGGGATTTGCCTAATGTGGGGAATTTATTCTATACCTAACACTTGCTGGTGCTTATCATTCATGATGAATTTTCCAGCTCGCTTATTAACATTGAGTTGGCTGTGACCTTACATACAGCTTTGTGTCGTGCTGTAAATTTGATAGACTAGTAGTTTACCTGGCTAAACTATGAATGAGTATATTTTTATTCTGTTCGCTTTACAGGGAAAGACCCTAGACATGGTGCTCATGAGTTTTCTCTGATAATGTCCATACATTCTCAGGGTTGTGCAATGAATCTGGGCACTTGAATCTTCCTGCTTAACATAAATTTTAGACTGGCAACTGTGAGGCAAAGATTCACCAAATTTGGCAAGCATTGGTCGGTGTATGCATGTATGCATGTTGCAATGATTAAGCTGTATGCACAAAGCTTTCTTATAAAAAATGTAAATAATAAAAAAGAAAATCTGCTGATGTTTGATGTCCACCTATTTTGCTCTTCATAGTATACCAATAATCATCATAGTCAAAGGCCTAATTATTGTATAAAAAAAACATTTCTAAAATATTTACTGCTAAGTGTTACCACAAACTGATTTTTTAGATACTTAAATTGGTGTTGCACCCCAATAATAATAAATTCTTAAAATTCCTAAAAAAAATAAAAATAAAATATTTGGAATTTTTTTTAAACTCACCTTTAAATGCCTGTTGCTAGGGGGTCCCTCGTAGTCTGCCTCCTTCAGTGCCTGGGCAGGTGGCATCACTTCCCCTCGGCGCAGGAAGGGCTCCCTCCCTCCTGTCAGTCATCTTGGACACGTGACAGGTCCCAGATGACTGCGCGACCAATCACGGCACACAGTGCCACTCGTGCATGCACAGTGGGTGCCCGGCTGTGAAGCCACAGCTGGGTGCCCACAGTTGTAATGCCGGCGCAGCTGAGCGGATCAGGGGATGAATGGAGCTTCGACTACCCGCATCGCTGGACCCTGGAACAGGTAAGTGTCCGATTATTAAAAGTCAGCAGCTGCAGAAATTGTAGCTGCTGACTTTTAATTTTTTTTTTCTGGATACTTTAAATTCAACATCATAAAAGTCCAATTTTCAAAGCGCAAATCTCCCGTGATTCTTACTGATTGGCGATTATTGATTGGTTTGCGCAAAAGTTATAGCGTTTACAAAATAGGGGATAGTTTTATGGCATTTTTATTAATCATTTTTTTTTTACTAGTAACGGCAGCGATCATCCATTTTTATCGTGACTACGACATTATGGCGGACACATTAGCCATTTTTGACACATTTTTTGGACCATTGTCATTTATACAGCAATCAAATGCACTGATTCCTGTGTAAATGACATTTGCAGTGAAGGGGTTAACCACTAGGTGGCAGTGTAGGGGTTAAGTGAGTCCTGGGGAGTGTTTCTAACTGTGGGGGCGTGGCTGCATGTGGCACGCCACTGATCTCTGCTCTCAATCACAGGGAGCAGAGATCAGTGACAATGTCTCTAGGCAGAAGGGTGAGATGCTTGTTTACATTATCCCCATAGCGTATTCCCACAGCGATCAAGTCCGCGGGACCTGTGACCTGACTCACGGAGCTTGCCGCTGGCACAGGCCCGCAGGCCGCCTCTTAAAGGGCAACGTACAGGTACGTTAGTTGCCTGTACGTGCCCTTCTGTATATCTGTGTGAGGTGGTCGGCAAGCAGTTAATGTCATCAAGTCTGTGCAAATTTCCTTGATGAAAGTTAGCCTAGAACCTGATTAGTCAAACCAGAGTATTGATAAACCTAAAGTTAAAGATGGCAGCTGTCCCAGTTTATAACTAACTTTTGGAATAAGCTGTGCATGGAAGGACTTTGCACACAGCAAAAAGACACCAAAATGTATTTCTCAGCACACCTACCAGCTAGCCAGCAAGAAAAAAACATTACACTGTCTAACAATTTGCATTAAACACAGAGGTTGCTAAACACTTGCAAATACTGTGTAAGTGGAACATTAATTGCCTCATCAAGGCCTTGCTGTACAGGCCCAGCTGTCTTGAGAGCCTCCATATTGGAGGATATATAGCAATGGATACATTAAGGGCAGGTATGCCTGAAGGCAGTCTATTCCTCTCTAAAGGTGTAGGGACACATCAGAAGCCCAGTAAAGCACAATGGCAGCTAATGGAATGCAATGTGCCTACTCACTAATTCCAGAAAGCTAAACAAAAATAGCAACTGCCTGAATTTATAACTATCGTTTAAAGTGAGGTGCACAAGGAAGGGCTTTGCACAGAAGAAACAAAAACAAGATGTGATTCCCAGCCCACATACAGTATCTCACAAAAGTGAGTACACCCTTCACATTTTTGAAAATATTTTATTATATCTTTTCATGTGACAACACTGAGGAAATTACACTTTGCTACAATGTAAAGTAGTGAGTGTACAGCTTGTATAACAGTCATGGGCGTCTGCAGAACTTTTTTCAGGGGGGGGGCATCATTTTAGGGTCACCCATGCACCGCCCCTTTTCGACAATGTCATTATCACATTATAATGGTCAGAGACTGCAGACGTAGTACAGTCTCTAGGATAAGTAATGGGTAAGGGCCAACAGGCCCTCTTACCAGACCCAGCGAAACTACAGCAGTGATCCCACCGGCTGGACAATCGCTCACTCTGGCTTCCCCAGCGGCGACTCTGGTCAGTAATGTAGCATGTCCGTACCCTGGTAGTGGCTCAGTCTTTCTCTCTCTGGTGGTGCTGGGCAGCGTGGCTCTCTCTGGTGGCACTGGGCAGTGTGGCTCTCTCTCTGGTGGCGCTGGGCAGCATGGCTCTCTCTCTGGTGGTTCTGGGTAGTGTGGATCTCTCTCTGGTGGCACTGGGCAGCATGACTCACTGGTTTCTGCCCAGCACACTCCTCGTTCTTTGTCCTGTAGCACTCTCTCCCTCAGCTTTTTTCCAGGTTGCAGTCTCTCAATCTCTCTCTTGATCGAGCTGTAGCCTCCTCCCTGTGGAAAATGGGGCCACCGATCTTTGGGACTACATGTCCCATGATGCTCTCCTCTCCTAGTCTTCTTTGATTGGCCCTCAGTTATGGCCAATAGGGAAGGAGCGGGCAGGAAGCTGGGTGGGGAACCTGGTGAGAGCCGCTGTCTCTTCTCCCTGACAGGAGTAAGGGGAAAGCGGAGGAAACCTCTGATAGCCCGCAGCTCGCCTTTCTCCTGTCACAGCACTGCCAAGTTCTCTGCTGCACTGAGCAGGGAAAAGAGCCAAAGTCACACTATACTGATGGGGGGACTTGACAGCACCTTGATGGTGTCACCCCACTGGCGGGTGGCATCCGGGTGTGGGCTGCCCACACTCCAATTGCGACGCAACTGTGCTGAATTTAAGATCCGATCCCTGATTCCAGGGGGGGGGGCACTTGACCCCCCTTGCCCCTACCTGCGGACGCCCATGATAACAGTGTAAATTTTCTGTTCCTTCAAAATAACTCAACACACAGCCATAAAAAGAGAAGTATGGGTTTCTATTTTTTTTTTTTGCTTAATCCTTATCCTTTTGAGCTGCTGAAATATTTCCTGCCCTCTGAGAAGTGCACAGTTTCTGTTAAAATAGAGTTAATTACCTGTGGGAGGGTCTGCAGACTTTCATACAGCTTAATACTGACAATGTTCTGGCTCTGGAGTCTGGATCCACCCCCCTTCCTGTCATATTGCTTGATTGATGTCAGCTCTCTGCTCGTTCCCGAGACTTCACACAACACACAGAGCTGCTCTCCTCCTTCTCCCTCCTCAGCCTCCCCTCTCCCTTCTCCCTGTTGCAGACAGAACGATCTCAGCACACATTCAGGAAAGCAGCAGGCATTAGTGAATTTAGAAGTCAGGGATAGTGCTCTGTACAGTGTATTTTATTCTACTTTCCTGCTAAAATTATATTGCAAATACAACACTGGCTTTTGTCAGCATTGCCTGCATTTTCTGTAAAACAATTAGAGCTAATATTGGGATTTCATCATTTTATTGGCTATTCAGATTGTTCTATGTGATCGAGGTCACGAAGCCTTCCATGTACATATGCTGGTTTCACACTGCTAGGAGTACAGAGGATGGTGATGACAGGACTGTACAGGGGATGATGGGACTGTATAGGAGTACAGGGGATGGGGATGACGGGACTGTATATGAGTACAGGGGATGAGGATGAGGAGACTGTATAGGAGTACAGGGGATGGGGATGACGGGACTGTATAGGAGTACAGGGATGGGGATGATGGGACTGTATAGGAGTACAGGGTATGGGGATGATGGGACTGTATAGGAGTACAGGGGATGGGGATGACGGGACTGTATAGGAGTACAGGGGATGGGGATAATGGGACTGTATAGGAGTACAAGGGATGGGGATGAGGGGACTGTATAGGAGTGATGGGGATGGGGGATAGGGATGACATCAGTGACAGAGGGATGGTGGTGGGGGATGGGATTCAGAGACAGAGGGATGGAGGGGGGGATGGGATCAGTGACAGAGGGATGGTGGTGGGGGGATGTGATCAGTGACAGAGGGATGATTTTTATGTACAATAAAGGAGACTCTGGGGACATATCGGGGGTCACTATGGATGTGGGGAGTTGTCAGTCTCCCCTCCTATGTACTGTACACAGGTATGCTCTCTACAGATAGCACTGTGTACATTTCAGAGAACAGACATAGGGCACAGATCACTATGCTCCTCACCATGTCTCCTTTTCTGAGATAACACAGTGCTATGTGTAGAGGGCTCACCTGTGTTCATCTCTGGACATGAGAAGTCTTCAGTGCCTCTCCCCCTTCCCCCCCATCTCCCTGTTGCAGACAGAACGATCTCAGCACACATTCAGGAAAGCAGCAGGCATTAGTGAATTTAGAAGTCAGGGATAGTGCTCTGTACAGTGTATTTTATTCTACTTTCCTGCTAAAATTATATTGCAAATACAACACTGGCTTTTGTCAGCATTGCCTGCATTTTCTGTAAAACAATTAGAGCTAATATTGTGATTTCATCATTTTATTGGCTATTCAGATTGTTCTATGTGATCGAGGTCACGAAGCCTTCCATGTACATATGCTGGTTTCACACTGCTAGGAGTACAGAGGATGGTGATGACAGGACTGTACAGGGGATGATGGGACTGTATAGGAGTACAGGGGATGGGGATGACGGGACTGTATATGAGTACAGGGGATGAGGATGAGGAGACTGTATAGGAGTACAGGGGATGGGGCGGAGGGGACTGTATAGGAGTACAAGGGATGGGGATGATGGGACTGTATAGGAGTACAGGGTATGGGGATGAGGGGACTGTATAGGAGTACAGGGGATAGGGATGACGGGACTGTATAGGAGTACAGGGGATGGGGATAATGGGACTGTATAGGAGTACAAGGGATGGGGATGAGGGGACTGTATAGGAGTACAGGGGATGGGGGATAGGGATGACATCAGTGACAGAGGGATGGTGGTGGGGGATGGGATTCAGAGACAGAGGGATGAAGGGGGGGATGGGATCAGTGACAGAGGGATGGTGGTGGGGGGATGTGATCAGTGACAGAGGGATGATTTTTATGTACAATAAAGGAGACTCTGGGGACATATCGGGGGTCACTATGGATGTGGGGAGTTGTCAGTCTCCCCTCCTATGTACTGTACAGAGGTATGCTCTCTACAGATAGCACTGTGTACATTTCAGAGAACAGACATAGGGCACAGATCACTATGCTCCTCACCATGTCTCCTTTTCTGAGATAACACAGTGCTATGTGTAGAGGGCTCACCTGTGTTCATCTCTGGACATGAGAAGTCTTCAGTGCCTCTCCCCCTTCCCCCCCATCGGCTGAAGGAGACACTGACATGAACTTTAAATGAGTGAGGGGAGGGGGGGTTTGTGGGACACAAGAAGGAACATCAAAGCCCAGGGGGGGGGGGGGGTCTGTCAGAGGAGAGCTTGCAGATAACAACCAGGGAAAAAGTGAGGAGACTTCACTTGTATATGCTTCCAGGTTTTAGCTGGGGACACGCTGCCATGGAAACAAAGGCACGTGAAGAAAGTGTTCATTCTAGATAGCAGCCTGGGTGTGCACCTCTTCACCAAGCACACCCACATGTCGTCCAGAGGGAGGAAGTGAAGGAGTGGCTAGATTGTGGAGCAATGTCCACCCCTTGGAAACTTTTGAACTGAGAAATAATCATTAGAGGCTGATTCTGGACTCTTCAAAAGACTACAGGTCTACAAAAACTAAAGGTTTGGGGAAAGAAAGGAATGCAATGCAGGTATGAAGGTAACATGTACTACCTATTTTTGCATTCCCATACTTCTCCTTTAATGTCTAAACCACTGACAACAAAAGTGAGTACACCCCTAAATGAAAATGTCCAAATTAGGCCCATTTAGCCATTTTCTCTCCCTGGTATCATGTGACTCATTAGTGTTACAAGGTCTCAGGTGTGAATGGGGATCAGGTGTGTTAAATTTGGTGTTATCGCTCTCACTCTCTCATACTGGTCACTGGAAGTTCAACATGGCACCTCATGGCAAAGAACTCTCTGAGGATCTGAAAAAAAGAACTGTTGCTCTACATAAAGATGCCCCAGGCTATAAGATTGCGAAGACCCTGGAACTGAGCTGCAGCATGGTGGCCAAGACCATACAGCAGTTTAACAGGACAGGTTCCACTCAGAACAGGCCTCATATCCAGAGGTTGTCTTTGGGAAATAGACGTATGAGGGCTTCCAGCAATGCTGCAGAGGTTGAAGGGGTGGGGGGTCAGCCTGTCAGTGCTCAGACCATACGCCGCACACTGCATCAAATTGGTCTGCATGGCTGTCATCCCAGAAGGAAACCTCTTCTAAAGATTATGCACAAGAAAGCCTGCAAACAGTTTGCTGAAGACAAGCAGACAAAGGACATGGATTACTGTAACCATGTCTTGTGTTCTGATGAGACCAAGATAAACATACTTGGTTCAGATGGTGCCAAGCGTGTGTGGCACCAACCAGGTGAGCAGTACAAAGACAAGTGTGTCTTGCCTACAGTCAAGCATGGTGGTGGGAGTGTCATTGCCTGGGGCTGCATGAGTGCTGCCAGCACTGGTGAGCAACAGTTCATTGAGGAAACCATGAATGCCAACATGTACTGTGACATACTGAAGCAGAGCATGACCCTCCCCCCTTCGGAGACTGGGCCGCAGGGCAGTATTCCAACATGATAATGACCGTTGTACAGGATGCCAAGGTTGGGTCCTGGACGGATGCTATATAGCACCAGTATTTGGGCTGTGGTCCCTTTAAAGGAGTTGCAGCGTTGCTCAGGGGGTCACCCAAAATGGGTGAGGGGTTCCGGGAGTAGCCAAGCAGGAGAGGACTGACTCGCAGTCCTCTCTATGTTTAATAGTAAGTTATTTGGGACCCGGAATTTGGGAGGCTCTGAAGAGATATTCGGGTGGGAAAGAGCCTCCCTCCCTGACCACAGGGATTCAGCGCACAGGGGGTTAAGGGCCTCCAGGAAGACAGCTCATAAGACAGGAAGTAGGGAAGAGTTGTTGGTGTGAGGAGGAGTAGGTGATTACACCTGTCGGTTGAGCTGTGTGGATGTCTGGAGGCTGCTAAAGAACCTGCTGCAAAACTGTATGTGCTTCCCTTAACTTTGTTTTTGTGCTGAAGATAAGCTGATTTTCTGTTATGCTGAAGATAAGCGGACTTTGTTTTTGTATTTTGCCTGTGCGCTGAAGAAAGCCTTATTTTTGATTTTTTCTTACAAATAAATGTCTTTTATTATAAATCTGACGGTTTATGCACTTAATCCCGTGGAGCTATTGTCCCCAAAGTTCACACCGTAAACACACCTCCAGGACTACCACTGCCTTGCTAAAGAAGCTGAGGGTAAAGGTGATGCTCTGACCAAGCATGTCTCCAGACCTAAACCCTATTGAGCATCTGTGGGGCATCCTCAAATTGAAAGTGGAGGAGCGCAAGGTCTCTAACATCCACTAGCTCCATGATGTCATCATGGAGGAGTGGAAGAGGACTCCAGTGGCAACCTGTGAAGCTCTGGTGAATTCCATGCCCAAGAGGGTTAAGGCAGTGCTGGAAAATAATGGTGGACACAAAAAATATTGACACTTTGGGCCCAATTCGGACATTTTCACTTAGGGGTGTACTCAATTTTGTTGCCAGTGGTTTAGACATTAATGGCTGTGTGTTGAGTTAATTTGAGGAGACAGTACATTTACACTGTTATACAAGCTGCACACTCACTACTTTACATTGTAGCAAAGTGTAATTTATTAATTTCTTCAGTGTTGTCACATGAAAAGATATAATAAAATATTTACAAAAATGTGAGGGGTGTACTCACTTTTGAGAGATACTGGGTTAGTGGCTGTTGAGGTCATTGCTCTTGGCCAAAAAATAGTGCAAGGCTCAAAGGCCTACCTTATGTGGTATAGAATTATAAAAAGATGTGACATCTATGGACATCAAACAGTTATTTGCGTCCCAGAGATAGTGGGCCAGAGTATTCAAAATATGGCCAGTGTCTTTAGTATAGGCAGGTAAGGCCATGGCTATTGGTTGCAGGAAATAGTCAACATAGTCCATTTGTCAGGCTGTCCATTGAGGCCACAATGGGGCAGCCTGGAGGTGTGGTCTGATTTTTGTGCACTTTTGGCAATTGGTAGAAGCAGAGGGGGGCTGTAGTGATCCCAAAGTAGAAATTCCTTTTCCTTGGTAGTCAATCTGAAGAGGCTTGTTCGATGAGCCCAGAAAGTTCTTGTTTAAAAGCTTACAGGGGTCCTTTAGATAGACAGATGTACTGTAGATCTTCCCCCAGGAGTCGACTAGGCTTACATTGATAATCCTTGCCATCCTGTACTATAACAACCCTCTGTATCCGCCTGTCTGAGGATAACTTCCCTCTGTTGCTGGAAAGTCAACAGCACCTGTACTTCATCTCAGAACAGATTATTTTCTCCGTCGACGGAGCCACGCACACTAAGTTACTACGTCACTTCCGGAAGGCCAGCGGAGCGCAGCTGGAGTGCAAACCGCCCACTATCAGCCCACACACTTCCTGGAATTACGTTTTTTGTACACCCAGCTACCCCTGCATATAGCTCTGCCTAGCAGGCTAGTGTAGCTGGGCTCATCTAGTTTTTTCAGCTGCATGCTTATGTTTTTTTATACTTTGTCAATTTTAAATCTATTTTTTAAATAAAAAGGAAGTTTCTATACTTTTGGAACCCGCTGCACTATGGGAGTGTTTTTGTCTTTCCCCCTACGAGGATCATACTAATACATCAAGTGGTGTCACTAGGGTTGGTGTCACCCCCCCCCCCCCCCCCCAATAATTTTTGCGGGTGATTTTAACCCTTTTTCAGCGCTAGTGGGGATTAAAAGCTCCCTGCTAGCGGCCAAATAGCGCAGTGAAATTGACGGTAAAGTGCCGCTAAAATGGCGGCACATTACCGCCAACGCACCCACCACCCCGGTGTGAAAGGGGCCTAACCGAGGGCTCCAACGCGATGAGTGAGTTCATCGCAGCTCTGCCCCCACACTTTTCATTATCTGCTGTCCCCAGGGACAGATCCGATCCAGAGATCCCACTGTATGGTGACCTCTGGATCGGATCTGTCCCCGGAGACCGCAGATAATGGCATCATAGGCATTGATGATTTGATTTGGATTTTGGAACTGACCTGCTGACACGCTGCAGAGAAGATGGCAAGATGCTGTGACCTGCTTACGACAAGGCGTGTTGCTTGCTGGACTGAATCTGGACCGAATCTGATGGCCGCAGGGAAGATGGCAAGCTGCGGTAATCTGCTGCCACCAAGCGTGTTGCTTGCTGGATCGGATCTGATGGCCGCAGGGAAAATGGCAAGATGCTGTGACCCGCTGACAAGGCGTGTTGCTGGAGCTGATGGCCGCAGGGAAGATCGCAGGATGCTGCTGTGACCTTCTGCTTGCTGGATGGATCTGATGTGGGTGTGGGACACTGTCTGTCTACACCTGTCCTGTGGTCTGTGGACACCCCCCCCCTTATCAGACCAGCTTAGGGCGGCTCCGCTGAGCTACCTGGTGTCGGCACGGTGGGTGGGTGTGTCATTCAGCTACTGTGCCTATATCTAATATAATATATCTGTGTCCAGCACCCCCCCCCCCCCCCCCATAATCAGACCAGCTCAGGGTGGGGGGGTGGGGTGGCTCAGTCAGCTAATATAATATACTGAGTGTTGTTTTGTCTGATAAGGGGGGGGGGGGGTTTTAGGTGCTGCTGGACACAGTTATATTATATTAGATATAATAGGCACAGTAGCTGAGTGAGCTGGTCTGGTGGGGGGGCGGCTGGACCAGCTATATTACACACACATATATATATATATATATATATATATATATATATAATTATACTATAATATATAATTAATAAATAATCCATTATCCACCATAAATATTCATAGCTGTAGCAGATCACCTTGCACCCCCGGCCCCCCCTATCATACTTGCATAGCCATAATCCATATATATACACATTATTATCCACCATAAAATATTATTCATAGCTGTAGCAGATCACCTTGCACCCCGGCCCCCCCTATCATACTTGCATAGCCATAATCCATATATATATACACATTATTATCCACCATAAAATATTATTCATAGCTGTAGCAGATCACCTTGCAACCCCCCCCCCCCCGCCCCCCGGGCCCCCCCTATCATACTTGCATAGCCATAATCCATATATATCCACTATTATCCACCATAAAATATTATTCATAGCTGTAGCAGACCACCTTGCACCCCCCCCCCCCCGCACCCCCCTATCATACTTGCATAGCCATAATCCATATATATATACACATTATTATCCACCATAAAATATTATTCATAGCTGTAGCAGACCACCTTGCACCCACCCCCCGCCCCCCCCCCTATCATACTTGCATAGCCATAAAATTAAAAGGTCAGCCACGGTGGCGGCGCCAGACACTGGGTCCTCCCTCCTCCTCCCACCAGCTCTTTGGTGGCGTGTCTGTGTGGGTAGTGGGTACCATGGCGACCCCCCCCCGCCGGCGGCCCCCCCACCACCCAAGTCACCCAGAATATCTGCACCCCCCGTCCCCCCCCCCTCCTGATTACAATAAGGGCGCCGGGCGTCTGGAGAGCAGGCTCAGGAGGGCAGCTTTACACAACAAGACACTTTCTTAGTCTCTGCCACTGGATGTTCCAAGCTCCACACTGAGATGTGACAGGGCCGGCTGAGGCTGGCTGGAAGGAGGATACCAGACCACCAGGCGCTGCTGCTAATGTTGTTTCAGCCCAGGGCCAGCGGGCTGCGGGGGTGAAGTGAACGGGGGCACACTGCAGTTAAAAAATAAATAAATAAATCCAAAAAAAACGGCAGCTAAAAATAAAAAAAAAAAAAAAATAAAAAAAAAAAAAAAACAGGGAGGGTGTCACCCCTCTACCGGGTGTCACCCGGGTGCGGACCGCACCCCCCGCACCCCCCTAGCAACGCCTCTGCCCAAGTGCCTCAAACATCACGGATACCCCATAATCGGATCATCTGAACCTGGAGCCAGGACCAGCCAGAGTGTGACCTACATGCCCATTACCCCTGCAGGGGTGCAGGGATCTGGTGAGTGGGGAATCTTGAGAGGGAGCACCCGAGTCACCCAGAATATCTGCAAGCACAACAAGTCACTTTCTTAGTCTCTGCCACTGGATGTTCCAAGCTCCACAGATTATATGTTGGACTTTTGTGTTGATCTAATTACTTTTTAGTTTGGACTTTCCATTATAAAACACGTTTGCGGTTTATTATGCAGGTTCAACACGCTGTTTTCATATGCCGGTTAACACGTCACTGTGTCAGCATACAGACCTCTGTGTTATGGAGACCTTTATATAATAAATTGGGCTGACTATATAATTATATATATACAATACATGTATATATATATTTATAGTTTCACCATACACGTTTTTCCACGTTATATAATTAATTTTTATTTTGGTTCTATCACCTTGCACTAGGTGGACACTTGTGTGAAAAAATTCTATACAGTACCCTTCATTGGGATTGGATGGTGCGTAGCATTTTTGCTATTTCACTTAACACCTGTTTCAGGTGTGCACGCACTGGTGACAAATCATCAGTGGTTCACGTTGTTCCACTAACTTGTTTTGTTTCACTTATATGTTTTTGGTTTTTGGTTCTATCACCTTGCACTAGGTGGACACTTGTGTGAAAAAATTCTATACAATACATCTTTATGTTATAGGTAGCGCCGTTGACCCCAGTATCCATTATCTATTAATGATGTGCAGTAATCTCTAGCAACCAGTCAGTGAGTGGCAATGATATGCTGCAACCTCTGGCAACCAATCGTAATCGCTGCCTGATCTGCTTTAGTAAACTCATTTTAAAACTAGCTGCTATTGTATGTTTCAGATTTGGGGGGTCCAAGAAAATGTTTGCCCAGGTCCAATCAATATTAAAGACAGCCCTGCCTACTACCCATATAATCCCATGCCTATGGCCAAGGCTGGAGAGGCTGTCAACCTAGATGTTCCACCTCAGCCCACTTTACCTGTCCATAACTTGTCACCTTTGTGAGTACAGTACTTTCATTCAATAAATGTATGCTTTCATTATCTACTACACTATGGTGTGTTTGCGCTGGTATTTCCTTGTTCCATGAAAAACCCACTCTGCATTAGTGCTACAGTGCAAATCGTACTCTCCATCTGTGATTAGTGCAAACTTCACTCTGCAATACTCCTCTTTCACAATCAGTGTGCAGTGCAAATCTCACTCAGCACTTAGTGCAAGTACATGTTATTTTTTTTATTAAAACATCACCAAAAGCAACGATCAAAGTTAAAGCCAGTTCAGCATAGACAGCCTACAGATGATATCTGAACTTCCCATTTTTGCAAATTATTTATCAAAACTAGGTGCAAAAAAAAGCCTTACTCATAATTTACAACCTGCTAATTGATAGCTCCACATGGGCCCTATTAAGCTGCAGGAATCAATGACCGTAAAGATCGAGGAACCAGCTAGATCGCAGGCTTTTCAGTCAAAAGGAGGTTTATTAAACTTAAATAGCTTCACAGCAGCAAAAACAAAAGAAAGAGATTTCAGTCTCACCAACTTGTAGAGTCCATAACTGCTATCGCAGTTAAACAGTCCTTCGTTTTTGTCGCAGGTAGCTTCCCCTGCCAGGAGGCTCCCAGGCAGGACACTGCCATTCACTTTTATCGCTGTACACAAAACCACCATCCACCATCCACAGTCTCCTCTAATCTCCTCTACCCCCACCTACAACTTCCTGTCTTTTTTAAACCCACTTCCTCTGACAGGTGAGTTAACCCTTTTTGTTCCTGTAAAGGGACCACAGTCCAAACAGAGGGGAAATGTAGCGTCCTTCCAGGACCCAGCCACGGCGTCCTGTACATATCCCCCCCCTATGCCCCAAAGCCAAGGAGGTGGAGGCAACAGTGGAGCTAAAACATAGGACTCGAGCATCTGCAATTTGATGCAGTCTCCCGGGCCTATGCTCCGCTACAAATTTTAATGGAGTACCAGGAACCACAGAGTAATCCTGGCATTAGTCCATTTACCTTGTCTCATCCATGTTAAAGGGGCATGGTCATAAATCAGCCTAAACTTCCTCCCTGAGAGGTAATATCTAAGGGATTCCAGAGCCCACTTAATGGCCAGACACTCTCATTCAATAATAGTGTAGTTTTTCTACTCTGGCGTCAACTTCCTCCTGAGGAAGACTACCGGGTGCTCCTCGCCATGAACAGCCCATGACAACACCACTCCCAATCCTACATCGGAAGTATCAGTCTGGACAACAAACTCTTTTGAAAAATTGGGTGCTACCAGGACAGGGTGTTGGCACAGTGCCAACTTGAGCTCAAAAAAAGCCTTCTCAGCATTTGTATTCCATTCCACAATGAACGATTTCCGACCCTTAGTCAGATTGGTCAATGGAGCCGCCAATGTGGCAAATTTGGGTACAAACCTCCTGTAGTATCCCACCATGCCCAGGAATGCACGTACCTGCTTTTTTGTGAATGGGCGGGGCCAATTCTGTATAGCCTTTACCTTGCTGACCTGAGGTTTCACCACCCCTCTACCCACGATATAGCCCAGGTATTTCACCTCCTCCATTCCCAAAGCACATTTGTAAGGGGTTAATGTAAACCCCTCCTTTCAAAGAGAGTCCAGCACTGCCTGGACTTTGGGCAAGTGTGATTCCCAGTCTCTGCTAAAAATTACTATGTTGTCCAAGTACACTATGGCATACTCCCGGTAAGGTTGTAAAATCCTATCCATTGCTCGCTGGAACGTGGCTGGAGCAGTTTGCAGACCAAAAGGCATTCTTTTGTACTTAAAACTCCCCTCTGGGGTAGAAAAAGCATTTTTCTCTCTAGCAGCCTTAGTCAATGGATTTGCCAATACCCCTTTGTAAGGTCTATTGTAGTGATATACCTGGCTGGACTTAGTCTCTCAATAAGCTCATCTACCCGGGGCATGGGGTAGGCATCAAACTTCATTAAATTTCCGGAAATCATTGCAGAATCGCAGAGTCCCATTGGGCTTCGGTACCAACACAATCGGGCTTGACCACTCACTCACGCGATTCTTCAATAATCTCCAGGTCTAACATCTTCTTCACTTCCTCTGAAACGGCTTTCCTTAGAGCCTCTGGGATGCGGTAGAGTCGGACAAAAACTTTGACTCCTGGCTCCGTGATAATATCATGCTCTATAACACTAGTGAGCCATGACAAGTCTGAAAATTTTTCTTTATTTCTCTGCAAGAACTTCTTTGCCTGCTGACTTTGGATTTTAGACAGGGTATTTGCTACTTGGACACTCTCCACCCCAACCCGAGGCTCAAGTCTTGCACTAGCCAGGGAGGTCACCAGTTCCCTGTCTGTCCAGGGTTTTAACAAGTTTACATGATATATCTGATTCCTCTTGTCTGGCTGGTGGACTCTATAATTTACCTCTCCCACTTTTTCCACAACTTCAAAGGGGCCTTGCCATCTGGCCAGGAATTTACTTTCCACCATGGGAATCAACACCACTACTCGATCCCCCAGTTGGAAGTGTCTTATTTTAGTAACCCTATTATAAACCCGTTGTTGAGACTCCTGGGCTTTTTACAAATGTTCCTTGACTAGTGGCATCATGGTTAGGATCCTCTCCTGCGTTTGGGAGACATATTCAAGAACACTCTTATGCCCTGTACACACAGTCGGAAAATTCAGACGGAAAAGGTCCGATTGGATTTTGTTGTCGGAAAATCTGATTGTGTGTTTTTCCGTCGGAAAAAATTTGAGAGCAGGACCTAAAGTTTTTCGACAACAAAATCCGATCAGACTTTTACTGATCGTTTGTAGAGAATTCGGACGGACAAAGTGCCACGCATGCTCAGATCAAATTACGAGACCAAAGTTATTGGCTACTAGCCTCTACGTAGTTCCGTCGTACGTAACTAACGTCACCACGTTCCGAACGATCAGATTTTCTGACAACTTTGTCCGACCGTGTGTATGCAACACCAGTTTTGGACAAAATCCGTCTGAAAAAATCGGACGGATTTTGTGGTCAGAATGTCCGACCGTGTGTACAAGGCATTATGCTGAATAGGTTCACTTTCCCAATCCTCTTTAACAAAGTCCAGTAGTCTGCAAGGTCTCCGCTCATATACCAACTCAAAGGGCAAAAAACCCAGTGGAGGCCTGGGGCACTTCCCGGATAGCAAATAGGAGAGCTGGTAACAGACAGTCCCAGTCTTTCTCATCCCTTTGTACCACTCTCTTGAGCATAGACTTAAGGGTCTTATTATAGTATTCTACCAACCCGCCCGTTTGGGGATGGTAGCCCGATGTGCGCAGCTGTTTAATCCGGAAAAGCTTGCATACATTGGCCATAACCATCGACATAAATGGGGTGCCCTGGTCCATGAGTATTTCCTTGGGAAAACCAGTCCATGTAAACAACTGGAATAATTCCCGGGCAATAGATTTTAGAGGATGTATTCCACAGGGGTAGCGCCTCAGGATATCGGGTGGCATAGTCGAGGATCACCAGTATGTAGGAGTGACCTCGAGCCGACTTTACCAAGGGACCAAAGTGCTCCGGAAGTGGGTCACCGAAGTGGTCAACTGACAGGTGGGACAAGAGGTACAGTATCTCTTTCAGACCTGGCCAGTAAAACCGGTCTGTGATCTGTGCCTCCGTCTTTTCAACTCCCAGGTGTCCCCCTAAAACATCATGGATCAGGTCCAGGACCTTGCACCTATACTGTTGGGGTACCATGGTAATCCGATAAAGCAATTCATTACATATTGCGAAGTGTGGCCACCGCTCATTTGCACCTGGCTCTTAGGGAACCCCATTTACTACTACAACCTGTTCCCATTTTTGGTCATGATATAACTTCGAACCTTAATATTATATCTAGCATAGAGTCCTTTCCTTTCTCCATTTTCACCATTTTATTAACTCATTATAATTTATAATAATCAACTGATTACCAATTGCTAATAATTTAATAATAAGTTTCTTAATACATTTTTCAGTTAACTTATTTATAAAAATGTATTCATTTTAAATCTGTGGTATATTTATACATTTATATTTATGTATTTAATCAATTAATTATTTTATCGATTTCTTCAAACGTCAAAAAAATAATCATCAACTATTAATCAGCAAGCTTTTTACTCATATTTAAATTCACTTTGGTCACCAACCATCTATCTCTTTAAATCTGTCCATTGATTGATGGACTGGTCAGCCCATCAGATCTCTCTGTTTCTATTTCCTCTGTATTTAAGACTGCCAGGTTTGTCCTGCCAATCATGGTCTGATGAGCTTCGAAATGCATTACCAATCCTTGCCACTGTGAATAATCACATTTCCTGCTCCTGTGAAGTCACGACCAGCTGCTTCTTGTTTCCTGCCTCCTGGTTCCCAGCATTCTCTGGATCCCTGTAAGATCACAGCAGTGCCCCAGACTGCAAAGGGAAGACATCTATGAGACTCCAGGACTGGCGATTTTCACCACATACTGAACTCATCTAATTTAACCTGTGAGTTACTACTTGCTTTTATTAAATATATGATTTATACTGCACTAAGTCTGGCGCCCCTCTGTTCCCATTTCTACACAGAGCCCATAGCTTCACTCTAAGGGAGCTGCTTCCAGGTGCTAATCATACAAGATCTTGGATCATTTATGGACATTATATTTTAAACAAATGTTTTAATATTATGTGTGCTTATTCATACACACACACATTTTATGTATACCTATCTTCCAGTTGCTATATAATTTTATGTTATCACCATATCTAGCGCCGCTGTTCACCCCTGTTGTTACAACCTGTTCCCATGCATGGGCCAAAGTAGGGTCCTGCATCTGGGCAGTAACACCCAAATCCAGCAGGGCAGGGGTAGAGGCCACTTCCTCATTCTCTTCCTCCAGCATTACCTGAAGTGGGGAAGGTCCCCCCCCCAATGTTCAGGTAGGTCTGTGAACCACATATCTTGACATCCTTAACCGTATCAACACTACTTTCATCACCATTAACCAAATCATTAGCATTTTCATCAATTGGATACACATTAAGAACATTTGGCATTTCAGGGTTATTCCCCTCAACAGCAGGAACAGAGGGACTAGTTTCTCCCCAGTCTCTGGAACGTTCAGGTAGTTTTCCTTGTCCCAACAGTTTTGCAAATAATGGACAGTTTTGTCCTTTTATAACATCATGTACCAAGTTCTTTACCACCCCCACCTCTTTCTCTTGAGTACCAGTGCCACATGCTGTGGAGATGAACACCGAGATGAGAGAGTACTCTAGTGTTCTAGTGTCCCAGTGAATGCACACAACCCGTAAAGTTTTGCTTACAGGACCGATCTTCCCAGTTACTCTAGGAAAAACCAGGGCTACCATGCATACAGAGTCCAACAAAGCCCAGGCAGGGAGGTGGTTCACTTGGACTTCATGCTCAAATTTCCCCTCACTGAGATGTGTGGTGCATACTTTATGGTCATTAAAAGACCCCCTCCGAAGAACCCCTCATTCCATAGGCTCCTCTTGCAGTGGGCAGTGTGCCTGGGTATTGCCCCAGGAATGAAATTGCCAACATTGTACATCCTCTGCTCTCTGAACAGGAACAGAACGCAGAGGAGGTACCGAGAGTGACTCTTGGCTTTCTAGAGTGTTGGTTCCAGGGCTCCGTGGGACGTCCTTTCAAAATTGAAAAATTTCAAAATTCAACATTTGACAATAGGAAGATTGTGGGAACACATAGCACATAACACAATCAAGTAAACAATAGGAGACATATTTGGGTGAATAGAAAAGAGCTGATTGCAGGAATAGGGGGAGTAAGAAAGGGTGAAGAAAGTTTGAATGTAGAAAAAAGAAACCAAACACAGGGTGAAACATTTTGGGGTTGCATGATGTTGGGGAATGAAAAATAGCTAGTGAACCTATGTTGAAAAAAAGAAAGCTGAAAATGGAAATAATTTAAAGGAAGGTATAGAGCAAACTGAATTCAATGGTCTACAGTGCTTCAATGCAAATACATTAAAAGAAGTATCAGATTTGTTTTGTTTTTTTAAATCTTCTTGTCCGCCTTCTTGTCCAACGTCAGTGCCTGACCTCACAAATGCGCTTCTGGAAGAATGGTAAACATTCCCAAAGATACACTCCTAAACCTTGTGGACAGCCTTCCCAGAAGAGTTGAAGCTGTTATAGTTGCAAAGGGTGGGCCAACCCAATAATAAACCCTAAGGACTAATGCCGCGTACATACGGTCGGAATTCTCGTCGGAAAAAGCTCTGATGGTTTTCCCCTCGGAATTCCGACGGAATTTCGCTCAAACTGTCTTGCCTACACGCGGTCACACCAAATTCTGATGGTCAATAATACCACGCCTTAAAAAACGTTCGACTGCACTATAAAAGGGAAGTTTAATGCTTCTGAGCATGCGTCGAATTGTTTCCGAGCATGCGTCGGAATTTTGCGTGTCAGAATTGCATACACACGATCGTAAAATCCGATAGAAAGGTTTTCCGTCTGAAAAATTAAGAACAGGTTCTCAATCCAAAGTCCGTCGGAAATTCCGACAGAAAAAGACCGATGGGCATACACACAGTCGGAAAATCCGATGAAAAGCTCCCATCGGACTGCTTCCATCGGAAATAAGACTGGGATGCCATTGTTCATGTGTGTGTAAAGGCAGGCGTCTCAATACTTTTGGTAATATAGTGTATATTAGGTGTAGTATGGCTGCAGGGAGCAAACTTTCTTACAGGAAAACACGTATGTCAAATTGGGAAAAATAGGTAGGTAAAATACCATATGGCATAAACAGATAAAAAGTATCATGAAAATCTGATGAACAGATATTTTGGGCGATGGTTAAAAGACCTCAATAGCCTTATTTGAGCCATCTTGAAGTAATGTGATGAGTCCATATATCCAGAACATTTCTTGTTTGCATAACTTCTTGGACCTATTAAAATCTTTAGATACAGGGACATATTTGGTTATTGTGGCTCTCAGAAGCTTTTGATCTTTATTTTGGTGTATCAAAAAATGTCTCAAACCACTATGGGGTTGATTTACTAAAACTGGAGAGTGCAAAATCTGGTTCTGCTCTGCATAGAAACCAATCAACTTCCAACTTTTTTTGTCAAAGCTTAAATAAACAAGATGAAAGTAGAAGCTGAATGGCTACCATGCACAGCTGCACCAGATTTTGCACTATCCAGTTGTAGTAAATCAATCCCAATGTGTTTAGGAGAAACAAAATATACCTGTGCTTAGATCCAATCCCAATTGCTTGTCCACGCATATAATCTACCATGTGCTAAAGGGGTGTGACCACATATTGACACTAACAATAGTGGATGAACCCTGTGCACACTGCTATACCCCTTGAAGCAAACTTTGCAATATAAAATAGGAATGTTTACTTCACACATATTGTAATACGTGTTTAAGCTAGCCAATTATGTCACAGTAATTCCTCTTTAGCCAGTCCTACTCTGCTTTGCACTGCAATGGGTTTAGGGGTATAGAGATTTATTCATGGCTATAAAATCAATATGAAGAAAATCGATAAAAGCTTTTAGTACACATGCAGATAACATTTATTAGTTGATATAATAAAAGTATTAGTAAGATATGTTCTATTATGACTAAAAAATGCATGGTCAAAACCAGATCTCATACAAAAGACATGTAAAAAATCGTTATGAAATCAGAGACGCAAATCCATATTGGAATAGATCTACTAAATCAATGTATCCATGTGGGATATACCTTTTCAAATAAAATACTACAAACTGCAAGAATTAAAAAATTGAGGCCAAATAAATGGCGCATTCATAAATGATACTGATGAAGCGCACCACTCCCTTGGGAGCTGCAAAGTTGTTTGCTTTCCCACTGGCCATCCCAGACACCTGGAGCCACCAACTCACTGTTTTATAAGTAAAATAACAGATTAAGTTTACTGGAGAGTAAGTGTATAAAAGGGGTTACAGCAACTGCACTGCTCCACTAACGTAGTGCAACAGAGCAGTGAATACTCACAACAATATGTACAAGAAAGTTGGTATTTGAATAAACCTTGAGAATGTGTCTCCAATTGGGACTGGTGCTCAGGATGCAAATGCCTGGCTGAGCACCTTCCCACCTCCAGCACACTCAAATGAATACAGAAATGTAGATAATAATTTATGATGAAACACAACTACAAGGGAGCTCCCCCTACTTTAATAAAGGTGCAAGGCCTTGCAATGAGATATGCAGTCTTTGATCTTCTTTCTTCTGCTAGCTATCTGTGTTTATAACAATTTGTAATCCAACAGTAGAATAACAAGGGTTAACTTGAGATGAATATTGAAACTGATCCACTTATAATTGTCTCTGATGTATTTGCTTAAGAATAACACAGTGTTAAATTGCAGTGAAGAGTAGGCTTGAGGCCTGCTTAAACTCAGTCTTTATTAGTTTCTCCTCCGTGTGAATACAGGCCCCAGCAACACTGTATTAGGATCTAAGTGTATGAAAGTGCGTAACAAACTGTGGGCAACAGCCCTCTCACCAAACAGGATCTGAGGAATGTAACAGCTTTGCTCCGGTGTCTTGCTTCTATCCGGCCGGCTCCGTCACACCGATCCACTCTGCAAGATGAACCGGGTCCCTCTGATGCTCCAACAGGTGTCTCTGGATCCTTCCCGATCTGGTCACTCAGTCTCTCCAGCAATCAGATGAATGGCAAAGTATGTATTTTTTCCGCTCCACATTGGCTGTAGGATGTGCTCTCTGGATACCTCCTCACAGGTCCTTATAGGCAGGCCATGCGTCCAGAAAGATAAAGAAAATGGCCGCCCGGGCTCTTTTATAGCCTACCCAACATGCAGTTCAGTACAGGGTGATCATGGGTAGGTCACCTGGCATTCTGGGTAAGTAGGTCACAGTAAAATGTAAACAACAGTCACTTTCTGCTCCTTGTTTAGTGCTATAGCAAAGGAAAATAATTCAAGTTAATTTCCTAGATGGCGCCAAATACTAAGCTATGACACTGCTTATAGACTTACATTATTAAGCATTAATAGGCAAAAATATCAGCGCTATACTGACAAATATTTCAAATGTTTAAAATACAGAATTTCATTCGTAAATCAATCAGTCTATGTAAAATATGAGCCACACCTTGGCATAATAGCCTCAGATGATCTAGTTCTTGTTTTTGACAAGTGGAAGCAACTACAGTGTGATCAGAAAACAATCTTCATCATTCTTAGCATAGTTCTGTAAAAAGATGTTTCTAATACACCAAGTATATACTTTTGCACTTTGCCAATATATACTACCATATTGTTTAGTTATTTAAAAATATAGAAACTAAAAAAAAATGTTAATGTATTTAATGTTTACAGATTTGTGGACAAAGATGTGCATTTGGATTATTCTGTATTTATGTAGATGTTGTGCATAGGATGAATATATCCAGAGTATGATAGATGTAGGTAAAATTAGGGTGCTTTAAGAGGATTGGCTGCAATGAAATGGAGTACACTCATTACTCTGAAGGAACAGGGACTTAAGAACATTTCAGCAGCTATACATGGAATGCAATAACATGTGCTCATTTGAATGTTTGTATGTAAGTAAGAAGGAATAGAAGGTGATAACAGAATAGATAAAAAAAAGGAAAAAAAGAAAAGGATGGAAATCTGCTGTTTAATATAATTCTTAACTAAAATAATTTAATTCTGCAAACATTTGATTGTGAGCAATGGATTTTTCATAGACATGATTTTCCTTTAATTCACAAATCTGTATTTGCAAGACTAAATGCAATATTGAAGAATGCTTTGGCACTTCTTTTCCTCTATGCCCTGTAGGATACAAGCACACTGGCTTTGAAAACTGTGACGTATATACAGAATGTACCAGTTATGTAACCTCTCCCAAGGTGAAGAGGATTCAGTGAAGCATACTCTTTATTTATTACTAAAACCATTTTGCTTGCACATACCTTACAATAGCCAAAGCATGGTAGCCTGTACTTCTAAACGTTTAGAGTAATATATGAATGGGAGGCTGGAGTATACAATGGTAATACATTAATTAGTTAGCTGCAATTGCAAATACTGTTAGCAAGCAGAGATGAACCCGACACAATCCTGCTGTTCACTATCCATCACCACTAAATATTTAATATCCTAATGGCTTTGATGACTTTTTTTTAGTCCATTAATGACATATGTAGGAAGTAGTAGTCTAGTATTATTTATGTATTGCTACTAATTTTTTCACTGATGACTAAATACTTTAGTATGCTACATTCTAGACCGGCAAACAGATTGCAAAGTAAAAACTACATTGCATAAACAAGTCAATGACAATAAACTTTCATGTTTAACCACTTCAGCCCTGGAAGGATTTATCCACTTCCTGACCCGGCCATTTTTTGTGACACGGCACTGCGTCGCTTTAACTGACAATTGTGCAATGTTGTACCCAAAAGCAATTGATGTCCTTTTTTTCCCCACAAATAGAGCTTTCTTTTGCTGGTCTTTGATCACCTCTGCGGTTTTTATTTGTTGCGCTATAAACAAAAAAAGAGTGACAATTTAAAAAAAAAAAAAAAGACAATATTTCTTACTTTTTGCTATAATAAATATCCAAAAAAAAAGAAAAAAGGTAAAAAGTCAAAATTCTTCCTCAGTTTAGGCCAATATGTATTCTACATATTTGTGGTAAAAAAAATCCCAATTAGCTTACATTGATTGGTTTGCGCAAAAGTTATCGCTTCTACAAAATAGGAGATAGATTTATGCCATTTTTATTATTATTATTTTTTTTTGTTTCACTAGTAATGGCGTTGATCTGCGATTTTTAGCTGGACTGCAATATTGCGACAGATCGGAAACTCTTGACACTTTTTTTGGGACCAGTGATATTTATACAGCGATCAGTGCTATAAAAATGCACTGATTACTGTATAAATGACACTGGCAGGGAAGGGGCTAACACCAGGGGCGATCAAAGGGTTAAACGTTCTCTGGGAGGTGCTTTCTAACTGTGGGGGGAGTGGACTGACAGGGAGTAGAGGGAGATCGCTGTTCCTAATAACTAGGAACAGACAATCTCACTCTACTCCCCTGACAGAAGGGGGGTCTGCTTTGTTTACACTAGCAGATCCCTGCCAGAGATTGCGGGTGGCTGGCGGACACTGAGTTCGCCAGACCCGCTGATTGGCTCCCCGGCTAGCGAATGGGCATGTCGGAGGCGCGCACCCACAGATCGCCGTGTACGTGCTCGACATACAATGACGGCGATTTGTGCAGCTGAGCCAACCTGCCGCAGTATAACTGCGGCGGCTGGTCGGCAAGCGGTTAATCAAGTCATGGGAATGGTTTGCAAATGAAAAGGGTTACATGAGAACAGAAACAACATTTTCTCTATAGTATACAAGACATTAAGTGTCTCCACCCTCACCCAAAAATGCCAACATTCCTAAAATAGCAGATACAGTGCCTTGCGAAAGTATTCGGCCCCTTTGAACTTTTCAACCTTTTGCCACATTTCAGGCTTCAAACATAAAGATATAAAAATTTAATTTTTTGTGAAGAATCACCAACAAGTGGGACACAATTGTGAAGTGTAATGAAATCTATTGGATATTTTAAACTTTTTTAGCAAATAAAAAACTGAAAAGTGGTGCGTGCAAAATTATTCGGCCCCTTTACTTTCAGTGCAGCAAGCTCACTCCAGAAGTTCAGCGAGGATCTCTGAATGATCCAATGTTGTCCTAAATGACTGATGGATTTGGATACAAAAAGATTTCCCAAGCTTTAAACATCCCAAGGAGCACTGTGCAAGCGATCATTTTGAAATGGAAGGACTATCAGACCACTGAAAATCTACCAAGACCTGGCTGTCCCTCTAAACTTTCAGCTCAGACAAGGAGAAGACTGATCAGAGATGCAGCCAAGAGGCCCATGATCACTCTGGATGAACTGCAGAGAACTACAGCTGAGGTGGGAGAGTCTGTCCATAGGACAACAATCAGTCGTACACTGTACAAATCTGGCCTTTATGGAAGAGTGGTAAGAAAAAAAGCCATTTCTTAAAGATATCCATAAAAAGTCTCGTGTAAAGTTTGCCACAAGCCACCTTGGAGATGCACCAAACATGTGGAAGAAGGTGCTCTGGTCCGATGAAACCAAAATCAAACTTTTTGGCCACCATGCAAAACGATATGTTTGGTGTAAAAGCAACACAGCTCATCACCCTCAACACACCATCCCCACTGTCAAACATGGTGGTGGCAGCATCATGGTTTGGGCCTGCCTTTCTTCAGCAGGGACAGGGAAGATGGTTAAAATTGAGGGGAAGATGGATGCAGCCAAATACAGGACCATTCTGGATGAAAACCTGTTGGAGTCTGCAAAAGACCTGAAACGGAGATTTATCTTCCAACAAGACAATGATCCCAAACATACAGCAAAATCTACAAAGGAATGGTTCACAAATAAACGTATCCAGGTGTTAAGCCCCATACACACGCGCGGATTATCCGAGGACCAGGTCCGTCGGACCATGTCCGTCATACTTGTTGGTTTTGCGTACACACGGTCAGACAAAGTTGTCGGAAAATCCGATCATTCTGAACGTGGTGACGTTTGTTGCCTACGACGGGACTACGTAGAGGCTAGTAGCCAATAGCTTTGGTCTTGTAATGTGATCTGAGCATGCGTAGCACTTTGTCCGGTCGGACAACCGTACACACGATCGGATTTGGTGTGATCGAACCGTGTTGTCGGCAAATCTTTCCAGCAGGAGATAAGACTTTGTCCGTCGGACAATCCGACGTACACTGTCCGATGGTGCATACACACGGTCTGATTTTTCAACAACATTGTCCGATCGGACAGAATCCATGAAAAAGTCCGACCGTGTGTATGGGGCTTAAGAATGGCCAAGTCAAAGTCCAGACCTGAATCCAATCGAGAATCTGTGGAAAGAGCTGAAAACTGCTGTTCACAAACGCTCTCCATCCAACCTCACTGAGCTCGAGCTGTTTTGCAAGGAAGAATGGGCAAGAATTTCAGTCTCTCGATGTGTAAAAAATGATAGAGACATACCCCAAGCGACTTGCAGCTGTAATCGCAGCAAAAGGTGGCTCTACAAAGTATTAACGCAAGGGGGCCGAATAATTTTGCACGCCCCACTTTTCATTTTTTTATTAGTTAAAAAAGTTTCAACAATTCAATAGATTTCGTTCCACTTCACAATTGTGTCCCACTTGTTGGTGATTCCTCACAAAAAATTAAAATTTTATATCTTTATGTTTGAAGCCTGAAATGTGGCAAAAGGTTGAAAAGTTCAAGGGGGCCGAATACTTTCGCAAGGCACTGTACAACACAACAGTAGCTTTGGATTGGGGCTTTACAGGCATTTCCACTATTGGATTAATAATAATCCAGTAGTTGAAATGCTTGTAAACTCCCAGTCCATGCATCTTTGTTTATATATATTGTATTAGACCACATGTGCCTAAATAAGTGGTTGCCTTCAGTTAAATCCTCCCTCTCATGTGAGGCTAACAAGATCAAGAACAACTTAGTACATTTAGTAATTAAAGCTAAATCATTGCCAGGCTTTATTGTTGTTTTTGGGAAAATGTCCCCTTAATTCCTATCCTGGATAGAAATTTCCTCAAACCATGTGTCATCAGGACAGGAAGTGGGGTACATACAATACAATACCTTGATAGCAACTCTGTCACTTTTCCTTATGTCATCATCTATCTTTTCTTCACTATTTAGTCAGTTATCATCTGGGCATAAATATTACAGTTTTTATTTGTGTGATCAAATGGCCCTGGTGAGAAATCCCTGGCTTTAGATTTATGCTCATATTAAATAAACATTTACAATAAGAAGCACTGTTACCATTTTCTATAGCAAGCAGACATACTGTCCCTTTCATTTCCCAATGTGGTATAGGAAGGTCATTTTAAACTAGAAGTAACTTAACAGCTTTACATGGTTGTCTCAGATGACAGCGCAATATCCCAAAAGGAAGTAGTAACAAAGCAATCTTACATGACAGGCTCTCTGGTAATATATGGACATCTTTTGTAATATAACTGCTGGTATAGTAACTTGAAGCATTTATTTTATCCATCACATGTTACAAAAAGCAATTTTCTAGTTTTCTGAATAAATGGCTCTTATCTTGATCTTTATTTTGGGATGAGCTAATGTGTCTAAGTTTGGTTTAGTTTTTGTTTGTCAAACCCATCCAAAAATTCCAAAAAATAAACCTGAACCTCATTGAAGTCCATGATAGGGGTGAAGAATGAAAATCACTTCTGACCATTTTCAAAGTTAATAGTCAAGGTATTGTCAACAAAGGATATGTGGAGCTAGGAACTGGCATGGGGTACACGTACCAAAGCAGAAAAAAATATGTTTAAATACCATACAGCGGGTCGGGGGTCCTCCATTTTTATGTGACTTTGAGGGCAACATCAGAAAAATACCAATCCCTTCAAATACATTCTTTGAGATGCCTGTAATCTGTATGAGTTGTTATGTAACAATACAATTCTTAAGCACAGCATCAGTGACACCAGATTCTGGCATTATATATTTTGCACATGTAACAAATTTTCTTAATTTGACATTATTGCTTGCCTTAAACATAGCAGCGGAAGCAGCACTCCAATTAAATTCATGACAACATGTTTTTTTAAGTACAATCACAATTCCCCAAAAATTAGGAAGTTGTGTAAAAACTATATGAAAACAGAAAGCAATGATTTGAAAATCTCATAAACCCATATTTATAGAATATAGAATAGAAAACATAAAACATACCAAATGTTTAAACTGAGAGAATGTACCTTTTTAAAAAATAAAAATAAATAAGGTAATTTTGAAATTGATGGCAGTAACACGTCTCAAAAAAGTTGGGACAGGGCAACAAAAAGCTGGCAAAGTAAGTGGTATTAGCAATGTAGCGCTGGGAGAATATTTTGCAACCAATTAAGGTTATTAGGTTAATTGGCAATGGGTCAGTAATAGGGATGAGCCGAACACCCCCCGTTCGGTTCGCACCAGAACCCGCGAACAGACCTAAAGTCCGTGTGAGCTTTAGAACCCTATTAGTTATAATGGATGCGAACGTTTCGAAATCAAAAGTGCTAATTTTAAGGCTAATATGCATGTTATTGTCATAAAAAGTGTTTGGGGACCTGGGTCCTGCCCCAGGGGACATGTATCAATGCAAATATTTTTTTTTAAAACGGACGTTTTTTCAGCAGCAGTGATTTTAATAATGCTTAAATTGAAACAATAAAAGTGTAATATTCCTTTAAATATCTTACCTGGGGGGTGTCTATAGTATGCATGTAAAGGGGCGCATGTTTCCCGTGCTTAGAACTGTCTCTGCAAAAAGTGTCATTTTTGCAGGAAAGAAAGCTATTTAAAATCACTGTTAATTGACGGCTCCCGTAACACAGAGAGCAGTCATTCATTGAAAGTCATTCTTAAAAAAAAAGTCATTGATAAAAAAAAAATGGTGTAGGGTCCCCCTCAAAATCCATACCAGACCCTTGAGGTCTGGGATGGATTTTAAGGGGAACCCCAGCCAAAAAAAATGGCGTGGGGTCCCCCTCAAAATCCATACCAGACCCTTATCCGAGCACGCAACCTGGCAGGCCGCAGGAAAAGAGGGGGGACGAGAGCGGCCCCCCTCCCGCCTGAACTGTACCAGGCCACATGCCCTCAACATTGGGAGGATGCTTTGGGGGTCTAAGACCCCCAAAGCACCTTGTCCCCATGTTGATGAGGACAAGGGCCTCATCCCCACAACCGTGCCCGGGCGGGGGGGCTTATAGGAATCTGGAAGCCCCCTTTAACAAGGGGACCCCCATATCCCGCCCCCCCCCCTGTGTGAAATGGTAAGGGGTACAAAAGTACCCCTACCATTTCACCAAAAAAGTGTCAAAAATTGTAAAAATGACAGGAGACGGTCTTTGACAATTCCTTTATTAAAATCTTATTTCTTCTTTCTTCATCCTTCGGTTTCTTCATCTTCTCCTTCCGTCATCTTCTTCGATCTTCTTCCATTTTCTTCTTCCTCCGATCCGCTTCTTCTTGCGCTGGTCTTCTCGTCCTTCTCATCCGGCATCTTCTTCCATGGCGTCGGCATCTGTTCTTCTGTCGGGCCGCTCCTCGCAATGGGAGGCTCCCGCTGTGTGAGGCTTCGCTCCGTCTGACAGGTCTTTTATAACGGAGGGCACCTGGTGACCCCGCCCCCCTCTGACGTCATGGGGAAAGCCATAGGGAATTCCCCATGACGTCCCCGTGCGTCAGAGGGGGCGGGGTCACCAGGTGCCCTCCATTATAAAAGACCTGTCAGAGGCAGCGAAGCCTCACATAGCGGGAGCCTCCCATTGTGAGGAGTGGCCCAAGAAGAGACACCGACACCAACGCCGACGCCATGGAAGAAGATGCCGGATGGGAAGGACGAGAAGACCAGCGCAAGAAGAATCGGATCGTAGGAAGAAGAAAATGGAAGAAGATGGAAGAAGATGACGGAAGGAGAAGATGAAGAAACCGAAGGATGAAGAAAGAAGAAATAAGATTTTAATAAAGGAATTGTCAAAGACCGTCTCCTGTCATTTTTACAATTTTTTTGACACTTTTTTGGTGAAATGGTAGGGGTACTTTTGTACCCCTTACCATTTCACACAGGGGGGGCGGGATCTGGGGGTCCCCTTGTTAAAGGGGGCTTCCAGATTCCGATAAGCCCCCCCGCCCGCAGACCCCCACAACCACCGGGCACGGTTGTGGGGATGAGGCCCTTGTCCTCATCAACATGGGGACAAGGTGCTTTGGGGGTCTTAGACCCCCAAAGCATCCTCCCAATGTTGAGGGCATGTGGCCTGGTACGGTTCAGGCGGGAGGGGGGCCGCTCTCGTTCCCCCTCTTTTCCTGCGGCCTGCCAGGTTGCGTGCTCGGATAAGGGTCTGGTATGGATTTTGAGGGGGACCCCACGCCATTTTTTTTGGCTGGGGTTCCCCTTAATATCCATCCCAGACCTGAAGGGCCTGGTTATTGAATTTGGTGGGACCCCCATGCTTTTTTTTTTGTTTTTTATCAATGAATGACAGTTCTCTGTGTTACGGGAGCCATCAATTCATTAGCCGCGAGTGCTTTTAAATAGCTTTTTTCCTGCAAAAATGACACTTTTTGCAGGGACAGTTCTAAGCACAGGAAACCTGCCCCCCTTCACAGGCAACCTATAGACACCCCCCAGATGTGATACTGCAATGCTGTACTAACAGCACGCACACACAAATCCCCAGAAATAAAGCACATATTGTCAGCAGTCAGCAGCACACTGACACGCTGACACTGAAACACAATATGCGAGGTCGCTGCCGCAGCGGCCTCTTATACCGTAGGGTGTGTACTATGCCCCTGAGCTATAATTGGCTACAGGCATCCTGCCTGTAGCCAATTATGGCTCTCCTCGCTGCCGGCGCTGTGATTGGCCAAGCATGCGGGGTCACAGTGCATGCTTGGCCAATCATCAGCCAGCATTGCACTGCGACTGGCGCAATGCATTGCGGGCCGCTCGCATCACACGAATTTGATGCGATCGGCCCAAATATTCTGGGCTCGCCGAACGGGCGATTGCCCGATATTCGATTCGAACATGGGTTAGAATCGAACACCGGGCCCATCCCTAGTCAGTAACATGACTGGGTATAAAAAGAGCATTTTAGAGGGTCAAGGTGCCTCTGAAGTAAAGATGGGTAGCAGTTCACCAATCTGTGAAAGCTGCGTCTACAGTTAGTCAAACAATTTCAGAATAATGTTCCTCGACATAAAATTTCAAATACTTTTAATACATCATCATCTACAGCACATAATATCCTCAAATGATTTGAATTCTGAGAAATCTCTAAGCGCAAGGGACAGGGCCAAAACGCAATATTGGATGCCTATGATATTCGGTCCCTGAGACGGCACTGCATTAAACACAGGCATGATCCTGTGATGCAAAAAACTGCATGGGTTTAGAAAATCACTGTCTGTGGACGCAGTCCGCTGTGCCATCCAAAAAAGCAAGCTAAAGCTCTATTATGCAAAGATAGAATATGATCCAGAAACGCTGCAATCTTCTCTGGGCCAAAGCTCATTTAAAATGGTCTGTTGCAAAATGGAAAACTGTTCTGTGGTCAAATAAATGGAGATTTTACATTCTTTTTGGCAACAATGGGCACCACGTCCTCCTGACTAAAGGGAAGCGGAACCTTCCAGCTCATTATCAGTGCCCAGCTCAAAAGCCTGCATCTCTGAGGGTATTGGGGTGTATTCGTGCATATGGAATGGGCTGATTGTACACCTGAAAAGGCACCATCAATGCTTAAAGATATATCCAGGTTTTAGAGCAGCATATAGTCCCATCCAGATTTTTTTTTCAGGGAAGGCCTTGCATATTTCAGCAGGACAATGCTAAACTGTGTACTGTATCTATGACAACAGCATACCTTCATAGTAGAGGAGTCGGGGTGCTTAGCCGGCCTGCATTCAGTCCATACCTTTCACCAATTGAAAATATTTGGCACATCTTGAAATGGAAAATAGAACAAAGACGGCCCAGGATACTTGAGTAATTAGATTCCTATATCAGGCAAGAATGGGACAAAATGCCTCTCCCAAAACTCCAGCAACTGACCTTCTTAGTTCCCACTTCCCAGATGTTTACAGAGTGTTATTTAAAGAAGAGGGGATGCTACACTGTTGTAAACACGGCTGGGTCCCAACTTTTTTGAGAGGTGTTGCTGCCATCAATTTACCTTTTTTTTCTTAAAAATTATACCTTTTCTCAATTTAAACAAATTCGTTAATAAAATGTGGGTTTATGAGATTTACAAATCATCGCATTCTGCTTTTATGTAGATTTTACACAACGTCCCAATGTTTTTGGAACTAGGGTTGTAGTTTTGGATGTGATAACTGATTCTTTATCCAGCAGTAATAGGTCTGAATTGACCCGTGGAAGTAGCAGCCAATAAAGATCCAAAATGTTAAGAAAGTTTGCTTTTACAAGCTTTTTTTTTTCGCAGTACCACATTGCATTGCCCTAAAAAGTTGAATAAAATGGTGAAAGAGTGCATGCAAATGCCTCAGAACAACATCTCCACATTCCCTAAAACCTGTATTCCAATTATTCCCCAAAAATACAAAAGGTATGTGTTTGGTAGAAATAAGCTAGTATCAGGATAATATGTGAGCACAGAGAAGGCAGAAAATAGAAAGAACTGTGTAGTGTTGGACTTTTTTTATTGTATTTGCTGTCAAAATTGTATGCAGCCTCTGTAAAATACATGACTATGCACTAAAGAGTTTGGTGGGAACTGCACCATAATGAGACAAGTCAGCAGCAAAATATAGGCACTCCACCAACTTCGGTGGCCTACTAATATGCCCTTTTCCACCTACTCCTACTAAAGGATGCATAGAAGCCTTTTTTATATGGGCAAGTACTTTACGCTGTAATTTCTTCCATATAATTTAGCAGAATATTTCTCCTCCTCCTTAAAGCAAAACCATGTGGGTGATCTATGTACATTACAAGGATTTAAACAAACTTTGGTGCAGATTTCTATCTTTTGTTATTCTGAAGAAATCCCTGTGTGTGTGTGTGTGTGTGTCTATATCCACGTGGGAATGTGAGTCTAATGGGAGTGTTTTCATAATTATTAACCAGCTGCTGCTTGGCCTGCCCTGCATCCCTTTCATGAAGCTGCTTGGCCTGTTTACCTTTCATGATTTTCTATTGGGAGTATCTCACCAAAAATAAAATTTTCGTTGCAGGGGATGCCTTTAATCTGACTGTGCAGACTTCTGGGAAAATTGGTGAGCCAATCACACAAGCATGAAATTATGTTTTTTTGAGGCATTCTGTACACATTCTGTGTACAGAACACCTCCAGGTAGCCATATTGCATTGAATTTTCAGAAAATTACAAAGCTGCAGATTGAAAAGGAAAGGTCATTTTTTAATAACATTTAACTACAATATGACTTGTGCCGCTATACTATTTTTTTCTTTCTATGCTATTTTTATCCCCATTAAAGTGGAGTTACCCTTTAAGGATGCATATCAATTATATATTTTACTTGTCAATCAAGATATATATTTTAAGACAATAAAAGGAAACCCTTTTTCTCTTTAAGGATGCATAGCAGTGATTTATTATGAGCCTGCTAATGCATCTTTTTTCACCTCATCCTCCTCAAAGGTACATAGCAGCCATTCATTTTAGGGCTGCTAATATGCCCCTTTCTCCTCCTCCTCAAAGGCACAGAGCAGACATTAGCCTTTCTAGTGCTGCTTCTGCACCCTTTTTTCTCTATCTCATCTGCTAATCTCACCATATATATATTTTTGGGCATGTCTACTGATAGAATAATCTTGCTATGGCTCTGCATTGGTAACAAAGATATTCCATTCCAACCAAATGGCACTCCAGATCTAAATAGGAATGATGTGGATGTTAAAGCAAAAGGCCTTCATGGCCAAGCATATCAAAGGTCAAGCATATCAAAATTCAGGAAACATTTCTGATTTTCAAATCAGACTTTGCTTAAACAGTGAAAACCTTGTGACGAATCACTTGCGGAAAAGTAAATAACTAAATATATTTTGAATTGCTCATGCAGCTCATATTGTACAAGGACTAGAAGTGTGTTTGGAAACTACTGAATAACTTACTGTTTTGTGAGTACATTTTAAATACAGTAGTTATATAATTTCACATCTTGTTCTGTTAAGTCACACTATTTTCTTTCCCTTTTTTTCAGATGACATAAGTTTCTAAATAAAAAAATGAAGATACTGCTGATAATGCAGCAGTGTACAACTGGTCAGCAGTAGGTATCAGGAAGAACTCTGGACAGCCGCACACCGGAAGAAGATAAAAATTCTACGAATTCTAGCTATCTAGCTATCTAGCTATGAGTAAGCACTATAGATAGTGTGAAACGCGTCAGTTGTGTGCCCCCCATTTTTGCTTTGCCGTGTTTTGGATTTGATGTGATCCCTGCTTTTTAAATAAATTTGTTGAATTGTTATCTTCTTCCAGTGTGCGGCTGTCCAGAGTTCTTCCTGATACTCTAAATCTACCGTGTTGTTAGCCTGCACCTGGGGCTCCTAATTAGGAGCAGGAGCATTCGCTCTGAAGCAGAAAAATTACCTGTTTGCAAAATTTTATAACAAACTATTAAACATGATTTTTTTTTCAAAATTTTCCATCTTTTATTGCTTGTTTAGCAAAAAATAAAAACCCCAGCTGTGATTAAATACCACCAAAAGAAAGCTCTATTTGTGGGAAAAAATTATAAAAATTTAACGTACAGTGTTGTAATTGTCATTCAAAGTGCGTCAGCGCTGAAAGCTGAAAATTGGTCTGGGCAGGAGGGGGGTTTAAGTCCCCCAGAAGCAAGTGGTTAATTAAATGTAACTATGGTGTGTATGTAACAACACTACATATAATTGTAGGTGAGGATTCTTTCAAACCGCTGGTAGAAAAAGCAGTATGAATAGCAGAAATGAGACACATACTTCCAAGTTCCTGTTTGTTTCCCCTTTTCTAATGAGTAAGTGACTCTGCAGAAATAATTTAACAGCTGGAACTTTGAACTGCATACATGTCAGAAGCTGTTGTCAATAATTTATTTGTGTTGAAGATTTGGGCTCATCAGTACAGTGCAAACTTTGTTAGGATCTCTGCTGCCTTTCAGAATCCATTCAGCTGAGACAGAGAAATATTTGACAATGAGTCTTCTGTTTTTCAAAGTTAGCGTTGTAGACAACTAGACCTTAAAGCATATCTATGGTAAAAATTAAAAATCTTTTATACATTTCCACAGTGAATTTCTGTTTTTTCTAGCCTAATGCTCTTAACCACTTGACCCCCAGAAGATTTATCCCCCTTCATGACCAGAAACTTTTTTGCGATACGGCACTGCGTTACTTTGACTGACAATTGTGTGGTCGTGCAACACTGTACCCAAATAAATTTTTTGACCCATTTTTTGACACAAATAGAGCTTTCCTTTGGGGGTATTTGATTGCATCTGCGGTTTTTATATTTTGCACTATAAAAAAAAAAAACCGACAATTTTGAAAAAAAAAAAACAATATTTACTTTCTGCTATAAAACATATCCAACACAAAAAATGTAAAAAAAAATCAAATTTCTTTATAAATTCAGGCCAATATGTATTCTGCTACATGTTTTTGGTAAAAAAAAAAAATCAATCAGCGTATATTGATTGGTTCGCGCAAAAGTTAACGACTTCAGCCCCGGAATGCCGCATACACACGATCGGAATTCTCGTCGGAAAAAACTCTGACGGTTTTTCCGACGGTCAATAACACAGCGGCATAAAACACATTCGACAGCACTATAAAAGGGAAGTTTAATGCTTCCGAGCATGCGTCAAATTGTTTCCGAGCATGCATCGGAATTTTGCGTGTCGGAATTGCATACACACGATCGGAAAATCCGATAGAAAGGTTTTAAGTCGGAAAAATTGAGAACAGGTTCTCAATCCAAAGTCCGTCGAAAATTCCGACAGAAAAAGACCGTTGGGCATACACACGGTTGGAAAATCCGATGAAAAGCTCCCATCGGACTGTTTTCATCGGAAATGCCTACCGTGTGTACGCCGCAGAAGGATTGACCTCCTTCCTGACCAAGCCATTTTTAGCGTCGCTTTAACTGAAGTTCATCTAAATTTACTAGTCCATTAGACATGTGCACTGTTGAAAAATGTGTTCGTTTTCGTTTCATTCATTTATTGTTTTTTTTTGGGGGGGGGGGGTAATTCGTTATGATCGAACTTCGTAAATTTGAAAATTCGTAAATTTGAAAATTCGTAAATTTAAAAATCCGAAATCTGGAAATTCGAAAAAGTCATAATCCGGAAATTCCAAAATTCCAAAATCTGAAATCCGGAAATTCCAAATAATAACCAACTAATAATAACTAACTATAAAATTATAGGTATTGGAATGTCCTTTTAAACTTGGCTGTTAGTGAACGTAACGAATACGAATTTGTCCTAAATTACGAATTATCCTAAATAACTAATGTTGCATCTAAACAAATGGAACGGAACAAATTAATAATAAATAATAATAATACATAATAAGTTTTTATTATTATTGTTATGTGTTATTATTAACCCCTTCCTTGCTGGTCCATTGTCATATGACATCCGCAGGAACACTCTGTCCCTCCGGGCGGGTGTCATTTAACGTCCTCGGCTTCTCACTGCTCCTGCGGCGATCGGGGATAAGGCGTGTCCCTCGGGACACAGACCATCCCAGATCAGTGTAAAGAGCCAATCAAAATCGTCTCTTTACCACGTGACCGGCTGTGTCTAATCACAGCCAGTCACATGCATTGTCCTTGTGCATGACTCTCATGCGCACCCCTAGGGGCGCGCAGAGCGGCGATCGGGGACAAGGTTTGTCACACTGACATAGCCCATCCCCGATAGCGGTAAAGAGCCAAGAAAATTGGCCCTTTACCACGTGATCGGCTGTGTCCAATCAAAGCCGGTCACAGAATGTCAAAAACCTGTGGTAAGGAGCTGTTACAGGAGATTGCGGTTACAGCTTGTTACCGCCTACAGTATACACCAAACACACTGATTGCCCCCCCCCCCCCGTAATAAAGAGGACCTGTCACCACCCATCAAAGCACCTGTAATCAGCCCATCTGAGTACCCGAAAACCTGTCACCAGCCCATCAGAGTACCCGAGTACCTGTCACAAGCACATTAGAGTACCCGAATACCTGTCACCAGCCCATCAGAGTACCTGAGTACCTGTCACTAGCCCATCAAAGTACCTGTCACCAGCCCATCAGAGTACCCGAGTACCTGTCACCAGCCCATCAGAGTACCTGAGTACCTGTCACCAGCCCATCAGAGTACCTGTCACCAGCCCATCAGAGTACCCGAGTACCTGTCACCAGCCCATCAGAGTACCTGAGTACCTGTCACCAGCCCATCAGAGTACCTGTCATCAGCCCATCAGAGTACAAGAGTACCTGTCACCAGCTTCAATGGTGGACCTCTCTATGTGGCCAGGCTGTGTAAAAGTCTCACACATGTGGTATCATCATACTCAGGAGGAGTAGCAGAATGTATTTTGGGGTGCAATTTTTGCTATGTACTTGCTATGTGTTAGAAATATCTTATAAATGCACAACTTTGTGTAAAAAAAAATACGTTTTAATTTTCTTTTCACGTTTTCTGAAGTCAAGTATAAGTGAGTCTCTCGTGCTACTACGAGTAAATAGGTGGGTCAGAATAAAAACAATTGGTGGATATTATTTGCAGCAAAGTGAATAGTGTTCACAAAAGCACTTAAAGAGGTAGATGAGTAGAAAACTTTGCGCAAACTAGATACAAATGAATATTTGTAAAAAATGCAATAATGACTAGGTCCCCCAGGGGGCGCTAGTCTAGGATAAGGAAGGGATCCAAGACCAGAGTGTGAAAGTGATGATTGAAGAGGTTAATATGTGCAAAATATGCAAGGGGGGTGTACATAAAGTGAATAATAGTGAATAAATAATTAATTAATAATTAATTGATAGCTGGTTCATAAACGTGACTGGATAACGCTGTATCTCAAATCAATATGAATAATAAAAATAATGCATAAACATCGATAAAGATCTGTAAATAAGTGCTAAATTTACAGTGTATCAAGAGATAAAAACCATATATCCTGTGATAAAAATTAGCGAATAAATAATGAATCCTGTGATAGAGTGGAAATAATACTAAATAATAGTAATAAACAAAGAGTATATGTTTCATTTTCTCCTTCACATAGTGGATTGGCTGATTTGAAACTATTTTATTATCGGGACTTTTTCTATGCATTTGGTTTCCTTTGATCTATTGATCTGGACATTGCTACATATATATTTGGACGCTTTTTATTCACATCCCTTTTATTCATTTATTCATCTATTTGTTTATATCTCACTCGATTTTATATATATATTTTTCGATCACTTATTGCAGGATTTAATTGAGTATTAATCGCAGGATTTTATTGCATTTATTTGATTTTTTATCACAGTGATAAAACCATTATTATTATTACTATTATTTATTATTACTTCCACTCTATCACAGGATTCATTATTTATTCGCTAATTTTTATCACAGGATATATGGTTTTTATCTCTTGATACACTGTAATTTTAGCACTTATTTATTTATCTTTATCGATGTTTATGCATTATTTTTATTATTCATATTGATTTGAGATACAGCGTTATCCAGTCACGTTTATGAACCAGCTATCAATTAATTATTAATTAATTATTTATTCACTATTATTCACTTTATGTACACCCCCCCTTGCATATTTTGCACTTATTAACCTCTTCAATCATCACTTTCACACTCTGGTCTTGGATCCCTTCCTTATCCTAGACTAGCGCCCCCTGGGGGACCTAGTCATTATTGCATTTTTTACAAATATTCATTTGTATCTAGTTTGTGCGAAGTTTTCTACTCATCTACACGTTTTCTGAAGACTTGTGGAAAAAAATTAACCGTTCAAAAGACTCATTATGCCTTATAGAATATACATTGGGGTGTTTGCTTTAGAAAATGGGGTAATTTTGAGGGTAATTCAATTGTCCTGGTGCTCCAGGGCCTTCAAAAACGTAATAGGTTGTTAGGAAATTTTATGTGTAATTTATGCTCCTAGAAAGCCTGATGGCGCTCCCTGCATGTTGGACCTCTCTATGTGGTCAGACTGTGAAAAAGTCCCACACATGTCATATCGCCATACTCAGGAGGAGTAACTGAATGTATTTTGGGGTGTAATTGAAAGTATGCATATGCTGTGTGTGAGAAATAACTTGTTATGACAATTTTATGTACAAATATAAAATAAAACAAATTTCTTAATTTTTCCAAGAATTGTGGGAAAAAATTACAACTTCAAAAAACTCACTATGCCTCTTACTAAATACTTTGGACTGTCTACATTCCGAAAAGGGGTCATTTGGGGGGTATTTGTACTTTCCTAACATTTCAGGGTCTCAAGACTTTCACACAGACCAGATAATATACACTTATCTGGGTTATTTTTACCAAAGATATGTAGCAGTATAAATAAATGTTGGCCCAAATTTATGAACAAAAATTACTTATTCGCAAAATTTTATTATAGAAAATAAAAAAAAGTGTGTTTTTTTTTTCTACATTTTTTCACTTATGTCGCAAACAATAAAAAACCCAGTGGTGATTAAATACCACCAAAAGAAAGCTTTATTTGTGTGGAAAAAAAAAATGATAAAAAGTGCGAGAGCGCTGAAAGCTGAAAATTGGTCTGGGCAGGAAGGGTGTATAAGTGCCCTGTATTGAAGAGGTTCATTTATTATATTCCATTTGTTTAGATACTGCATTCGTTTTTTGCGGAAAATTCGTAACTTCCGATAAATTCGTATTCGCTACGTTCACTAACAGCCAAATTTGAAATGAAAGTCCAATAATTTAAAGCGTAACTCCACTTTTGTTGAGAAAAAAACATTCCCCCCTGGGTAATTTATGTACATTGCAAGGATTATAATAACCTTTGTTGCAGATTCCTACCTTTTGTTATTCTGAAGAAATCCATGTTTTTCTGTGCCTTTGGGCTGAGTGGGTCTAAGGGGAGTGGTTTCATAATTATCTGTCAACTGTGGCAGCTGCAGAGCACAAATGAGAAAAGCTGCTGGGCCCGCATCCCTTTAGACGTGTTCCTTTTGAAAGTATATCTCCAAAAATAAATTTTTTGTTGCAGGGGATGCCTGAAATCTGATCTGTATCTTAGGCAGACTTCTGGTAAAAATTAGTAAGCCAATAGCACAAGCAGGAAATTATGTTTCTGGGGAGTGGTCAGTACACATCCTGTGTACAGAACAAATCCAGGTAGCCATATTGCATTGCATTTATAGAAAATAAGACCCCTTTCACACTGGGGCGGTTTGCAAGCGCTATTGCGCTAAGAATAGCGCCTGCAAACCGACCCGAAACAGCTGTTGCTGTTCCTTCAGTGTGAAAGCCCGAGGGCTTTCACACTGAAGCGGTGCGCTTGCAGGACGCTCAAAAATGTCCTGCAAGCCGCATCTTTGGCTCGCTATAGGAGCGGTATATTTACCGCTCCTATAGCGCCCGGTCCCATTGAAAACAATGGGGGAGCGCGCCGAACCCGCCCGCAAAACGCCGCTATAGCGGCGGTTTGCGGGCGGTATTGACCCTTTTTCGGCCGCTCGCGGGGGGTAAAAACACCCCGCGAGCGGCCGCAATGCGCCGCTAAAACGCCGGCAAAGCGGCGCTAAATATAGCGCCGCTTTACCGCCAGCGCCCCCACCGCTCCAGTGTGAAAGTAGCCTTACAGCGGCTGCAGATTGAAAAGGAAAGGTAATTTTTAATAACATTCAATTACGATATGACTTGTATCACATTTGTACACGCTATATTATTTTTTCTTTATTTGCTATTTTTTTTTCCCCATGAAAGTGGTGTTACCCTTTAATAGTTAGTAATAGTTAAGTTATTATTTTAGATTTTCGTTCTTTTAAATTCTCGTTTATTTTCAAAATTTAGGATTTTCACATTTTTGAATTTACAAGTATTCAGAAAAATTAGTTAAAGGGGTTTACGTTAATTCAGATATTTACGAATTTATGAATTTGTCGCAATTCAACAATTCATGTTGTAGTTTTCATTTTTTTCTACTATTGTATATTTTTATTTCATGTACAATGAAAAGTGAAATTTAAGTCAAAACATCAAAGAATGTGAAAGAAAAGAGCAGGTATGGGTTAGAATCTTTGTTGGGTTTTGATGTTCTTCTTAAGAAGATTTAAAATCACAGCTGTCAGTGGTGGGATTTCTTCTTAATTTCTGTCCTAGTGACAGCTGACATACTGTAGGTCAGATCAATTGGCCAATGGAATTCCCAAATGAAGCCAGCTTTTCTCACCACGTTCTTTGCCCTGATTCTCTGCACAAATACCACCAATGGTTGTATGAGCCTTCATCGATAAAGCATTGGTCTACTCTAGACAGTGGGGTTTCAATAGTCAAAACTACTAGCAGGGAGCAGAAAACCTTGTGCTTCCCGACTCCTGCCACTGTCCTTCTCCTCAGTATTCCCACCAACCCCACACCACAGTTCCTCAAATTCTTTGCATATGTATTTGTCCCTATTACACCCTTAGTAAGTTGGCTGATAAAGATGAGCTAGTATTTTTCCCCACACGTCTTCGGTCCCCGGTGGCAGCATCTCAACTGTAGGCACCCAGCTGTGACAGCTTGCGGCTTCTCAGCCAGATGACCACTGCGCATGTTCGAGCCGCGCTACGCATTGTGAATGCTCCCCCAGTCTTCTGGGACCTGTGACGTGTCCCAGAAGACTGCGGGGAGGAAGGCGATGCGAGCAGAAGCGGGAGTGGGTACCTGTCAAAATCAGGTACCCGATCCCACCCCCACCACCCCAATAAAAGTGCCTTTTCTGAAAGAGGAACAGGGGGTTGAGGCCTTAATGCAGAACTTTTGGGTGAAGCTCCGCTTGAAGCATACTGTGAGAAGGGTATAGCTGCAAGGGTATAATAAGGTTTCTAGGGTAAGAGGTAGGGGTAGAAAAACAGATTTCACCTGACATTGTGAGGGCTTGGTTCTTTCATTCGACAGGAGAAATATTTCTCCACAAATCCAACTGCCTTTTTATTATTAAGTTTGACCTTTTAAATTAAACGCCAACATTTGTCTTTCCTGCCTACCAAATATTTATTCTACAGACCACTCAAATGGTCACTTAAA
This sequence comes from Lithobates sylvaticus, assembly GCA_028564925.1. Lineage (NCBI taxonomy): Eukaryota > Metazoa > Chordata > Amphibia > Anura > Ranidae > Lithobates > Lithobates sylvaticus. Next base: position 131,026,436 of record CM053036.1, on the reverse strand, counting down.
CTTTAAAAATGCTTTCTGATGCTTGATTTTTCGAGTTTTGTCTGCTAGTATTTATTTGTGTAACCTTTCCACATGTATAGAAACATAAAAAGGAATAATTACTTCCTTGCGATTTGTCTGTACCGCATATTTACCATTTATCTACATACAATGAATGACAATTGGCTCTCATATAAATATTCCCAAGCTGTTTCTTTCTTTATTATTCCTGTCAGCTCTGATCATGCACAAGCGGCCCTATAACAAAAGCAACAAAAGCTCGGAGTCACTTTTCACTAGCACTCTGATCATTCTATTTCATTTTTTAGTATGATGTACTCAAGTCTATAGCTATAGTGTGTACATTGCTGGGAAAACCAAAGCATATTAATGTCCTATGCTATGTTCATGCATTCCTGTGTGTAATTATACCCTGACATGGCTGGGCTCAGCCCTTCCTTCTCAAAGCGTGCCGCTCAGCTGTCGCCTAAATGCCAGCTCCTATCTCTCCACAGTGACTCACCTGTTGATGATATCTTGCTCTTCAGTCCTGCCTACTTAAAGGGGAGTATCCATAAAAAAATTAAAAGTCAGCAGCTACAAATACTGCGGCTGCTGACTTTTAATAATCGGACTCTTACCTGTTCCAGGGTACAGCAATGTGGGGGGCGGAAGCTCCGCTCGTCCCCTGATCCGCTCAGCGGCGCCGGCATTGCAACTGTGGGCACCTGGCTGTGGCTTCGCCGCGCGCCGTGATTGGCCGCGCAGTCATCTGGGACCTGTTACGTGTCCCAGATGACTGACAGGAGGGAGGGAGCCCTTCCTGCGCTGAGGGGAAGTGATGTCACTTAGCCCGGGCACTGAAAGAGGCCGACTATGAGGGACCCCCTAGAAACAGGCATTTAGAGGCGAGTTAAATTCTTTTTTTTTTCCAAATGTTTTTTTTTTTTTTTTCTTTTTTATGAATTTTAATCATCTTTTTTGGGGGGGGGGGGGAAACACCACTTTAAGCCTTCCAGCCCAGATGATCTCTGCCTTTGCCTTGGTCACATCTCTAGAGGCGCTCTCCTGTGTTCCTGTTAAAGACTTGCTTGGCTGACATTTCTTCTGGCTCCAGATCCTGCTTGCTGTTCTACTACGCTCATCTCTGGCTCCCTGACATTTTGGCTTGTCTGACTATCCATTCCGGTTCCTGAACCGATATGAATCTAGCTATGTTTTGACGTTTGTTCTATTTACTTTTATTATTAAACAAGTGTGATTTAGCTGTACTTCTGTCTCTGTCTGATTCATGGTTTCTGACATACCCATGTTAAAGTGTATGTCAACCAAAAATATATAATTCAGTATGTTTAGCATCATGCCCCACTGTATCTAGTTTTCTTCTAGTTCTCCCATGAAAGGGTAACTCCCCTTTCATGGGGGAAAAAAATAGCAAATAAAAAAATAATAATATAGTATATACAATTGCGACAAGTCATATTGTAATTGAATGTCATTAAAAATTACCTTTTCTTTCAATATGCAGCTCTGTAATTTTCTGTAAAATGCAGTGCAATGCAATATGGCTACCTGGAGGTGTTCTGTACACAGAATGTGTACAGAACGCCCCCTAGATATGTAATTTCCTGCTTGTGTGATTGGCGAACATACAAGTACGTTTTCAGGCAAATTTCATTTTTGGTGAGATACTCCCAATAGGAAATCACATCTAAAGGGATGTATACCCTGCAATTTTCCTCATTAATGCCCTGCAGGTGCAGCAGCTAATTGATAATTATGAAACCCCTCTCATTGATCAACCAGAGGGGAATGTTTTTTCTCAACAAAAGTGGAGTTACTCTTTAAGCATTCTTTTTAATCTATTACAGAGTTTCTTACATTGACACTTCCTTTTGCAGGCTGACAACGCCAAGCTATTGCCTTGTATTTAGCAACAGCATTGCCAGCTTGCCATTTGTACTCCTGTGCCTATTAGACCTACCAGGTATACAGCCAACGGAAAAAAACAAGAAGGCTAAAACAGGAAGTGTTGTTACAAACAGGATCTTCAGGTAAGAAACTCTCCCAACAGATTCACTAAAACTATTTGCTTAGGCCCACACACACCTATTATGTGTAGTCCTCTTCTTCTAAAATGTTCCTTTCCTCCTGTAGCTGGGGACCCCAAGACCACTGTCCCCAGCCCTCGATTTGCAGGTGTCTCCTTGTCTAGCCCTGTGCTAAGGAGACACTTGTACGTGCTTCCTCTCTGAGCTGAATTGTGTGGGTCCATAGACATGTAGGGATGCCTAGGGGTGCACCCTTCCTAGGGGCACCTCAAGTAACAATTCACATGTCACTTCAGTATGGCATTACCACCTTCAGGCCAGAGACCACAATGCACTTTATAGCATCACGTCCTAACAGAAGGACCGTGTCTTCTTGTTTTCTTCTTCACCTTGTCAGCCGGTGACATAGTCTGTTCCTACCAGTCCCTATATATGACTCCAAAGCATTTTGAAAAAGTAATACCAAGCAAGTACTTAACTCCACTAGCTTGTATCACATTTTAACTCTGGCATATGGGGAAGCCATCATCTTGCACACCGTGACTTTAGACTTGGTCGCTAGAGGGGCCCTGTACTCATTACCAGGACCCCATCACCTGCCACTGACATTGCTTCCACTGTCAGCTGGCTGGTGCCTCTTCTCTATATAACCTCAAGGGTTAACTAGGTTACACTTGTTACTGTACAACTCACTCTTCTTCATAACCCGGAGGGTTAAAAGTAGTTTCACTCCTAGTTGTTCCCAGTTCTTTGTGTTACACCATGACTAAGCATTATTAAACCCAAGAATCTCCTCTTTCTCTGTATATGACACAGACAGCTTCTTTTTGAACAAAGACTCCATTCACTGAACAGTTATGTCATTTACACTTGAGGTAGAACATTGCAATGCAGAACATTATCCTCACATATATGGCTGTACACTACTTTCAATTGGCTGTGCATAAGTGAGTGAGACTCAAGGCTCAAGTTGCAGTGATTCTCAACTCCTGTCCTCAGGACCCACTAACAGGCAGGCCAGGTTTGCAAGATAACTGAAATACATCACAGGTGATATCATTTGCTGCTCAGTAATTGCCATATTCTAGTCCGCATCTCTCCAAGGTAATATTTAAAATCTGGCCTGTTAGTGGGTCCTGCGGACAGGAGTTGAGAACCATTGAGCTAGAGGAACAGGGCAACAAGAACATGATTAGAACCTCACAAGTAGGGATGAGCCGAACACCCTCCCCCGTTCGGCTCGCACCAGAACCCGCGAACTGACCTAAAGTCCGTGCAAGCATTAGAACCCTATTAGTTACAATGGATGCGAACGTTCGAAATCAAAAGTGCTAATTTTAAAGGCTAATATGCATGTTATTCTCATAAAAAGTGTTTGGGGACCTGGGTCCTGCCCCAGGGGACATGTATCAATGCAAATTTTTTTTTTTTAAAACGGACGTTTTTTCAGGAGCAGTGATTTTAATAATGCTTAAATTGAAACAATAAAAGTGTAATATTCCTTTAAATTTTGTACCTGGGGGGTGTCTATAGTATGCCTGTGAAGGGGCGCATGTTTCCTGTGCTTAGAACTGTCCCTGCAAAAAGTGTAATTTTTGCAGGAAAAAAGCTATTTAAAATCACTCGCGGCTAATGTATTGACCCTTGAGGTCTGGGATGGATTTTAAGGGGAACCCCAGCCAAAAAAAATGGCGTGGGGTCCCCCTTAAAATCCATACCAGACCCTTGTCCGAGCACGCAACCTGGCAGGCCGCAGGAAAAGAGGGGGGGACGAGAGCGGCCCCCCCTCCCTCCTGAACTGTACCAGGCCACATGCCCTCAACATTGGGAGGATGCTTTGGGGGTCTGAGACTCCCAAAGCACCTTGCCCCCATGTTGATGAGGACAAGGGCCTCTTCCCCCCAACCCTGGCCATTGGTTGTGGGGGTCTGCGGGCGGGGGGCTTATCGGAATCTGGAACCCCCCTTTAACAAGGGGACCCCCAGATCCTGCCCCCCCCCCCCTGTGTGAAATGGTAAGGGGGTACTTACCATTTCACCAAAAAAGTGTCAAAAATGGTAAAAATGACAGGAGACGGTCTTTGACAATTCCTTTATTAAAATCTTCTTTCTCCTTTCTTCTGGTCTTCCTTTCTTCATCCTTCGGTTTCTCCATCTTCTCATTTCGGCATCTTCTTCCATCTTCTTCTTCCATCTTCTTCTTCCTCCGATCCGCTTCTTCTTGCGCTGGTCTTCTCGTCCTTCTCGTCCGGCATCTTCTTCCATGGCGTCGGCGTCTGTTCTTCTGTCGGGCCGCTCCTCGCAATGGGAGGCTCCCGCTGTGTGAGGCTTCGCTCCGTCTGACAGGTCTTTTAAAAGGAGGGCACCTGGTGACCCAGCCCCCTCTGACGTCATGGGGAAAGCCATAGGGAATTCCCCATGACTTCCCCTGCGTCAGAGGGGGCGGGGTCACCAGGTGCCCTCCGTTATAAAAGACCTGTCAGCCTCACCGAAGCCTCACACAGCGGGAGCCTCCCATTGCGAGGAGCGGCCCGACAGAAGAACAGACGCCGACGCCATGGAAGAAGATGCCGGACGAGAAGGACGAGAAGACCAGCGCAAGAAGAAGCGGATCGGAGGAAGAAGAAGATGGAAGAAGATGCCGGAAGGAGAAGATGAAGAAACCGAAGGATGAAGAAAGGAAGACCAGAAGAAAGAAGAAAGAAGATTTTAATAAAGGAATTGTCAAAGACCGTCTCCTGTCATTTTTACTATTTTTGACAATTTTTTGGTGAAATGGTAGGGGTACTTTTGTACCACCTTACCATTTCACACGGGGGGCAGGATCTGGGGGGTCCCTTGTTAAAGGGGGCTTCCAGATTCCGATAAGCCCCCCGCCCGCAGACCCCCACAAACAATGGCCAGGGTTGTGGGGAAGAGGCCCTTGTCCTCATCAACATGGGGACAAGGTGCTTTGGGGGTCTCAGACCCCCAAAGCATCCTCCCAATGTTGAGGGCATGTGGCCTGGTACGGTTCAGGAGAGAGGGGGGGCTCTCTCGTCCCCCCTCTTTTCCTGCGGCCTGCCAGGTTGCGTGCTCGGACGAACGTCTGGTATGGATTTTAAGGGGGACCCCACGCCATTTTTTTTTTGGCTGGGGTCCCCCTTAATATCCATAGCAGACCTGAAGGGCCTGGTTATTGAATTTGGGGGGACCCCCACACTTTTTTTATTTTTATTTTTTTATTTTTTATCAATGACTTTTTTTTTATGAATGGCTTTCAATTAATGACTATTCTCTGTGTTACGGGAGCCGTCAATACATTAGCCGCGAGTGATTTTAAATAGCTTTTTTTTCCTGCAAAAATTACACTTTTTGCAGGGACAGTTCTAAGCACAGGAAACATGCGCCCCTTCACAGGCATACTATAGACACCCCCCAGATGTGATACTGCAATGCTGTACTAACAGCACGCACACACAAATCCCCAGAATCATAGCACATAATGTCAGCAGTCAGCAGCACATAACACTGACGCTGGAACACAACACAATATGCGACACAAATTTGATGCGAGCGGCCCAAATTGTTCTGGGCTCGCCGAGCGGGCGAACGCCCGATGTTTGATTCGAACATGGGTTCGAATCGAACACCGGGTCATTCCCTACTCACAAAAGACGTTTATGCGTCTTGTACTAAAAACACTTGTATTTTTGAGTTAAACATTTGTTTGTCTAGAGAAGATAGTTTGCACAATAGATCTTTGACAGAAATCACCAGAAAAATCAATATGTAGAACTAGAAATATTTATCCATTTAGTGATGGATGAATGAGATTATCATATGTCTATTTCCTGTCCCTAGAAGCATTTGTTCGATATTATCTACACCTTTACATGTGTATATTCTAAATCTATGTTTTCCTTCAGCACATAAATATGTTATCGATTATAAAACAATCTTTTATCCAAAAGAACATTCACAAATCTGGCAAGTACTATTTTGTGTCTGTGGGTAGCTTTAGTGAAAGATGCCTGCAACAAGAAATTGTTAGAGACTGCTTCCAGGTTACACAATATTATTGCTATTTTACCAGATACTGCTAGAGATTGCTGTTACAAGAGATTGTTCATTTTCTACATAGGGCGGTAAAGCTGCCCATAGACATGAGATAAAAGACGTTTCTAGGCAAATGGAGAATCTCATGTCTATGTAATCAGGCAGATGAGCTACAACTGACTGTTCATGGGGGAATCATTGATCAGACATGTTAGAAAAGTGGTCATAAATGCTGTTCTTCCCACCTGTTATAGGCTTCATTGGCAATGTCTGCTGACACTGCTTTTCTGCACTCCATTGGTGTAAATATGAATGTTTAGTTGATCCAATCATTTGTCTCTATAAAGGCCCATACACACAATCTGACTTTTTGACAACATACATGCAAATTAGCTGTTTTAACCACTTTCCGACCGGCGCACGACGATGTACGTCCCTTTTTTGAAGAGGGATATCTCGGTAACGGCAGCAGCTGCTGCCACGACCGAGGTATCCATCTCTTCAGGCACCGGTCGGCTGTCCGATAATGGTGGTCATCGCGGCGGATTCGCCGCGAGATCACCGTTATCGGCGGCGGGAGAGGTGCCCCCCCCTCCCTCCGCTCTCCCGCGCCTTCCGCCGCTTACCGGAACCGTCGGCAGCGGCGGAGGCGATCGGGTCCGTTCCCCTCCTGTGTCTAGAGATGAGTGACGCTAAGATGGCCGCCACTCATCTCTATACCATAGGAGGGCGGAAGCGACGTCAAAAACGTCACTTCCGCCCATACCTCTTAAAGAGGAATTTTCAAATGTCATTTTTTTAAATTACATTTTTTTTTTTTTTTTTCATTGAAGTCCAAATATGAGATCTGAGGACTTTTTGACCCCAGATCTCATATTTAAGAGGACCTGTCATGCTTTTTTCTATTACAAGGAATGTTTACATTCCTTGTAATAGGAATAAAAGTGAGCCAATTAATTTTTTTTTAAAAAACAGTGTAAAAATAAATAAAATCAAGAAAAATAAATAAGAAAAACAAAAAAAAAATTTTTTTAAAGCGCCCCGTCCCGACGAGCTCGTGCGCAGAAGCGAACGCATACGTGAGTAGAGCCCGCATATGAAAACGGTGGTCAAACCACACATGTGAGGTATCGCCGCGATCGGTAGAGCGAGAGCAATAATTATAGCCATAGACCTCCTCTGTAACGCAAAAAAAAAAAATGTAGAATTTTTTAAACGTTGCCTACTGAGATTTTTGAGGGTAAAAGTTTGATGCCATTCCACAAGCGGGCGCAATTTTGAAGCGTGACATGTTAGGTATCAATTTACTCGGCGTAACATTATCTTTCACAATATATAAAAAAATTGGACTAACTTTACTGTTGTCTTATTTTTTTATTCAAAAAAGTGACTTTTTTCCAAAAAAAGTGCGCTTGCAAGACCGCTGCGCAAATACGGTGTGAAAAAAGTATTGCAACGACCGCCATTTTTATTCTCTAGGGTGTTAGAAAAAAAAACAATATATAATGTTTGGGGGTTCTAAGTTTTTTTTCTAGCAAAAAAAACTGTTTTAAACATGTAAACACCTAAAATCCAAAACGAGGCTGGTCTTAAGCCCCATACACACGGTCGGATTTTTGCATGGATTCTGTCCGATCGGACAATGTTGTTGAAAAATCAGACCGTGTGTATGCACCATCGGACAGTGTACTTCGGATTGTCCGACGGACAAAGTCCTATCTCCTGCTGGATAGATTTGCCGACAACACGGTCCGATCATACCAAATCCGATCGTGTGTACGGTTGTCCGACGGACAAAGTGCTACGCATGCTCAGTTCACATTACAAGACCAAAGCTATTGGCTACTAGCCTCTACGTAGTCCCGTCGTACGCAACGAACGTCACCACGTTCAGAATGATCGGATTTTCCGACAACTTTGTCCGACCGTGTGTACGCAAAACCAACATCGGACAAAGTACGACGGACATGATCCGACGGACCTGGTCCTCGGATAATCCGAGCGTGTGTATGGGGCTTTAAAGTGGTTAAGGCAACATCCGACCGTGTGTATGCTCCATCGGACAAACTTTTTCAGGTTTCATCAGACAAATGTTCACTGTGCAAACAGACAAACTTTTCGGCAACAAAAGTCCGATGGAGCAAAGTCCGATCGTGTGTACAGAAATCCATCGGACTTAAGTCCAAAGTACAAACACGCATGCTCAGAACTAATGCAAAAGATCAGACAACAATACAGAGGTTGACCAAAGGGTGGTGGTAAAGAGCAGAAAAACCACAGGATTTGGTGAAAGTTGGCTGAAAAAGTCCTGCCCTGTGTATGCAATACAAGTTCACGGACAACGCCCTTTGGACAGAAATCCGCGGAAAAGATTGTTTGAAGTCCGATCGTGTGTACGAGGCTTAACATGTGCCTATAAACTGCATGCAAAAACGCATAAAAACGCTAGTTTAATACCGCAAAATGCACTTATAAACATGCCTGAAAAACGCATCAAGCGCAGCCGCATAGATGTGAACCTAAACTTAATTATTTTGGGGTGCGGTATGTGCGGTGAATGATAAATAACTGAATGAGCTTTTGAGTGGAGGAAAGTGACACTTTAAGTACATTATCTAGTATACTAGACCATTCCTCATCAGAAATGTGACCTATATCTGCCGACCACCCATCTCTGCATTTGAATGACATAGCCTTGGATACCTGGCATATGAAGGAACCATATAAGGAGGAAATCTGTCCCTTTGTAGAGGAAGATGATACCAGCTGCGTAAGCACTGTGGAGCTAGTTAATTCCCAATTGGATATTGTAGACTGTGCAGAAATGGCATGCCTGAGTTGTAAATATTGGAAGAATAAATTATTTGGTAAGCCATATTCCTCTCTCAGAGATTGAAAGTCCCTTAGTACTTTTCCATGGTATAGCTGTGGTATATAAACCAGACCACATACAGACCAAGTGGAGAAGTCTCGTAGCTTACCCAGTTCAGAGTAATTCCTATTGTTCAGAGTACGGAAATAAGTAGTGTATCCCGTATATTGAAAGTGTTGCTTAGTTCTATTTCATATTCTATCAATGAGCAGCACCAGAGTGGGATATTGTGACAAGGTTTTAAATTATCCTGCTTCTATATATTCCACAAAGCTATCACTGGATAGTAGTGTGGTAACAATATTTCTAACAGGGTCAGAAGACTCAAGGTTTAGCCAGGCTGTTAAATGCTGCAATTGAGCCACAACGTAGTAGTAATATGGGTTAGGTACTACTAGTCCACCCGAGTCCTTCGCTTCATGTAAGGTTTCCAACCTGATACGGGGTACATGCTTACTCCATATCAAGGTGCGGAATATGGTGTTACACTTTTTAAAAACATGAATAGGAATCCAGATGGGTGCATTATGGAGCACGTATAAGAGCTGTGGGCTCCATGTCATTTTTATCAGATTGACGCGGCCCACTACGGACAATGGTAATTGAATCCAGCTATTTTTTTTTTCCTGAAGTTTTTGATTTATAGGGTTAATATTAAGCTTGACACAGGATTCTAAATTGGGATGAATAAATAAATAATATACTTAGATACCTAAATGTATCCACTACCTTAATCTGTTCTGCCATTTGGGGTAAGTGTGCAGCAAGAGGGTCCAATGGTAATAGTGTGGATTTGGCCCAATTTATTTTGAAGCCCAAGAAGGATCCAAACCTTTGTATTAATGTCATGAGATTCACTTAAGAGGTAGAGTTATCCCCCAGAAAAGGAGCGCATCATTGGCATATAATGCCAACTTGTCCTCTAGATCTCCTCGTTTAAATCCACATATGTCAGAACTCCCTCTAATGGCAGCCGCCAGAGGTTCTATTGCCAAGGCAAATAAGGGGCTTGTACAGCAATTTAATCCCAGAGATAAAATTGCTCCCTAGATTAAATTTCTCTAATACTCACCATAAGTACTACCTTATGTCTACCCTGTCAAACACCTTGGGGCAGCACAGTGGTGTAGTGGTTAGCACTCTCACCTAGCAGTAATAAGGGTCGCTGGTTCGAATCCCAACCACGACACTACCTGCCTGGAGTTTGCATGTTCTCCCTGTGCCTGCGTGGGTTTCCTCCGGGTACTCCGGTTTCCTCCCACAATCCAAAGACATGCAGGTAGGTTAATTGGCTTCTGTCCAAAAAAAAATTGGCCATAGTATATGAATGGGGACCTTGGATTGTGGGCTCCTTGAGAGTAGGAACCAATGTGAGTGTGCAATGTACAGGGATAGGGACAATTGTAGACACTCACTCAGGTTGAACTGGATGGACTGGTGTCTTTATTCAACCTTACTAACTATGAAACTATGAAACCTTGGCAGCATCGAGTGAGAGAATAGCTCTGTGCCCCTGATCAGCCGTGGTATGTCCAGCTTTAGAATGCCATGTCCACTACACTGTTACTCTGTTGTGAGAGAATTGTGTAGACTGTTCCCATCAAAATCGGATGGTGACTGCTTTCAGGTTAGGGACCCTAGCCTTGTTATATTAAACTAAAAGGCTGGGTTCACACATCCAAATTGGATGTGGGTTTCTCCGCGTCCAATTCGCATGACAGGAGACTGTGACCGACTCTCAACGGAACTGGTTAATACAGCTCCGGTGAATTTGTGGTCCGCATTGGAAAAGGGTCCTTCAGGCAAAAATTCGGACCTGATTCGGAATTGAATCAGTGTGCAGGGTCTTACCGGACCCCCTGCTGCGAACACAGCCTAATGCCCTGTGCACACGATAGGATTTTCCGACAACAAAATCTATGGGATTTTTTCCGACGGATGTTAGCTCAAACTTGTCTTGCATACACACGGTCACACAAAGTTGGTCGGAAATTCCGAACATCAAAAACGCGGTGACGTACAACACGTACGACAAGCCGAGAAAAATTAAGTCGGAAAAGTTGGAAAATTTGAGAACCAGATCTCAAATTTTGTGTGACAGAAATTCCTATGGAAAATGTGTGATGGAGCCTACACACGGTCGGAATTTCCGACCACAAGGTCCTAGCACACATTTTCCATCGGAAAATCCTATTGTGTGTACAGGGCATTAGACTTATTTAGTGTTACAAGATTCTGTTTGCTGCAGGCATAAGGCAAAAAAAAGTAGTGAACAGGCTAGGGCAATAAGGCACAAATTACAAGGGTCAGATGCAGAAAACTAGGTATAAGGCATAGAATAGTGGACAGTTAGAAATAAATGAAATATAGGGCTAGTCCCTACTGGCAGCTATGCTATTTTCCTATAAGGTCCCCCTGGAATCCTGATCTACCAGTGCTAAGTACGTAACAGTATATCCTAATTCTTTATCTCCATACATACACATAACAAATACAGTGTGATCTAAGTTGAGTGAAAGATGCCCTTAGAGAATAACAGAGAAAGAAAACAGCTTTTTAGTTGCACTTGAACCCTGTAATCCTCATTAGAACAAGGTTCTGAAAATATATGTACATTCTATACCATTATGTTTGCTCATTTATGTACAGATACTGTTTGACACATTTTATTTAGTTTCATAAACTAGTGCACATTCTCAGCATTTGAAGCCAAGCAATCTGGCATCCTGCCACTTATTTAAAATTAGTAAGGTCATTGTCATCTACCCTGATATACGTGCTAAGAAAAATCCAAATCAATTAATGTGCTTGTATTCAACATAGCTTAGCTCCTTGGTTTATAAGCTCTCCTACTCCTGTTACAGCCAGCGAATCGTAAGGTAATTAGTAAAACAAAGACAATTCATAAAATATAGTTGGTGTACAGTGCTGTGAAAAAGTATTTGCCCTGTCCTGATTTATTTATTTTTTTTGCATATTTCTCACACTTAAATGATTTAGATCATCAAACTAATTTTAATTTTACACAAAGATAACCCGAGTAAATCCAAGATGCAGTTTTTAAATTATTATTTCATTTATTAAGGGCAAAATGCTGTTCAAACCCGCCTGGCCCTAATGTGAAAAAGTAATCGCCCCTTCCCATGCTGAATCATGAATGAACTGTGATTAACCACAATTTTTTGAAAAGCTGAGTTAAATTTAACTTGTCACACCCAGGCCTGATTACTGCCAGACCCGTTGAATCAAGAAATCACATAAATAGAAGCTGTCTGACAAAGTGAAGCACGCTAACAGATCACAAAAAGCTACACATCATGCCACAATCTAAAAAAATTCAAGAACAGATTAGAAACAAACATGTATCGGTCTAGGAAGGGTTTCAAAGCCATTTCTAATGCCTCGTACACACGGTTGGAATTTCCAATGGAAACAGTCCAATGGGAGCTTTTCATCGGATTTACCGACCATGCCCATCGGTCTTCTTCTGTCTGCATTTCCGACGGACTTTGGATTGAGAGCCTGTTCTTAATTTTTTCGACGGAAAACCTTTCTATCAAATTTTTCGATTGTGTGTATGCAATTCCGACATGCAAAATTCCGACGCATGCTCGGAAACAATTCGACAAGCATTAAACTTCCCTTTTATAGTGCCGTCGTACGCGTTGTATGTCGTGGTGTTATTGACCGTTGGAATTTGGTGTGACCGTGTGTAGGCAAGACAGTTTGAGCGAAATTCCATTGAGAAAACCACCAGAGCTTTTTACGACGAGAATTCCGTATGTACGTGGCATAAGGCTTTGGAACTCCAGTGAACCACGGGGAGAGACAGTATCCACAAATGGAGACAACTTGGAACAGTGTTGAACCTTCCATGTAGTGGCCGGCCTACAAAAATTACTCCAAGAGCATGACGACGACTCATCCAGTAGGTCATAAAAGAACCCAAAACAACATCTAAAGAACTGCAGGCCATCAGTTCGTGACCTCAAGCTCAAGTGCACTTAGGTTATGCAGCAGGACAAGGATCCAAAACACAACAACATGTCCACCCCCAAATGGTTCAAACAAAGCAAAACTTAGGTTTTGGAGTGGCCTAGTCAAAGCCCGGACTTAAATCCAATTGAGATGTTGTATCATGACCTTACACAGGCCGTTCGTGCTGGAAAACCCTCCAATGTGGCTGAATTAAAACAATTCTACAAAGAAGATGGGGCCAAAATTGCTCCAGAGCAATGTGAAAGACTCATTGCAAGTTATCGCAAATGCTTGCAGTTGTTGCCGCCAAGGGTGGCACAACCAGTTATTAGGTTTAGGGGGCAATTACTTTTTCACATAAAGCCAGGCAGGTTTTGACAGCTTTTTTGCTTTAATAAATGGAACCATCATTTAAAAACTGCATTTTGTATCTTTGTGTAATAATACAATTAGTTTGATGATGAGTCATTTAAGTGTGACAAATATGCAAAACAAAAATAAAAAATCAGAAAGGGGCAAATACTTTTTCACAGAATTGTATGTGTCCCTCCCATGGTGTTTATTTTCCAGCAAGATTCAAAGTACAGTAGTCTAGAGCAGAGGTGCTCACCCTTTTCTGATTTGAGACATCAACTGTAAAGCCAGACTCTGAGCTGCTCTTACATGTATCCATGTAGTGGAGCTTCCTCTGAACTGCATGGGTACAGAAGTAGCAGACCATTATACACAGCCTCATGCATAAGTTTTATTGATATGTGGCCTTTATTGTGGGGTGGGTAAGAGGGGTGGGGTATCCTGTCGTGGTGATCACAATGTAAATAAAAACCTGTCTATGTTTTACCATGCTTTTTATGACTAATTGACCCCTCTTCCCCCCATCTCCGTCAGTATTTCATGTGGCAATCCTAGTGCCTGTCCACTACTCTGGAAGGCAAGAATGACTCATCCTAGATCAAGAAGGGAAGGGTGGTGTATTTTGGCATCTTCTCCTTTGGTGCCAGAGAACCTCATCCTAGTTTAGTCACCTGGACTGTAAGATATTGGGAATTCTCCTGCTAATACAGTGATCTTTCAAACCAGACACCCAGAATGGATTGTTGTTAGCATCCATCCTGCTTTAAGATCACCGGAAATAGGTGGGAGTCACGCTTTGCTGGAAGACTCCATAAAGAATGAAGTAGCAATGGGGTTATATAGATGTAAACACTGCTTAGTGGAGTTATCTAATATAAAGCATAACATGGCAGATAGATAGATAGATAGATAGATAGATAGATAGATAGATAGATAGATAGATAGATAGATAGATAGATAGATAGATAGATAGATAGATAGATAGATAGATATTAAAAGGTTGGTAGAGAGAAGTTGAGTATCAACACAATGTCTGGCAGGTAAAGCAAACATCCAGCCATAACATCACATCATCTGTTTCTGCAGCCAGAGGTTCTGGAGCTAAAAATAGGAAACTTCAGAAGTTAAGAAATATTCAGCTCTGGCTATGAATAAGCAATGTTCTCCATGGGGAGTTCAATGGCTTCTGGTACTTACACTTCTGTTATTTATAAATTACATATTACATTATTATTATTATTATTAAATGCATATCTTGTCTTTAATATATATTTATAGTACTCCTGGTATTCAAAAAAAAAAAAAAAATACTAATTGCTTTTATGTCACTACCATGTTTATGGGAACCTTTTACCTGCCTTATGTTTTACCTGGTTTTGCATTTGTCCCTCATACCTGCTGAACACTCCTCAACCTCAGAATCAAAAGGGTTCACTATATTGAGCAGAATGGTTAATAGCTTTTCATTATATACTGCATCTATAACACAGGACCGTAGATAATGTTTTTTCCTGGTGGGGTTTAGCCTTTAGTATCCCAAAGAAAACAGAGGAATTACGTTAATTTTGTGTTTTTTTTTGTTGTTTTCAAAATCTTATAAAGAAGACAAAATGCACTGGGAGATCTTCATCGTAAACATGTTAAAGGAGTTCTGAATAAGACATTTCGGATGATGGAACAATGGAAAATAATATGCAGAAATCGCTACTAAAATTCCCTCTGAAGTGATGATTAGTTATTTACATGGCAAAGATGTTAAAAGGCAATCTTACACATTAGTTATTCAACTTCTTCATCACAGTATTAAACAATAATAATAACAAGTACTTTTGTAGGACAGTCACCAAGTCATCGAATGCACCTTTAGTACGAACATCTAAATAAAACCAAAATAACCGCGCTCCTATAAAAAATTTGTAAATAAAACATCACCACAGTAAGTATACATATAAGTAACTCTAATTAAAATAGGTGAATAAACATAAATGTGAAGTCCATAGTATATCCAAAGTGCAGATAACATCCTTTGTGAGTATAGGAAAGTCTCTTTTTCCACCAGCATGCAGACACATTACACACTCACCAGACTTAATTGACCCCTATTACAGAGGGAGAAATCCTGGGTTATCACACATGAGATCATGGTAATAGAATCCAAGTAACTGCTGTCATCCGTTCAATATGCAGATAAATACTATATTCAAAAGTCCAAAGACCATATAAGGATAAAGAGGGAGAGGAAAGAGCGCTCTCATAGTCTAGTATTAAAAATATATTTTTTCTAAAAAAAGGTTATATTGCACTTACATCTAAGAAGAGAAGGATCAGCATGTATAGTATTGGAAACGCCAGTTTGCGTACGAACATTTGTTCTAAAATCTACTAGCTTATGGCCAGCATAAAGCGGAGTTCCACCCAAAAGTGGAACCTCCATTTATTTGTCTCCCCCCCCCTCCTCTGGTGCCGCATTTGGCACCTGTTTTTGACAGGTCCCCATCCCTACTTCTGGGAGACGGCGCTGTCCCTCGAAAGTTTGGCCCCTCCCCCCTTCCTCCACCTCCGGGCCAATTAGAAAGAGCCACCGGTTTCCCTTAGTGGAGATGGGGCTGGCAGCAACCGACAGCCGATCCAAAAATCGTCTGGGGTGCCAATATGGCAGGATCCCTGGACAGGTAAGTGTCCACATATTAAAGTCAGCAGCTGCACTATTTGAATTTTTTTTTCCCCAGCCCAGGTGGAACTCCTCTTTAAAGAGGGTTACACTGACATATCGTTTTTTTTCTTTTCGGGTCATTGTTTTATAAATACACTATTAATGCTGCACTCACGTGTTGCTTTTTTTTTCTCCACCGATCGCCGATTTCCTCCGTTTCGGTAACATATAAAAATCTCCTGCCGTTTCCATTTTGCTTGTGGGCATTTTAAACCCACAAGCACTTACTTCCGTGATGCGGTGAATGCTGTGCTCCCAGCATTCACCGCTCGATCCCGCGCATGCTCAATGTTAAGTGCAAGCAGAGCTGTACAATTCCGAGTTGCTATAGCATTATGCCGAGATCTCGCGAGATTTCGGCATTATGCCGAGATCTCGCGAGATTTCGGCTTTACAGCGTTCCCCACTGATTCATGGGAAGACTCGGACAAAGCTCCCAGGGGTCTTTGCGCAGCCAGGGAACACGCCTACTCCCACGGGAGGAGAGCCCGGAAGCCAAGATCCTTATTCTAAATTAAAAGGTAATTACGGCAAATTTTTTTTTTTTAATGCCCATTTGATCACCTCTTACACTAACAGATTTCCTTAACATAAACTTGCAAATTTGAGTACAACACCACTTTAAGTGACGCTACGTTCCAGTGAACTCAGCCCATAAGGCAAATGAAATGTGCACTAAATGAGCATTACAACACATTTTGCTAAACATGTTTTATCTGTTCAAGGAAAAACGTATCCGTTATCTGCATGTTTGCTTACTCCTCAGTAACTTGGAGGCAATAGTGCACACCACGGAATTAATGAATATTCACAAAACGCGTTGAGATTTGTGATGCGTTCCATTTCTGTATTCAACTGTGATTCTGTAGAATTTCCATATGATTATTTACAAATAAGTTATGAAATCATAACTATCAACTGTTTTTTTAATCTAGCAAGCTGACAACAGTAAATCAATCTGTTTCTTTTAAATTGTCTTTATATCTATAAAGATTCATTTTGTTGTTTGGTATTCATAAATAAAAGTTTTGAAAAGAAATGAAAAATTAAAATTGTTGTTTTGATGTACTTCAAGAAAAGTCCCATGGGCATTTTTCGATAGTATTCTTTCTTTGTTTTATGAGGGATAGAGGTACATCATTTCATATATGAGATCACTACACACATATAGCACACACCACAAAGTCTTGCTCTTACTAGTTTGAACTAAGTCACATTTTTAGTGGACAGAGCTGGAATACAAAGCAAGGGTCAGAGTGTACATTTCATATCTAATCTTTGTGACTTCAAGAAGAATGCTGCTGTCAGAAATAAATGGCTGATTTGCTTTTACTGTCCTTATAGTACTTCATTCCAATTCACAATGCTATTCCTAATAGACTTATGGTCCATGCACACTGGCTTAAAAATCACTGCTTCTACAGGTGTTTTGTGTTCTGCCTGTAGAAGCAGCTCAGTGTTCTCTTTGTGTCCATGCACATTATAATGCTTAAAGGCATATTTTAAGCTCTTAGGCCCCATTCACATCTCAGTGTTTTGTAGCTTGAAGCTCCAAAACGCTGGAGGAGAAAAAATGATTTATTCTCTATGGACTCCAAATCGCCTGAAGCCAAACGCCTGAAGCTCAAAAAAGTTTTGGAGCTTCGGCCAGATCTAAGTATTTTTGGCGTGTTTTTACTCCCACATAAGTAAATAGAAATGCGCCATTCGCGTTTGTGCGCAATTTTCTGCTCAAATTAAACATAAAAAATAGCAATAATATTTGAATAAATAAATGTAAACCAAATTTACAAATAACTAAAAAACATCATAAATAAATAAAATAAATGAATAATATGTAATAATACATAATTAAATGATAATTAACCCTTAACCTTAAAAAAGATAACAATATCATAATAATAATAATAATAATAATAATAATAATAATAAATAAACACTCAAACCAGAGAAAAAAAATAATAATAATAGTAATTATTTTTTTTTATTTTGTGTTAGGGTGTTTAGTTATTTATTATTATTTTATTTTTTTAAGGGCTAAGGTTAGGGGTTAATTATGTATTTATTTACTATTAGTTAGTATTTATTATTATTTTATTTATTACATTTTTTACATGTATTATTTATTTATGATTATTTTTATTTATTTGTGTATTTATTTTACATTTATTTATTTATTTATTAGTAGTAGTAGTAGTAGTAGTAGTATTAACACCCTAACCCTAACAACAACAAAAATAAATAAATAACCCTATGTCAGAAAGCTAGTTCAGCTACTATTAATTCTCATACAGCTAATGCAAATTCATCTGTAGCTACTGCTCATTTCCATACAGCTAATGCTCGTGCACGTGTACCAGCACACAGGCAAGCTCAGGCTAATATCCAGTGTGCACTGACACGTAGGCGCCTCCTGACCACCAGGTTGTCTTACCGTGTATGACCCCAGCTCACCTTGACTACCTCCCTGACTGTGGCAGTCACCTGCTATCAAGCTACCGGCACCCGTGCTTCTTTGAGCCTTGTACCTCTGTCACCACATTCAGGGATGCTCAGACCAGAGCCGCAAGGGAAGTCCTCTCGTCAGCCTCCAACCAAGGTACGTGACACTCTAACCCCTAATCCTAACCCTAACCTCTTACCTTAATGAAAAATAATAATAATAACTGAATAATAATAATTAAAAAATAAATAAAAGCTAAGGGAAAATCTAAAAAGCTGAAATACCTAGCAACAAATGATGCAACAGATGATAGTTTTCTCTATTGGCTAATAAAAAAACGCCAAAGCTAAAAAAATGCACAAGTCACACCAAAGTCGTGCATAAAACCGCCGTAAAAACGCTCAAAGGCGCTATGCTCAGGTGTGAATGCAGCCTAAGGGCTGGTTCACACCACAAGAACAGACTCCAGATCCGGTCCGGATGCGTTTCTGCATGCGCGTTCCGGCGTTTTTTTGATGCTTTTCCGGATGCATTCCAGATGCTTTTTTTCTTTTTATCTCCTGTTTGTATTTCACTTCACTGGGGTCCGGTGCCTTTTTAATGCACTTTTAATGCGTCCCAGTTCATTGTGGTGCGTTTTTCATGCTTTTTACTGCGTTCCAGTACAGTGCAGTGCAAGAAAAATGCAGCATGTTCTACTTTTTTTTCTAGTACTGGAAAACCCTGGAACTGACTGCACTGGTGTGAACTATGCCATTGAAAACCATAAAACCTACTTTCCATGTGTCCTTGATGTAGAAAAATGCACTGGACTGCATGTAGTGTGAACTGGCCCTTCTGGTTTGTGTTTTTTGATAAGTGTTTTTTTTCTGCTAGAAAACTCCAAACACTCCTAAACGCACCTAAACACATAAAAAAATGCTCTATATAAGCGTTTTTCTTTTTTCTAACAAAAGAACTGACGTTTTATAAAGCCCAAAGTTTATGGGGCCTTAATGTGTATCTAAAGCCAAAACGTTGTTTTTATTTGTTTCAAATGGAGTGATGAGAGGTTAGAACTAGGGATGGGCCCGGTGCTCGATGCGAACCCACGTTCGCATCGAGCACCGGGCGTTCGCTCGCTCGGCGAGCCCAGAACTATTTTGGCCGCTCGCATCACGTTCGTGTGATGCGAGCGGCCCCGCAATGCATTGCGGCCGGCGCGGCCGACGCAGTGCATTGCTGGCTGATGATTGGCCAAGCATGCACTGTGACCCCGCATGCTTGGCCAATCACAGCCCCGGAAACTCGAAGAGCCATAATTGGCTACAGGCAGGACGCCTGTAGCCAATTACAGCTCAGGGGCTGTAGTACACGCCCCCCCCTATAAAACGCCGCCACGCCGTCTGCGCCGGTCACATGCTGTTCCGGCGCAAATTGAGCAGGCTGATTCTGTGACACTCTGCTGCATTTAGATAGTTAGAGAGATTCACTTACAGAGATTGAGTTAGATAGATTCAGTTACAAAGATTGATTGAGAAAGAGGGGCTTGTAGTGTGCTCGTGGCAGGCAGGCAGAGCTACTATATTTTGTTACCAGAAGCACCTATAGGACTTGTAGTGTGTTCGTGGCAGGCAGGCAGAGCTCCTATATTTTGTTACCAGAAGCACCTATAGGACTTGTAGTGTGTTCGTGGCAGGCAGGCAGAGCTCCTATATTTTGTTACCAGAAGCACCTATAGGACTTGTAGTGTGTTCGTGGCAGGCAGGCAGAGCTCCTATATTTTGTTACCAGAAGCACCTATAGGACTTGTAGTGTGTTCGTGGCAGGCAGGCAGAGCTCCTATATTTTGTTACCAGAAGCACCTATAGGACTTGTAGTGTGTTCGTGGCAGGCAGGCAGAGCTCCTATATTTTGTTCCCAGAGGCACCTATAGGACTTGAAGTGTGTTAGTCCCATTACACACACAGAGCTATATTTTCTTCCCAGAAGCACCTATAGGACTTGAAGTGTGTTAGTCCCATCACACACACAGAGCTATATTTTCTTCCCAGAAGCACCTATAGGACTTGAAGTGTGTTAGCCCCATTACACACACAGAGCTATATTTTCTTCCCAGAAGCACCTATAGGACTTGAAGTGTGTTAGTCCCATCACACACACAGAGCTATATTTTGTTCCCAGAAGAACCTATAGGACTTGAAGTGTGTTAGTCCCATCACACACACAGAGCTATATTTTGTTCCCAGAAGCACCTATAGGACTTGAAGTGTGTTAGTCCCATTACACACACAGAGCTATATTTTGTTCCCAGAAGCACCTATAGGACTTGAAGTGTGTTAGTCCCATTACACACACAGAGCTATATTTTCTTCCCAGAAGCACCTATAGGACTTGAAGTGTGTTAATCCCATTACACACACAGAGCTATATTTTGTTCCCAGAAGCACCTATAGGACTTGAAGTGTGTTAGTCCCATCACACACACAGAGCTATATTTTGTTCCCAGAAGCACCTATAGGACTTGAAGTGTGTTAGTCCCATCACACACACAGAGCTATATTTTGTTCCCAGAAGCACCTATAGGACTTGAAGTGTGTTAGTCCCATCACACACACAGAGCTATATTTTGTTCCCAGAAGCACCTATAGGACTTGAAGTGTGTTAGTCCCATCACACACACAGAGCTATATTTTGTTCCCAGAAGCACCTATAGGACTTGAAGTGTGTTAGTCCCATTACACACACAGAGCTATATTTTGTTCCCAGAAGCACCTATAGGACTTGAAGTGTGTTAGTCCCATTACACACACAGAGCTATATTTTGTTCCCAGAAGCATCTATAGGACTTGAAGTGTGTTAGTCCCATTACACACACAGAGCTATATTTTGTTCCCAGAAGCATCTATAGGACTTGAAGTGTGTTAGTCCCATTACACACACAGAGCTATATTTTGTTCCCAGAAGCACCTATAGGACTTGAAGTGTGTTAGTCCCATTACACACACAGAGCTATATTTTGTTCCCAGAAGCACCTATAGGACTTGAAGTGTGTTAGTCCCATCACACACACAGAGCTATATTTTGTTCCCAGAAGCACCTATAGGACTTGAAGTGTGTTAGTCCCATCACACACACAGAGCTATATTTTGTTCCCAGAAGCACCTATAGGACTTGAAGTGTGTTAGTCCCATCACACACACAGAGCTATATTTTGTTCCCAGAAGAACCTATAGGACTTGAAGTGTGTTAGTCCCATCACACACACAGAGCTATATTTTGTTCCCAGAAGCACCTATAGGACTTGAAGTGTGTTAGTCCCATTACACACACAGAGCTATATTTTCTTCCCAGAAGCACCTATAGGACTTGAAGTGTGTTAGTCCCATTACACACACAGAGCTATATTTTGTTCCCAGAAGCACCTATAGGACTTGAAGTGTGTTAGTCCCATTACACACACAGAGCTATATTTTGTTCCCAGAAGCACCTATAGGACTTGAAGTGTGTTAGTCCCATCACACACACAGAGCTATATTTTGTTCCCAGAAGCACCTATAGGACTTGAAGTGTGTTAGTCCCATCACACACACAGAGCTATATTTTGTTCCCAGAAGCACCTATAGGACTTGAAGTGTGTTAGTCCCATCACACACACAGAGCTATATTTTGTTCCCAGAAGCACCTATAGGACTTGAAGTGTGTTAGTCCCATCACACACACAGAGCTATATTTTGTTCCCAGAAGCACCTATAGGACTTGAAGTGTGTTAGTCCCATTACACACACAGAGCTATATTTTCTTCCCAGAAGCACCTATAGGACTTGAAGTGTGTTAGTCCCATTACACACACAGAGCTATATTTTCTTCCCAGAAGCACCTATAGGACTTGAAGTGTGTTAGTCCCATTACACACACAGAGCTATATTTTGTTCCCAGAAGCACCTATAGGACTTGAAGTGTGTTAGTCCCATCACACACACAGAGCTATATTTTGTTCCCAGAAGCACCTATAGGACTTGAAGTGTGTTAGTCCCATCACACACACAGAGCTATATTTTGTTCCCAGAAGCACCTATAGGACTTGAAGTGTGTTAGTCCCATCACACACACAGAGCTATATTTTGTTCCCAGAAGCACCTATAGGACTTGAAGTGTGTTAGTCCCATCACACACACAGAGCTATATTTTCTTCCCAGAAGCACCTATAGGACTTGAAGTGTGTTAGTCCCATCACACACACAGAGCTATATTTTGTTCCCAGAGGCACCTATAGGACTTGAAGTGTGTTAGTCCCATTACACACACAGAGCTATATTTTCTTCCCAGAAGCACCTATAGGACTTGAAGTGTGTTAGTCCCATCACACACACAGAGCTATATTTTGTTCCCAGAAGCACCTATAGGACTTGAAGTGTGTTAGTCCCATCACACACACAGAGCTATATTTTCTTCCCAGAAGCACCTATAGGACTTGAAGTGTGTTAGTCCCATCACACACACAGAGCTATATTTTGTTCCCAGAGGCACCTATAGGACTTGAAGTGTGTTAGTCCCATTACACACACAGAGCTATATTTTCTTCCCAGAAGCACCTATAGGACTTGAAGTGTGTTAGTCCCATCACACACACAGAGCTATATTTTCTTCCCAGAAGCACCTATAGGACTTGAAGTGTGTTAGTCCCATCACACACACAGAGCTATATTTTCTTCCCAGAAGCACCTATAGGACTTGAAGTGTGTTAGTCCCATCACACAGAGCTCCTCTATTTTCTTTGCATAAGCACCCACAGGACTTCTAGTGTGTTAGTGGCATCACACAGAGCTCCTCTATTTTCTTTGCATAAGCACCCACAGGACTTCTAGTGTGTTAGTGGCATCACACAGAGCTCCTCTATTTTCTTTGCAGAAGCACCCACAGGACTTCTAGTGTGTTAGTGGCATCACACAGAGCTCCTCTATTTTCTTTGCATAAGCACCCACAGGACTTCTAGTGTGTTAGTGGCATCACACAGAGCTCCTCTATTTTCTTTGCATAAGCACCCACAGGACTTCTAGTGTGTTAGTGGCATCACACAGAGCTCCTCTATTTTCTTTGCAGAAGCACCCATAGGACTTCTAGTGTGTTAGTGGCATCACACAGAGCTCCTATATATTCTTCTCAGCAGCACCCACAGGACTTCTAGTGTGTTAGTGGCATCACACAGAGCTCCTCTATTTTCTTTGCAGAAGCACCCACAGGACTTCTAGTGTGTTAGTGGCATCACACAGAGCTCCTCTATTTTCTTTGCATAAGCACCCACAGGACTTCTAGTGTGTTAGTGGCATCACACAGAGCTCCTCTATTTTCTTTGCAGAAGCACCCATAGGACTTCTAGTGTGTTAGTGGCATCACACAGAGCTCCTATATATTCTTCTCAGCAGCACCCACAGGACTTCTAGTGTGTTAGTGGCATCACACAGAGCTCCTCTATTTTCTTTGCAGAAGCACCCACAGGACTTCTAGTGTGTTAGTGGCATCACACAGAGCTCCTCTATTTTCTTTGCATAAGCACCCACAGGACTTCTAGTGTGTTAGTGGCATCACACAGAGCTCCTCTATTTTCTTTGCAGAAGCACCCACAGGACTTCTAGTGTGTTAGTGGCATCACACAGAGCTCCTCTATTTTCTTTGCATAAGCACCCACAGGACTTCTAGTGTGTTAGTGGCATCACACAGAGCTCCTCTATTTTCTTTGCAGAAGCACCCACAGGACTTCTAGTGTGTTAGTGGCATCACACAGAGCTCCTCTATTTTCTTTGCAGAAGCACCCATAGGACTTCTAGTGTGTTAGTGGCATCACACAGAGCTCCTATATATTCTTCTCAGCAGCACCCACAGGACTTCTAGTGTGTTAGTGGCATCACACAGAGCTCCTCTATTTTCTTTGCATAAGCACCCACAGGACTTCTAGTGTGTTAGTGGCATCACACAGAGCTCCTCTATTTTCTTTGCAGAAGCACCCATAGGACTTCTAGTGTGTTAGTGGCATCACACAGAGCTCCTATATATTCTTCTCAGCAGCACCCACAGGACTTCTAGTGTGTTAGTGGCATCACACAGAGCTCCTCTATTTTCTTTGCATAAGCACCCACAGGACTTCTAGTGTGTTAGTGGCATCACACAGAGCTCCTCTATTTTCTTTGCAGAAGCACCCATAGGACTTCTAGTGTGTTAGTGGCATCACACAGAGCTCCTATATATTCTTCTCAGCAGCACCCACAGGACTTCTAGTGTGTTAGTGGCATCACACAGAGCTCCTCTATTTTCTTTGCAGAAGCACCCACAGGACTTCTAGTGTGTTAGTGGCATCACACAGAGCTCCTCTATTTTCTTTGCATAAGCACCCACAGGACTTCTAGTGTGTTAGTGGCATCACACAGAGCTCCTCTATTTTCTTTGCATAAGCACCCACAGGACTTCTAGTGTGTTAGTGGCATCACACAGAGCTCCTCTATTTTCTTTGCAGAAGCACCCATAGGACTTCTAGTGTGTTAGTGGCATCACACAGAGCTCCTATATATTCTTCTCAGCAGCACCCACAGGACTTCTAGTGTGTTAGTGGCATCACACAGAGCTCCTCTATTTTCTTTGCAGAAGCACCCACAGGACTTCTAGTGTGTTAGTGGCATCACACAGAGCTCCTCTATTTTCTTTGCATAAGCACCCACAGGACTTCTAGTGTGTTAGTGGCATCACACAGAGCTCCTCTATTTTCTTTGCAGAAGCACCCATAGGACTTCTAGTGTGTTAGTGGCATCACACAGAGCTCCTATATTTTCTTCTCAGCAGCACCCACAGGACTACCGACTACAATGGCTGGAAGACCGCCAAGGGGAGGCAGAGCGTGCAGAGCCAAGAACACAGGGCAGGCAGGCTCTGTTTCTAGTGGACGTGGCCGTGGACGTGGACGTGGTCGTGCATCGTCATCAGCACGTGGCCATGGGACACGCGCGTCTTTGTTTTCGGCAGCTGGACATGTGGAGCCGCATCATGCTGAAGGCTTGGTAGAATGGATGACCAAGCCCTCCTCATCCTCCTCATCCTCTCTCACCCAGGCTCAGGGTACTGACAGAGCATCATCAGCCACCCCTTCCCTAGACCCACCATGTCCTCCTGAGGAGTCCCCCGAACTCTTTGAGCACAGTGTTGGGTACATGCTCCAGGAGGATGCCCAACGATTCGAAGGCTCGGATGACGATACCCAGCTTGAGGAATCTGGCAGTACAGTTCCACCAGCTGCAGCTTACTGCCAGGTTTGCTCTAGTGGTGAAGAGGGAGGGGATGATGAGGTCACTGACTCCACGTGGGTGCCTCAAGGGAGAGAGGATGAGGAGGAGGACGAGGAGGAGGAGGATGCGGCGTCACATGTCCAACGAGGCAGGATGCCCCCTGGAGGCCAGGTAGAGGCCAGCACAGCAACTGTACAACACCGCAGAGCTCCGCCTGTGCAGGGCGCTGCCTCTGCACGTTATCAGAAAAGTTCTTTGGTGTGGGCCTTTTTTGAGACGAGTGCAGCAGATCGCACCACTGCTATTTGCAATATTTGTCTCAAGCGTATCTCGCGTGGCCAAAACATCAGCCGCTTGGGCACGACAAGCATGACCAGACATATGGCGACCTGCCATGCAGCTCGTTGGCAGGCACACATAAAAGACCCACACCAAAGAACTAAGCGGACCTCTCCTTGCTCCTCCTCAGCTGGGATCTCCATCCCCACTACACCTTCAGTCCTCTCTGAAAGCTGCTCTGAGAGGACTGAAGGTGTAGAATTCGGTGTGTCACAACCAAGTACTTGCAGTACACCGACGTCCGAATGCAGCAGGCAAATTTCCCTGCCCCAGCTGCTGGACCGTAGAAAGAAGTACACTCCCAGCCATCCACATGCCCAGCGGT
Source organism: Lithobates sylvaticus (assembly GCA_028564925.1). NCBI lineage: Eukaryota > Metazoa > Chordata > Amphibia > Anura > Ranidae > Lithobates > Lithobates sylvaticus. The sequence goes on along the minus strand of CM053036.1, from coordinate 131,000,092 downwards.
TGAATGCTAGCCTTGCTAAATTGCTAGCACTTCAACTGCTGCCTTTTCAGTTGGTAGACTCGGCCCCCTTCCGTGAGTTTGTTCAATGTGCGGTTCCTCAGTGGCAGGTTCCCAAACGCCACTTTTTCTCGCGGAAGGCGATTCCGTCTCTCTACCGGCATGTGGAGGGCAATGTCCATGCCTCGCTGGACAGGGCGGTCAGCGGTAAGGTGCATATTACCGCTGACTCATGGTCCAGCAGGCATGGACAGGGACGGTACCTTTCTTTCACGGCCCATTGGGTCACTCTATTGGCAGCTGGGAGGGATGCAGGACAAGGTGCAGTAGTGTTGGAGGTTGTTCCGCCACCACGCCTCCAAAACGCGACTACTGCTACTGGTTGTGACACACCTCTCTCCTCCACCCCCTCCTCTTCTTCTTCCTCCAGTGCTCTGTCCTTGGAACCAGCGGTGCTCCGTAGGCGTACAAGGGGCTACGCAAGTACGCAGGCAAAAAGATGCCATGCCGTGCTTGCGCTGGTGTGTTTGGGGGACAGGAGCCACACTGGGCCAGAGGTTCTGGCAGCTCTGCAGGGGCAGGCCGAGAGGTGGTTGACGCCACGTCAGCTTAAGCCAGGAATGGTCGTTTCTGACAATGGCACCAACCTCCTCTCCGCCCTGCGACAGGGGCAGCTCACCCATGTGCCCTGCATGGCTCACGTCCTCAACCTGGTGGTGCAGCGGTTCTTGGGCAGGTTCCCAGGCTTACAGGATGTCCTGAGGCAGGCCAGGAAAGTCTGTGTGCATTTCCGCCGATCTTATAATGCCAGTGCTCGGCTGACTGAGCTGCAAAAGGAGCTGAACCTGCCCAAGAACCGCCTAATATCTGACATGCCCACCAGGTGGAACTCAACGTTGGCCATGCTGCAGCGACTGCACACGCAGCAGAGAGCCATCAATGAGTACCTTTGCGACTACGGCACCAGGACAGGGTCAGGGGAGCTTGGTTTTTTTTCCCCACGTCAGTGGAGCATGATCAGGGATGCATGCACTGTCCTCTCACCATTTGAGGAGGCCACGAGGATGGTGAGCAGTGACAGTGCATGCATCAGTGACACTGTCCCTCTTGTCCACCTGTTGGAGCATACGCTGCGTGGGATAATGGACAGGGCACTTGAGGCAGAACAGAGGCAGGAAGAGGAGGACTTCCTTGCCTCTCAAGGCCCCCTTTATCCGGACAGTGTTCCTTCTGTCCCACCCATCACACAGGAAGAGGAGGAGGAGGAGGATTGTGTGAGCATGGAGGTGGAGCCTGGCACTCAGCATCAGCAGCAGCAGTCTTTTAGGGATGATGTACAGTCCCAACAAGCCAGTGGACTTGTACGTGGCTGGGAGGAGGTGGCTGGCGATCATGTCATCCTCAGTGACCCAGAAGACTCCGGACCGAATGCCTCAGCTAACCTACGCTGCATGGCCTCCCTGATCCTGCAAAGCCTGCGGAAGGATCCTCGTGTTCTTCGGATCAAGGAGAGGGACCATTACTGGCTGGCCACTCTCCTTGATCCGCGGTACAAGGGTAAGGTTGCGGACCTTATCTTGCCGTCGCAGAGGGAGCAGAGGATGAGACATCTCAGGGAGGCCTTGCAGAAAGGTCTGTGCAACGCGTTCCCAGAAACTGGGAGGCTACAAACTCCTGGTCCTGGGCGACGAGTTGCTGAGGCTTCGGTCAGTGGCAGAAGGAGCGGTGGGGAAGGTGGACGTCTGACCGATGCGTTCAGACAATTTTTTAGTCCGCAGCCCCAAGGTATGATCGGTTCCAGCAACCATCGCCAGCGTCTGATATACATGGTGCAGGAATACCTTGGGGCAAGGTCAGACTTGGACACCTTTCCCACCGAAAATCCTCTGGCTTACTGGGTCCTGAGGATGGATCACTGGCCAGAGCTTGCACAGTATGCAATTGAGCTACTGGCCTGTCCTGCCTCCAGCGTTCTTTCCGAACGCACATTCAGTGCTGCTGGAGGATTTGTGACTGATCATAGGGTGCGCCTGTCCACCGCCTCGGTTGATCGACTGACATTCATCAAAATGAATCAGTCTTGGATCACCACCAGCTACCAGGCACCTGAGGCGGATATAACCGAATAATTTTTAATGTCACATCCCTTCAAGACTGCCTATGCTGATGCTGAGTGACTGTCCTCTTATGTTCACTGACTATCCTCTTCCTCCTCCTCAATGATCCATGCCACCACACCAGTGCCTAAGGCACAATTTTTCAGCCCCTGTTTAACAGGGGCGTGTACTTACAATTTTTTAAAAAAATGCTTCGCAACACGTGTGACTGCTGTGCTCCAAGTACAGTCTCTGTGAGGGCCGTGTTGCAGTGTTGTGGCACCAGCACCAGTGCCTAAGGCACAATTTTTCAGCCCCTGTTTAACAGGGCGTGTACTTACAATTTTTAAAAAAAATGCTTCGCAACACGTGTGACTGCTGTGCTCCAAGTACAGTCTCTGTGAGGGCCGTGTTGCAGTGTTGTGGCACCAGCACCAGTGCCTAAGGCACAATTTTTCAGCCCCTGTTTAACAGGGGCGGGTACTTACAATTTTTTAAAAAAATGCTTCGCAACACGTGTGACTGCTGTGCTCCAAGTACAGTATCTGTGAGGGCCGGGTTGCAGTGTTGTGGCACCAGCACCAGTGCCTAAGGCACAATTTTTCAGCCCCTGTTTAACAGGGGCGTGTACTTACAATTTTTTAAAAAAATGCTTCGCAACACGTGTGACTGCTGTGCTCCAAGTACAGTATCTGTGAGGGCCGGGTTGCAGTGTTGTGGCACCAGCACCAGTGCCTAAGGCACAATTTTTCAGCCCCTGTTTAACAGGGGCGTGTACTTACAATTTTTTAAAAAAAATGCTTCGCAACACGTGTGACTGCTGTGCTCCAAGTACAGTATCTGTGAGGGCCGGGTTGCAGTGTTGTGGCACCAGCACCAGTGCCTAAGGCACAATTTTTCAGCCCCTGTTTAACAGGGGCGTGTACTTACAATTTTTTAAAAAAATGCTTCGCAACACGTGTGACTGCTGTGCTCCAAGTACAGTATCTGTGAGGGCCGGGTTGCAGTGTTGTGGCACCAGCACCAGTGCCTAAGGCACAATTTTTCAGCCCCTGTTTAACAGGGGCGTGTACTTACAATTTTTTAAAAAAATGCTTCGCAACACGTGTGACTGCTGTGCTCCAAGTACAGTCTCTGTGAGGGGTTGCAGTGTTGTGGCACCAGCACCAGTGCCTAAGGCACAATTTTTCAGCCCCTGTTTAACAGGGGCGGGTAATTACAAATCTTGATCTAATAGTTCACAGCAGGGCCCATTCCTGCGCCCACCAAGAGTAACTATGAGGGCCTGCAGTCTTGTGGCAACACCGTCCACCACCACCGCCAAAGGCCCAATTTTTCTGCCCTGTTCATCAGGTGCTTGCAATTACAAATCTTGATCTAATAACTCACAGCAGGGCCCATTCCTGCGCCCACCAAGAGTAACTATGAGGGCCTACAGTCTTGTGGCAACACCGTCCACCACCACCGCCAAAGGCCCAATTTTTCTGCCCTGTTCATCAGGTGCTTGCAATTACAAATCTTGATCTAATAACTCACAGCAGGGCCCATTCCTGCGCCCACCAAGAGTAACTGTGAGAGCTTACAGTCTTGTGGCAAAACCGTCCACCACCACCACCACCACCCCCAATTTTTCTGCCCTGTTCAACAGGTGCATGCAATTACAAATCTTGATCTATTAACTCACAGCAGGGCCCATTCCTGTGCCCACCAGTCTTGTGGCTACACCAACATCTAATAGGGCAAATTTCTGCAGAGTATATACGCCAGGCCCCTACTTTCAAACATCCAACTTACAAACGACTCCTACTTGCAAATGGAAAGAGAAAACAGGAAGTGAGAGGAAATCTACCCCTAGGAAGGGAAATTCTATCCTGTTAGATTTAATTTGGGAAAAAGGTATCTCCTCTCTACTGATACTTTATCACCAATCCTTGTTTCAATTAAAACCCCACTTTTCCAAAAACATTTGTCATTGGGACGGAAAGTGAGGTGACATGTTCTGAACAGATGTGCAAAGACAGCAAATGTTACAGGGGTGATAACCCCTCCCTATGTTCTCCAAAAAGCTTAAAAATAGATTTTTTTTGGGATGGAGCTACACTTCATAATGTACCTGTTCAGATTCTACTTAAGATCAAACCTAAAGCCGCAAGTGGTTTTAAATGGCTTCTTTTTTTCCTTTACAAATGTCATTTTGTGCAAGGACAGTTCTAAACACGGGAAACACATGCCACTTCACAGGCATACATTAGACACCCCCCAGGTACCATATTTAAAGGAAAATTTCACTTTTTTTTTTTTCACTTTATGCATCATTAAAATGACTGCTCCCGAAAAAACGTTAGTTTTTAAAAGTTCTTTTTGCATTGATATATGTCCCCTGGGCAGGACCCGGGTCCCCAAACCTGTTTTATGACATTAACATGCATATTGGCCGTTGTAATTAGCACTTTTGATTTCGAACGTTCGCGTCCATTATAACGTATAGGGTTCGAAAATTCGCGCGAACTTTCGGTCCGTTCGAAGGTTCTGGTTCGAACCGAACCCGGGGGTGTTCGGCTCATCCCTAGTTAGAACCCCTTTCAGGCTTTATTGCTGCCTTTTGAAAGGTTTACCATCTCTATTTGTCCTGGTAACCACTGTCACCAGGGCTGGACTGGGACAAAAATTTGGTACCAGATGGCTACCAGATGCAGTGCATCACTTGCCATGTAACTTGTCAGCAGAGGCAGCTTGTTGGTACCAGCCTGCTACCAGATGCAGTGCATCACTTGCCATGTAACTTGTCAGCAGAGGCAGCTTGTCACGTCGCCTGCCACCAGATGCCGCATGTCACTTGCCACGTTACCTGCCACCAGATGCAGAACATCACTTGCCATGTCACTTGTCAGCAGAGGCAGCTTGTCACTTGGCACGTCGCCTGCCACCAGATGCCGCATGTCACTTGCCACATTGTCTGCCACCAGGTGCCACATGTCACTTGCCACCATCGCCTGCCACCAGATGCAGCATGTCACTTGCCACGTCGCCAGCCACCAGATGCCACATATCACTTGCCCCGTCGCCTGTCACCTGCCAAGTCACTTGTCACCAGATGCAGTGCTACTACAGGACTTAATGGGCACCTACAACCCAGCTCTGAACCCCCCCCCCCAACACACAACGTGACAGGGGAGGAGAGAGAGATACACAGCGCCAAATGTAGCATTAAAACAACTTGTATTCCACTTAAAGAACGTTACTGACAAAGTTAGTAGGGTGAAAGGCATTGAGACACTGTGCAAGAGTCCAGGCTTGTCATTATTCTGAATTAGGAGCCGTCGCAGGGAACCGATCGGGCCAGTAAATGCAGAGTATCGGTGACTACTACTACTTCCTGGTAGCGGTGGAACACATGATGGGGCTGACGTGATGTCATCAGCCGGAAATGATGCAAGATGTGGGAGGTGACGCATCCTTCAGGCCATCATTCCTCCGCCACCAGGAATTAGTAGTACACACCGATGCTCTGCATCTACTGGCCCGATCGATGTCTCAATGCCTTTCACCCTACTAACTTTGTCAGTAACGTTTTTTAAGTGGAATAAAAGTTGTTTTAATGCTACATTTGGCACTGTGTATCTCTCTCTCCTCCCCTGTCTCCGAAACTGGCCCACTAAGCCAATGGTCCACCGGGAAACTCCTGGTAGTCCCGATGGCCAGTACATGCCTGGGGTGTACTCACTTTTGTTGCCAGCGGTTTATACATTAATGGCTGTATGTTGAGTTATTTTGAGGGGATAGCAAATTGACACTGTTATACAAGCTGTGCACTCACTAATTTACATTGTAGCAAAGTGTAATTTCTTCAGTGTTGTCACATGAAAAGATATAATAAAATATTTACACAAATGTGAGGGGTGTACTCACTTTTGGGAGATACTGTATATGAAGTTGACATATCCTAAAGAGATCACTCCTTGACACAATGGGGGAGATTTACTAATACTGGAGCACTTAGGCACCGAACCTTCTCTGCCAGACAAATCACACTGAAAATGTGTCCTCAATGGTGACCCCGCCAAACCCTACAGCTGCCAGAATGAGGAAGATCGCATAAAGAGCGTCAACCTACAAAATGAATCCAAGGAAACCTTAACCACTTCAGCCCCGGAAGGCTTTACCCCCTTAATGACAAGAGCATTTTTTGCAATTCGGCACTGCGTTGTTTTAACTGACAATTGCGCGGTCGTGCGACGTTGTACACAAACAAAATTGACGTCCTTTTTTCCTCACATATAGAGCTTTCTTTTGGTGGTATTTGATCACCTATGCGGTTTTTATTTTTTGCACTATAAACAAAAAAAGACAGACAATTTTGAAATAAAAAACAATATTTTTTCCATTTTTTTTTTTAAAAACATATTTCTTCATCAGTTTAGACGGATGTATATTCTTCTACATATTTTTGGTATAAAAACAAATTGATTCAAGATTGGTTTTCGCAAAAATGATAGCGTCTATAAAATAGGGAATAGATTTATGCCATTTTTATTTATTTATTTTTTACTAGTAATGGCGGGACTGCGACATTGCGGCGGACAGATCAGACAATTTTTTGAAGACCAGTGACATTTATACAACGATCAGAACTAAAAATAGCCGCTGTATAAATGTCACTGGCAGGGAAGGGGTTAACACTAGGGGGCGATCAAGGGGTTAGAACAAAATCAAAACAAAACTACTCCCAGATAGACAAGGAAGCTTGGGCCATTGTATGGGCCACAAAAAAAATTTCACACGTACATCTATGGACGGGAGTTTACACTTATCACTGACCACAAACCTCTGTTGTCCATACTGAATCCTCAGAAAGGAATTTCTGCAACAACCGCATCTCGCTTACAAAGGTACGCTTTATTCTTGGGAGCTTATACTTATTCTATCAGATACCGCTCCCACGAGGCCCATGGCAATGCAGATGCATTTTCCAGATTGGCAATTGGAGACCACCCACCTAGAGACATACGCATAGTGGAAGTACACATGCCACGGTCCTGCATGTCCACCTCCCTAATTGCCAGACATACAGCCACAGATCCCTTCCTGTCTCAGATATTCTCGTATATTCAGGCTGGATGGTCAGAGAAAGTCCCAGGTGAATTTTGTCTGTACTTTACCAGAAAATGTGAGCTTGTGACTAATGCTGGTTGCCTACAGTGGGGCAATAGAGTGATTATACCTCAGTATTTGCAACCAACCATGCTAAGGATACTGCATGAGGGCCATCCTGGCGTGGTGCGCATGAAGCATCGAGCCCGGAGCTATGTTTGGTGGCCACAAATGGATAAAGCAATTGAAGATGATGTGGCTCAATGTCCTGGGTGCTGTCAAGCTCAGCGACCCCAAAAGAAAGGAACCCTGCTACCTTGGCCAAGTGGTCAAGACTCCATCTTGATTTTGCTGGCCCAATCCAGGGTAAAATGTATTTGATTGTGGTAGATGCACATTCAAAATGACCGGAGGTATTACAAATGCCTTCTACTACCTCAGCTGCTACCACTCTAGTCTTAAGGAAGCTCTTTGCTCAGTATGGCTTGCCAACAGCCATAGTCTCGGACAATGGAACTCAATTTACATCGCATGAGTTTCAATCCTTCCTCAGTGGCTTGACCATCCAACACTACAAAACAGCTCCTTATCACCCAGCCTCGAATGGGCTGGCAGAACAGTTTGTGCAGACGTTTAACCACTTTAATACCGGGCCTATTCTGGCACTTCTCTCCTTCATGTAAAAATCATAATTGTTTTGCTAGAAAATTACTCAGAACCCCCAAACATTATATATGTTTTTTTTAGCAGACACCCTAGGGAATAAAATGGCGGTCATTGCAACTTTTTATCTCACACGGTATTTGCGCAATAATTTTTCATATGCCTTTTTTTGAAAAAAAAAATGGTTTCATAAATTAAAAAATAACACAAAAGTAAAGTTAGCCCAATTTTTTTATATAAAGTGAAAGATGATGTTACGCCGAGTAAATAGATAACTAACATGTCACGCTTTAAAATTTCGCACAATCATGGAATGGCGCCAAACTTCGGTACTTAAAAATCTCCATAGGCGACGCTTTAAATTTTTTTTACAGGTTACCAGTTTAGAGTTACAGAGGAGGTCTAGTGCTCTAATGCACACGGCGATACCTCACATGTGTGGTTTGAGCGGTGTTTACATATGTGGGCGGGACTTACGTGTGCGTTTGCTTCTGGGTGCGAGCTACCGGGGACAGGGGAGTTTTAATATTTTTTTTATTATTTTACTTAATTTTTTTATTTTTACCTTTTTTTAAATTTTATTTTTATTTTTTGATCACTTTTATTTCTTATTACTGTAAACATCCCTTGTAATATGAATCTATGTAACAGGTCCTCTATATGGAGAGATGTGGGGTCAATAAGGCTGGAAAGCATGAGATCGGTAAAAAAAAAAAAAAATCACTGATCTCATGCTGACAGCCGCGATCGCAGCTTTGTTTACTTCCGGGTACCTCCGACAGTCGTAGAGATGACTGGTGACCATCTGGTCACCGGAAATCTCTATACTCGTGGCACGGGAGAGCCCCGAAAAGCACCGGATGGTGGCCTATAAGAACGATCAAGCGGCGGAACTGCCGCTATGATCGTTCTTATCGTGCACAGAATCGCCGGCCGGAAAGATTGATATCTGAATGGTGCCTGTAGCTATAGGCATCATTCAGATATCACTGCACAAACTAGAGGATGTCATTTTACTATGGTCGGCTATTGAAGTGGTTAAGAAGCACTTACTGTCCACTCTGGACCAGATCGGAGTGACAGAGGAGAAGCTGCTTGATTTCTTGACCATGTACCAAAACACAAAACACGCTACTACTGGGCTGTCCCCTGCTTTTCTTATGTTTGACAGGCATCTCCGCACCAAACTGGATTTAGGCTGTCCACAGGAACAGTCACCAACACCTCCACCAGGCCGTCCTGGATTCTGTGCCAGTGATCTTGTATGGTTTTGGAATTACAGAGTTTTGCCTCATTGGCTTCCTGGCATAATTGATGGACCTCTTGGAAGAAGAATGTACCTTGTTCGCCCTGGGCAATGGCGTTTATGTTCGACGATACCTTGCGCAATTGAGGAAGCGCATTTGCCGACCACTAGAGACAAACTGGATTTAGATTTAACATAAAAAAGTCACCAGCCTATTGTGAAATTACTATACCGAGGTATTTCAATTCTGCTACCCATTGCAGTGGCAAATTTGAAAAAGCCGTATCCTTGATCAATAGCAAACAGTAGCGATTTGTCCCAATTTACCTTAAGCCCTGTAAATAATTAATATGTATGTAGCAAATATAGAGCTTCTTGTAACGATGGACCCCCATCTCCCAGAAATAGCAGCATATCGTCTGCATATAGAGCTACCCTCTCCTCCAAGCCCCCAATTTGTAGTTCCCGAATATTTGGGGAAGTCCAGAGAGTCTCTGCCACTGGCTCAATTGCTATAGCAAAGAGGGCCGAAGAGAGGGGGCAGCCCTGCCTCGTTCCTCTATATAGCTGAAAAAAGGTTGACAGCCTTCGTCCCAACTTAACCGCTGACATGGGTTTATTATATACTGTTTGTATCCAATTATTGAACACTAATGGAAGTCCCATCCTTCTGAGTATTTCCCATAGAAAGAGTAATTCGATAGTATCGAAGGCCTTCTCTATATCCAAAGAGGCCACCGTTCTGGATCCTTTGTTAACATGATGAGCATGTATATTAGTATGAAATCTACGTTTTCTGAGGCATACTGTAAATCCTGTCTGATCTGAATATATAATGATTTTTAACAAGGGCAGTATTCTCAATGTTAATAGTTTAGTCAGTATTTTAATGTCCATATTCAATAATGCTATTGGCCTATATGAGGCGCATCATTTTGGATCCTTCATTTCCTTATGTATAAGGGTTTTGTGTCCCTGTCTCATTGAGTCTGGAAGAGCCCCTTTCAATAACCCCCTTGTGAATGCTAATTTTGGGGCTAAATAGTCCCCATACTTTATATAGAATTCAATAGGGATTCCATCAGGGCCTGGGGCCTTTCCCCTCGGAAAAGTGTGTATAATTTTTCAAAATCTCCTCACTTGTAATCGGGCTGACCAATGTCTCTCTCTCCCTATCAGACAGCCCCTCGAGGGCTATCCAGTCCAAAAGGTCTAACATCTCGCTCGGGCCTAGGTCAGACTGGAGAGAAGAGGTATAAAAATAACCATAGTAACGCTTAAGGGTCTCCAAAATTTCTTCAGGATTAACTAACGTTTTTCCTTCTGGGGTCCTAATTTACAGTATAAGTGTAACATGATGTTCCTGTTGCGCCAACATTGCCAAGAATCTCCTACTTTTATCCCCTTGTTCAAAAATTTTCTGTCTATTTTTGCATAATTCTAGTCTTGTTATTTCCATCATATGCAAGTGTAAATTCCTTTGCCCGGCCATCATTGTATGGGAATTAATTATATTAGTATCCAGGCTATACTTTTCCTTCTGTAGTTCTAGCTGCATTTGTAATACCTGTATATTAGCCTTCTGTTTCTTGTTAACCACTGCAATGTTTGAGATATATTGCCATTGCACATATGCTATAAAAGCATCCAAAACCATATCTAACGAGCATGATCCAGCATTTTGGGTGGGTGTAATGGTTGAGAGGGTCCAACACGTTATACAGCACCTCATCCCTATAATATTGAATGGAAAAAGGTAGGTGGTAGAACTAAGGGATTATAGCGGTGCCAATGATGTTCTTGTCAACAATGTAATTCTTTTTATAAATAAAGTTTATTTGAAAATATTAAAATCACAAAGTTTGAATCATGATTTGATTTTAGAAAAAAAGAAACAAACTAGCATATCAAAAACAAACATAGGTGTCCTTTTATGAAAGTGCGGTAAAATACCGCTATTCATTTCTCAGGCATTCTCAGAGGAGATCGCTCTCCCCTGAGTGCCTGTTTATGATTGTCTGTAGATCGCTTCTCATGCTGAGTTGAGAAGCGATCTACAAACGCCGGGAACTCCTCAGAATTTCTCCTCACACTGTAATCTCGCGAGATGTAGCGGGATTACAGTCTGAGGCGATTTAAAACACAAAAGTTAAACACTAATTAACACATTATTCCCCTACATATTAATAAAATAATAAAGTAAAATCCCCCCTACACAATATACATTAACCTAATTATTAAAAAACATTGTTTTTATCAATATTTAAAGATCATACATGTGCCTATTTAAATGTGAATGGTGTATAGTAAATGAATGTAATCCACATATGTAATGCAGCTATACACCATTCATATAAATGTAAAATACATTTATAATCATTAAAAAATAATTTTAATAAAGTATACAAGTATAAATATTTATTAATATATTAAAATAAAATATATTTCATAATTGATAAACCCCTTTATAAAACACCTTTCACACTGAGGTGGGAGCAGCGTCGGCGGTAAAGCAGCGCTTTATTTAGCGCTGCTTTACTGTCGTTTTAGCGTTGGTTTTCGGCCGCTAGCAGTGCAGTTTAAACCCCCCCTAACGGCAGAAAAAGGGGTAAAACCACCCGCAAAGCGCTGCTGCAGCGGTGCTTTGCTGGCGGTATTGCCGCGCTGTCCCATTGATTTCAAGTTGAATTTGAAAAACTGCCCCAGTGTGAAAGGGGCCTAAAGTTCTAAAAATAGCGCCTGCAAAGGGCCTTCAAACAGCCGCGGGCTTTCACACTGGAGCGGTGCGCTTGTAGGATGCTGAAAAATGTCCTGCAAGCCGCATCTTTGGAGCGCTGTAGGAGCGGTGTATTTACGATCCTTAGGCTGCTTTCACACTGGAGCGGTGGGGGCGCTGGCGGTAAAGCGGCGCTATATTTAGCGCCGCTTTACTGGCGTTTTAGCGGCGCATTGCGGCCGCTCGCGGGGTGTTTTTACCCCCGCGAGCGGCCAAAAAAGGGTCAATACCGCCCGCAAACCGCCGCTGCAGCGGCGTTTTGCGGGCGGGTTCGGCGCGCTCCCCCATTGTTTTCAATGGGACCGGGCGCTATAGGAGCGGTAAATATACCGCTCCTATAGCGAGCCAAAGATGCGGCTTGCAGGACATTTTTGAGCGTCCTGCAAGCAACAGCTGTTTCGGGTCGGTTTGCAGGCGCTATTCTTAGCGCAATAACGCCTGCAAACCGCCCCAGTGTGAAAGCCGCCTAAAGCGCCCCTTCCCATTGAAAACAATGGGGCAGCGCTCCAAACCCCTCTGCAAAGCGCCACTGCAGTGGCGCTTTGCGGGTGGTTTTAACCCTTTTTCAGTCATTAGCGGGGTAAAACTGCCCCGCTAGGGTTCGAAAAGCGCCGCTATAACGACGGTAAAGTGCCGCTATAAAAATGACATTAATAATAGCATTTAAATGCAGGTAGAATAATATATATACATATATATATTTATATCTATCTATCTATCTATCTATCTATCTATCTATCTATCTATATATATATATATATATATATATATATATATATATATCATAGCATATAGCATGTGTGTGTGTTTTTATTTCAATGTGTATGTGTATATCTATCTATCTATTTATATATATATTTTTATATATATATAAATATATATATATATATATATATTATATATATATATATATATATATATATAGATATAGATATAGATATAGATATATATAGATAGATAGATATAGATATATATATATATATAGATATATCTATATCTATATCTATATAATATATATATATATATATATATATATATATATATATATGCAGACTTTAGATTGCTAACCTGCTGGTTTTGGGGTGTGTAATGGTGGGGAAGATGTTCTCTCACTGTATGGCTGCTCCTGAGTGAAAGAGGGAAGTCAAAAGACTTCCTGCTTTCTCCAGAATACTGAGGCAGCTTCCCGCTTCTCTCTCTGATTCTCCACCTCTGAGATGGTGAATCAGAAAGTGAGAATCCTGTCACAGATCGCCAGTGAGGTGCTGAGATCGCACCTTCATACACTGGCCGTTTCTGTGACAGTCAGTTACAGATTCTCACTGTGCTGAGATAATCATTAGAGAACATGTTCTCATCTGATTACCTCAGTTTCATACACTGGTAATGACCTGAGATCAGCTGTGAGACTTGGGATCGCAGCTGATCTCAGTTTCATAAAAGGACACCATAGTCAAGGTTTACAAATAGATATCTTGAGTGTACATATACATTGGTGTCTCAACAATAATAATGATTAGATACAACCATAGGCCCAGAAATAGCTCGTAGGGGACCTAAATATGGATGCAGGCCATCATTTTTTTGCCGACATGTTTCGCCATTTCAATGGCTTCCTCGGGGAAGGCTTGCTGATTGTGATATTTTTCTAAATATAGAGCAATAGACATATATAAGTAAGCAGCATTGTAAATAGCATGTTTCAAAATATTATTCGCAGCTGAATAAGCAGGATGGTTAGACAGATAAGCCCGCCCCTCATATTACCAAGCACGCCCAATAAACCGGAAACACTCACCTAGGAGATACCAAAATTAGGTATGTGGCCGGAATAACATGCAAAGGCCAGGCGGGGTCACCAACAGAGAAACCAACCTAATTGGCTGCAGGGGACGCACTAGACCTAGCAACAAGGTTTAATTATTTATTTGAGGTTGAGAAATTGATTACTTATTATAATTTTATAAACAGTAGTGTCCCTTATGGGAAAAAAGAAGCCAATTCCCATAATAATAGGTATAACACTACTTTAGGGCAATGCCTCAATAATTACTTTAATTAAAAACAAATAGCAAGTCATTGGAGCGGACAGACTGCAAAAGATGGTAGGAGGCGCAGTAGGGGTTAATGAACTTTGGCAGAGATTACTGGATTGTCACTACGGAAAAAAGCATGGAAAGCATTGTTTTATTATGCATCCAATATGTATCCTAATTAGATGCTAATAATCCTAAAACAAGGATCTTGCAGATGGACTAAGCAGTTTATAAAGTTTATACAAATAGGAATAGTGGCATTGAAAATTTACCTGAATTAGTTGTTATAAAGTAAAAAGCTGGCTCCAATTGCCACTTAAAAGTTTATATGGAAGCAGGTGGACACATGCTGGCCAAACAGATTCCGAAAGGGATGAGACTGTTTAAAGGAGGGAAAGCCTCCTATAAGAGAGGCAGATATATAATTAGCCAGTTTCTAAAAATATTTGAAATTAGAGGTTTAAGTGTGGCATTGAGAAATAGATTTTTAACTTACTTGAATAGTGATCTGTAATGAAGCAGGTGCCTCCGGTGTCCGACACTTTAGGAAGTTCAGACCGCCGGCTTAAGCAGCGTCCCCCTGAGTGTGCGGTGTGTGATGTCGCCGCCCACTCAGTGGACGAAAACAGCCAGTGCGCATGCGCCGCACTTCAGCTCAGTATGGGCCTACATTGCCCATACTGTCTAGTTTGAATTTTAAACATATTTGTGTGAACTGTGAAGTTTAGTCATGGATTGTGGAAACTAACTAGTGTCGGGTGATTGTATATAGTGTATACCACATTTACCACTGACTAATGCAGAGTTGCAATGCGAGGAGATCAGCTAAAAGTAGTTGGATCTGTATGTGCGTTATAATTAATCGAAATTAGTCGATTAATCTATTAAAAAAATCAATTAATCGAACACGAAAATTTTAATCAGTAACAGCCCTAGTAATTTTGCTGGAAAATGTTGGATAATTTTCTCTAGTATTACATTTAGTTTTTCAAGGGAAGAGGGGGGTGGAATATAAATTGCTGCTATGACATACCTTTGTTGCCCTAGCGTATATACTATAATAACATATTTTCCCTGTACATCCGTATATACCTTCCCTATTAAGCCGGAAAAAGATTTATTTATTAGTACTGGCACCCCTCTCGCATAAGAGGAATCGGTAGCATGATATGCTTTTTGAATCCATGTTTTTTTTAATGTCAGAGAGACTTTGGGGGTTTTTTACGAAAGGCAAATCTACTTTGCACTACAAGTGCAAACTACAAGTGCAAAGTGCACTTGAAATTGTACTGAAAGTGCACTTAGAAGTGCAGTCGCTGTAAATCTGAGGGGTAGATCTGAAATGAGGGGAAGCTCTGCTGATTTGATTATCCAATCATGTGTAAGCTAAAATTTAGTTTTTTATTCTCCTTGCATGCCCCCCTCGGATCTACAGCGACTGCACTTCCAAGTGCACTTTCAGTGCACTTTCAGTGCAATTTCAAGTTCACTTTGGATTTCCCTCGAAAATCAGGGACAGTTGGGAGCTATGCTAGTGGGACCCAAATAGAAACAAAAAACAGAAATTTTTTTTAACCAATTCCCCACTCTATCCAATGCTTAAAAAAAGTTTTGGCTTTTCACATACTTTAACACAACTTTTTAATCTCATTTTAATGCTGTATACTTCCACTTCCAAGCCATGGCCTTTTGAGATGGCTGATCTATAGATTACAGTATTATGCTATTGAAAACATTGTTACTCTGCTTTGTGTATTTTATACACAAGTTCATCATCCTATAGCCCTATACCGCTGTAAAAATTAGCTTTATTTGCTTTCAGAAACAGATTTTTAAAAAGATGCTTCAATCTTCTGGGAGATAAGATTTTGATTAAATAATAGCCGTTGTGAATTTGTGAACATTATCTAGATTGTAATATTCTTATCAAAACCTTGCAGAAGATGATCATACGATTTATATGCATCCTGTGAACAACAGAACTCTAAGATAAGCAATTACAGTACGTGCTTTAATTCCTCGTTGGAGGGAGTTTGAACAGACTGAATTTTGCAGTATATATACTGTATACTGTATATATTTATATACATACTATATGTACTGTGTATATATATATACAGAATCTTACAAAAGTGAGTACACCCCTCACATTTTTGTAAATATTTTATTATAACTTTTCATGTAACGACACTGAAGAAATTACACTTAGCTACAATGTAAAGTAGTGAGTGTACAGCTTGTATAACAGTGTAAAATTGCTGTCCCCTCAAAATAACACAACACGCAGCCATTAATGTCTAAACCGCTGGCAACAAAAGTGAGTACACCCCTAAGTGAAAATGACCAAATTGGGCCCAAAGTGTCAATATTTTGTGTGGCCACTATTTTAGAGCACTGCCTTAATCCTCTTGGGCATGGAGTTCACCAGAGCTTCACAGGTTGCCACTGGAGTCCTCTTCCACTCATCCATGATGACATCACGGAGCTGGTTGATGTTAGAAACCTTGCGCTTCTCCACCATCTGTGGGGATGCCCCACAGATGCTCAATAGAGTTTAGGTCTGGAGACATGCTTGGTCAATCCATCACCTTTACCCTCAGCTTCTTTAGCAAGGCAGTGATCGTCTTGAAGGTGTGTTTGGGGTCGTTATCATTTTGGAATACTGTCCTGCGGCCCAGTCACCAAAGGGAGGGGATCATGCTCTACTTGAGCATGTCACAGTACATGTTGGCATTCATGGTTCCCTCAATGAACTGTAGCTCCCCAGTGCTGGCAGCATTATTGCAGCCCCAGACCATGACACTCCCACCACTATGCTTGATTGTAGGCAAGACACACTTGTCTTTGTACTCCTCACCTGGTTGCCACCACAAACGCTTGACACCATCTGAACCAAATAAGTTTATCTTGGTCTAATCAGACCACAGGACATGGTTCCAGTAATCCATGTCCTTAGTCTGCTTCTCTTCAGCAAACTGTTTGCGGCCTTTCTTGTGCATAATCAAATGCAGAGGCTTCCTTCTGGGACAACAGCCACGCAGACCAATTTGATGCAGTGTACGGCATATGGTATGAGCACTGACAGGCGGACCCCCCCACCCCTTCAACCTCTGCAGCAATGGACATTGCTTTGTGCACTGGTGTGCAGTCATGTTGGAACAGGAAGTGGCCATCCCCAAATTGTTCTCACAAAGTTGGAAGCATGAAATATTCCAAAATATCTTGGTATGCTGACGCCTTAATAGTTCCCTTCACTGGAACTAAGGGGCCAAGCCCAATGCCTGAAAAACAACCCCACACCATAATCCCCCCTTCACCAAATGATTTGGACCAGTGCACAAAGCAAGGTCCATAAAGACATGGATGAGTGAGTTTGGGGTGGAGGAACTTGACTGGCCTACACAGAATCTTGACCTCAACCCGATAGAACACATTTGGGATGAATTCGAGCGGAGACCGCAAGCCAGGCTTTCTCATCCAACATCAGTGCCTGACCTCACAAATGCGCTTCTGGAAGAATGGTCAAACATTCCCATAGACACAATCCTAAACCTTGTGGACAGCCTTCACAGAAGAGCTAAAACTGTGATAGCTGCAAATAGTGGGCCGACTCAATATTGAACCCTACAGACTAAGACTGGGATGCCATTAAAGTTCATATGCGTGTAAAGGCAGGCTTCCCAATGATTTTGGTAATATAGTGTATGTGTGTATGTGTATATGTGTATTAATACAACTCATGAAATACTAAAGAGGCGTAAGTACATGTTAACCCTTACAGATACATACAAAAAAGAATTCTTAGTTCTTAGGCATACAGTTGCAATAAAAAGTATGTGAAACCTTTTGGAATGATATGGATTTCTGCACAAATTTGTTATAAAATGTGATCTGATCTTCATCTAAGTCACAAGAATAGACAATCACAGTCTGCTTAAACTAATAACACACAAATAATTAAATGTTACCATGTTTTTATTGAACACACCATGTAAACATTCACAGTGCAGGTGGAAAAAGTATGTGAACCCCCAGACTAATGAGATCTCCAAGAGCTAATTGGAGTCAGGTGTAAGCCAACTGGAGTCCAATCAATGAGATGAGGTTGGAGATGTTGGTTACAGCTGCCCTCCCCTATAAAAAAAAAACACACACCAGTTCTGGGTTTGCTTTTCACAAGAAGCATTGCCTGATGTGAGTGATGCATCGCACAAAAGAGCTCTCAGAAGACCTACAATTAAGAATTGTTGACTTGCATAAAGCTGGAAAGGGTTATAAAAGTATCTCCAAAAGCCTTGCTGTTCATCAGTCCAAGGTAAGACAAATCGTCTATAAATGGAGAAAGTTCAGCACTGCTGCTACTCTCCCTAGGAGGGGGCATCCTGTAAAGATGACTGCAAGAGCACAGCGCAGACTGCTCAATGAGGTAAAGAAGAATCCTAAAGACTTACAAAAGTCTCTGGCATATGCCAATATCCCTGTTAGCGAATCTACAATACGTAAAACACTAAACAAGAATGGATTTCATGGGAGGATACCACAGAGGAAGCCACTGCTGTCCAAAAAAAACATTGCTGCACGTTTACAGTTTGCACAAGAGCACCTGGATGTTCCACAGCAGTACTGGCAAAATATTCTGTGGACAGATGAAACCAAATTTGAGTTGTTTGGAAGAAACACACAACACTATGTGTGGAGATAAAAAAAGGAACAGCACGCAAACACCAAAACCTCATCCCAACTGTGAAGTATGGTGGTGGGGGCATCATGGTTTGGGGCTGCTTTGCTGCGTCAGGGCCTGGACGGATTGCTATCATCGAAGGAAAAATTAATTCCCAAGTTTATCAAGACATTCTGCAGGAGAACTTAAAGTGGGGTGCCCCTTAAAAAACATTTTTTTAAAAGTCAGCAGCTACAAATACTGCAGCTGCTGACTTTTAATAATCGGACTATTACCTGTCCCAGGGTCCAGCGATGTGGGGGAACGAAGCCCCGCTCGTTCCCCGCTCCGCTCGGCGGCGCCGGCATTCTTACTGTGGGCACCCGGCTGTGGCTTCACAGCCGGGCACCCGCTGCTCATGACTGCGCCAAGGGGAAGTGATGGCAATGAAGGAGCCAGACTACGAGGGACCCCCTAGCAACAGGCATTTAGAGGTGAGTTAAAAAAAATGTTTCCAATTATTTATTTATTTATTTATTTTAGGAATTTTAAGCTATTTTTTATTTTTTGGGGGGAAACACCACTTTAAGGCCATCTGTCCACCAGCTGAAGCTCAACAGAAGATGGATGTTGCAATAGGACAACGACCCAAAGCATAGAAGGAAATCAACAACAGAATGGCTTAAACAGAAGAAAATACGCCTTCTGGAATGGCCCAGTCAGAGTCCTGACCTCAAACCGATTGAGATGCTGTGGCATGAGCTCAAGAAAGCGATTCACACCAGACATCCAAAGAATATTGCTGAACTGAAACAGTTCTGTAAAGAGGAATGGTCAAGAATTACTCCTGACCGTTGTGCACATCTGATCTGCAACAACAGGAAACGTTTGGTTGAAGTTATTGCTGCCAAAGGAGGTTCAACCAGTTATTAAATCCAAGGGTTCACATACTTTTTCCACCTGCACTGTGAATGTTTACATGGTGTGTTCAATAAAAACATGGTAACATTTAATTCTTTGTGTGTTATTAGTTTAAGCAGACTGTGATTGCCTATTGTTGTGACTTAGATGAAGATCAGATCACATTTTATGACCACTTTGTGCAGAAATCCATATCATTCCCAAAGGGTTCACATACTTTTTATTGCAACTGTATATTGCAATACATGTTCAAGCTGGCCAACTGTGTCAAAGTAATCCGGCCAGTCATTACACTGTCCCTACACTTCCTTGCGCTTTGCCAAATTGTTCTTAAAGCGGTTCTGCACCCATTTCATTTAGTAAATCTCTTTGCCTTCCAAATCAGGCAAAGAGTACTAAATGAAATGTTTTTTTTTTTTTTTTTTTTTTACTTACCTTGTAATTGAAGACTTCCGGTCTTCTCTCTCTGCGGCCGTGGGCGGGGTCTCTGCGTCCATCGTCGTCACGCCGCACTGTCTCCTGGGATCTGGTGTCATTGATCCCAGGAGTCAGTGCGGGCATCTTCCGAAATCTCGCGAGATTTCGGCCACATCTTCCGAAATCTCCCGAGATTTCGGCCGCATCTGCCGAAATCTCGTGAGATGTCGGCAGATGTGCCGTTACTGCGCACGCGCGAGTAACGGCGGTGCATGCTGGGCCATCTAAAGTTCCTGTGGGTGTTTCACATGCCCACAGGCAAGATGGCCCCCAGCACTAAAGAAGAAGACGAGGAACTTCATCGGACGAAAACCGGCGGCGATCGAGATGGAAGATGGAACAGGTGAGTCCCCTAATAAAGGTAAGCATACTTTATATTACGTCCTAAAAAAAAATTTTTTTTTACAGAGTGCAGAACCGCTTTAATAGTATATTTCTAAGGGCATGGACATAAAGCCAATATGTGACAAACAGACACAGCTAGGAGATCCAGCAATGTACATCCGCAATGAGAGAAAACGTGACAATTTAGAGGGTGGAAAGCACCAACAGGTAATCATAGTAATCTTTGTATGCAACCAGGGGTGTCCCCAAAAGTACCAAAATAAGAAAAATATACAAAATACAATAGAGTTACAGCACAGAGAGCATAATTATTTACTCCTATTAAAGAATAACCAAGCAAATTGAGGCATACCTACCCTTTTAATTCCTGCAGGCATCGCCAGATGAAAAAAGGAGAAAAAAACCTCTATATATTGCATTTTTGGTTTTGGTTTTATTACAGATTTAAATATAATTTTTAATTAAAACAGGATACATAGAAAAGCTTCACTGACCTTGTGGGTTTCACAATTAATCATCAATAAGAAAGCTTCATTAACTTTAAGTGGTTATAAAGGCTATTTTTATTTCCTAAAATAATAAACATGTTATACTTACCTGCTCTGTGCAATATTATTACAGAGAACGGTCTCTTACCTTCACTTCTGGGGTCCCCCCGCAGCACTCTCCACTCCTCCTCTTTTGTGGGTGCCCCCATAGCAAGTTGGCTGCTAAGGGGGCACTTAAGTTTAGTTCCTAAACTGGCCTGTGTTTGTCTATAGACGCACACAATGCTGCTCAGTTAACCCCCTCCCCCTTTCTGTCTTACAGAATTTGATTGACAGCAGCAGGAGCCAATGCCTCTGTTTTCTGTGGGAAGAGAGGAGAACGCCACAGCAGATGGGCACATCGCTTGATCAAGAAAGGACCCAGCTAAGTGTTCAGGAATTTAGGGGGGGGGCATACAATTACTGGGACATATTTAACCTTAAGGCAAGGAATGCATTAGGGTGAAAAATGTCTTGACTTTAGAACCACTTTTTTTTTTTATTAATTCTTGATTTTCAAAGAAATAGCCTTACAATTCCACAAATACAATTCCGAGCTAATCACATTTTACAATCACAGTTAACAACACTTGTCTTTAGAAATACTTCTGTGTTGTAGTATCATTAAATTATATGATGTTATATTGAATCTACGCAATATAGCAATGTAGGAATTGCTCCAAGGACTTATTGGCTCGTTCTGCGACCCCATTAGACTGCGGGTGATATGCAGAGGAGAAAGCAAGCTGAATTCCCAACTGTGCACAAAAGGCTCGCCAGAACCGGGACACAAACTGACTACCCCTGTCCGAGACAATCACCTTGGGTAGCCCATGTAAGCGAAACATCCCCCGAGCAAAAATGAAAGCCAGTTCCTTGGAAGTGGGCAACTTCTTAAGTGGAATACAATGGGGGTTATTTACTAAAGGCAAATCCACTTGGAAGTAAAGTCGTTGCAGATCCGAGGGGGACATGCAAGGAAAATAAAAAACAGCATTTTAGCTTGCACATGATTGGATGATAAAATTAGCAGAGCTTCCCCTCATTTCAGATCTACCCCTTAGATTTAGAGTGACTGCACTTCCAAGTGCACTTTTAGTGCACTTTCAAGTGCACTTGCAGTGCAAAGTGGATTTGCCTTTTGTAAATAACCCCCAATGACACATCTTTGAGAACCAGTCAACCACCATAAGGACAACAGTGTTGCCTTGGGAGTTTGGTAACTCCACAATGAAATCCATAGACAGGTGGGTCCAGGGCCTCTCCCCATTGGGTATGGGTTGTAGGAGGCCCACTGGAAGGTGACGTGGAGTCTTACTCTGAGCACACACGGAACAGGCAGCTACTGAGGCAGTTACATCAGCACATAGACTAGGCCACCAGAATTGTTGGGAACATCAGCATTGAGCATCAGCGAGCAACAATGTTTCTCATTTTGACTTCAGAAACACTTTAAGCGTGTCACACTTAATAATCAAGCCTGGGCCTTAAGCTTGGTCTAGTAGCAGCTGAGCGGGAAGGCACCAAGTTGTAGGCAGGATCAAAGTCAAACAGGCAAAGGTTGATGAGTGAACAATGAGGCACAAATTCTCTAGGCCAAAGGGGGCAAACTCAATTTCATCATGGGCCGCATCAGCATTAGGGTTGCCCTCAAAGGGCCAGTTGTATCTGTAAGACTGGATGTGCAGAGCACCCCAAGGCCACTACATTACATGTCAAGGGCCCCCAACCATCAGCAATCAAGAGTGCCCCACCATTCCTTACATCACAGTGTATTCCCCTTACCTTGTGCTGCTGCTGGGAAGAAGCTGGAGGCAGAACTGGAAAGCAGAAAGTGCAGGGTCTAGAGGAGGACCAGAAGAGGGCTGGAGTTAGTTGACAGAGTTTGCTGAATGCTGAGACCAAGGGAGGTGGAAACGAGGGGGTGCTGTGGCTGCACGGAGAAGTGCAGGATCTGGTGGAGGAGTCCTGTCCTCCTCTCTACTGCTGAGACAAGGTAGGGGAGGAGATGAGGGGGTACTGCAGCTGCAGGAGAGGTGTAAGGGTCACATGAAATTGTCTGGTAGGCTGGATTCGGCCCGCTAGCCTTTTGTTTGATACATGTCCACTAGGCAGTAATCCAGGCCAAGGTCAGTAGCAGATATAGACAGGGAACAAAGCAGACAAGGATAATTTGAAAACAAGGTCAGGTGGAAGCCAAGTCAATCACAAAATCAAAATGCAGATCAGGATCAAGAACATAGGAGCAAGTCCTGTGTGTGTGTTCGTGCGCATGCTCATACATGCTCATAATGAAGCATGTGCACTAAGAATTTCTGCAAAAATGTATATGCTTATGCCCACACTGGCACAGTGTTCTTGACACACAAAAAAAGAAAACCACATTTAACAACATTTAACCACTTCAATACCAGGCACTTTCATCCCCTTCCTGCCCAGGCTAATTTTCAGCTTTCAGCACTGTCGCACTTTGAATGACATTGCGCAGTCACCCGTTACCTGATTGGCTGAAACAACAGGCACTGTGATTGCTGGCCAATCCTAGCAGAGGACTGGAAGAGTGGATGGGAGAAGACATCGAGGATCTGTCCCACCGCCACCGAGACAGGGTAAGTACATACGGCGGGTGGAGGGCACACTGGCAGCATTTAATGGGGCACAGTGAGGCTGCATTTGATGGGGCACAGTGGCTGCATATGATGGCACAGTGGCTGCAAAAGATGGGCACAGTGGCTGCATAAGATGGGCACAGTAGCTGTATTTGATGGGGCACAGTGGCAGCATTTGATGGGGCACAGTGGCAGTGTTTGATGGGGCACAGTGGCTGCGTTTGATATGGCACAGTGGCTGCATTTGATATGGCACAGTGGCTGCGTTTGATAAGGCACAGTGGCTGAGTTTGATGGGCACAGTGGCTGTGTTTGAGGGCACAGTGACTGCGTTTGATGGCACAGTGACTGCGTTTCATATGGCACATGCGCTGCATTTGATGGGCACAGTGGCTGCATTTGATGGCACAGTGGCGGCAGTTGATGGGCACAGTGGCTGCGTTTGAGGGCACAGTGGCTGCGTTTGATAGCACAGTGAGACTGCAATTGATGGGGGTTTTTTTTCAGAATTTTTCAGTTTGTTTGCCCCCTCCCCCCCCCCCCCCCCAAAAAAAAAAACGATTTTGAGCACCAGCCGCCACTGGACACCAGTACAAGATATGAGGAACCGGTTGTTTTGCTTATAGAAGGGAAAACTATACAATATAGTGTATTTTGTGTATATAGTGTCTCCGCAAAGCCTTTATATCCCTGAACATAAATAAAGAACCAGCCCACACGATAACATCTTTCACTCACAATATACAAATTAAAAAAACAAGGAAGTGCAGCATTTTTAACAAAAAACATCAACCGTGCATCATCAAACAAATGTGTTCTACACATAAAAAAGTGATCAACCCAAAAAGGAACTGCAAAACAAAAAAAAGTCTGTATTAACTTTCAAATAATTTCCACAGCAAAAAAATCTTCAG
The DNA here is from genome assembly GCA_028564925.1 of Lithobates sylvaticus. Lineage (NCBI taxonomy): Eukaryota > Metazoa > Chordata > Amphibia > Anura > Ranidae > Lithobates > Lithobates sylvaticus. Next base: position 130,975,734 of record CM053036.1, on the reverse strand, counting down.
TGTTTACAAAATGACACTGAAATCACCATCCACGGTCAGTCTTCAGTGCTCCAAACATGGTGCTTAACCACTTGAGGACCAAGCCTCTTTCTGAGATTTGTTGTTTACAAGTTAACAACATTTTCCCTGGTGCCTCCATGGCAGTATACCTGTGATAGCTCCTCCCCGGAGCCCTCCCCTCAGGATAGTTAATAGCTTATAAAAATGACCCCCTTGTCCCTCCTTAGCATTCTCCTTTTTTTCCTCATACCTAAAGGATAGTATTCTGTGCGTGTTCTACCTCTGCCCTGTGCAGCTTCCGTCTGGGTTCAGGCCTCTCCCAGATGCAGTCCCCGGTCTTGGGTTGCTAACAGCGCTGATAAGCGGGGAACCCCTTCTGAGGGTCTTTTGGGGTAGCAGCAGCTTCCTAATTTGGGGCGACATACTGCAGACAGGCATTGCTGGGCTCCGTGGAGGCAGGTAGGGGCTCATGGGAGCCTTTCTCTTTCTTTCTTCCCACTCCCTTCCCTTCATCCCTTTGGGTATACCTAGGCTGTGTTCCACGTGTATTACTGGAGTTTGAATTCCTAGGCAAGCGCTAGAGCGCGGAGCGCTGTCCCTCTGCATAGCTTTATCTCTATGGTCTGCGTCGGGTTGGACGGCGGCGGCGGGTCGGTACGGCGCATGCGCGAGCAGCGGATGCGGACGGCGCCATCTTGGATGTGGGAAAAGAGCTATTTTCTTTCCCTTAGTTAACCTGACATGGAGGGGGGGCGGGAGACGGCGGAAGTCTCCTCCCCCTTCTCCTATTTAAAAGTCAGTGGGCTCAGTAGGCAGCAGGCTCTCTTGGGAACAGGTCACACCTGAAGAGTGCTCCTGCGCTGCTCTGCCTTGGTCAAAAGTAAGTGAAATCTCTTCCTCTGGAGGCTCCCTATCTATTAAATGTTTTTTTTTAATATATACATGGATTAAAATTTTAAATTTTTTCTACTCTATGGCGGGGATATGTTCTTGGTGGCTGATTTTTTTATTGGGGGAATATATATAAAAAAAAAAAAAAAAAAAGAGAAGAGAGTGAGGGGGGCAGAGATATATAAATATATACATATATATATTTAGCCTTGGGAGGCAGTAGCATGTTTTATTCATCTGTCCTTCCGTCTATTTCTCAGTCTCTGTCCAGTCACCTATCTGCCCTTGCCCGCCTCTGCATAAATGAGCCAGCCGCCTTTCGATCAAGACCCTCGCTTCCTTAGGTAAGGGCACGTGCAGCCATGTATGGAGTGTGTGTCCGTATATATATATATGTATGCTTCCATACATGGAGGTCGGTTGTACATATATGTGTATATATGGAAAAAAAAAAAGATTCTAAAAGAGTGCCTTGTGCTGTTACTTTCGTTTCAGCCCTATACACCAGAATACGTCTAACCAGACTTCTGGCCACCACAGTGGACGCTCCCACCCTAGCTCAGGGCACAGTCGCTCAGCCAGTTCCTGACACCATTCCAAAGGGAAATCCTCTTCCAAAAGGCACAGATCCATCAGTCCATCTGGAAGAGGGGAATGCAGAGCATGTGGGACGGCCCCTTTACCGGATAAACGAATCTGCAGAGACTGTTTACAGGGGTACGCTAGCCAGGAGAGGGCCGAAGTGGACCATATCACTGACCTAATCAAAAGGGTAGTCAAGGACTCTCTGGTGGAAATAATGCAATCAAACCCGGCTATGCAGTATATCCCTGGTGCCCAGGTACAGCCTTCGGATACAGCCACTCCAGGCCCGTCCGCGGACCGGGCGGGCCCCACTCGGGATCTTCCTCCTGCAGTAGTCGATAGGGGCGACTCGGATGATTCTCTGGATGAATCAGAACCCTCCGGCTTCAATTTTGGGCTAGTCCAGCCATTTGTGGCGGCAGTCAAGCAAGCCATTGGTTGGGAGGAAGCAGAGGAGCCCCCCAAGAAAAACAAGTCTTTCTTCCCATTTCTGAAGAAAAAACAAAACTTCTTTCCCTTCCTGGAAGAACTGAAAGATCTAGTGGAGGGGGAATGGAAGCGAACGGATAAACGCTTTTCCGTGAACAAGCTTCAGAAACTTTACCCGTTGGCAGAATCGGATGCTTCTCTCCTGGATACTCCCCCGATAGTTGACGCTGCAGTAGTGCGTCTGGCCAAGAATGTCACCTTACCGATGGAAGACTCAACATCCTTTAAAGACCCGCTTGACAGGCGCATAGACGCCGATCTGAGGAAAACTTACCAATTAGCGGGTGGGGCCTGTACGCCGGCGATCGCCTTGGCCTCAGTGTCTAGCGCAGTCAAGGTATGGACCGAAAATATCGAGGTGGCCATTCGGGAGGATGTGCCAAAAGAAGATATTATAAAGGCCTTGGATGAGCTCAAACTATCAGCCGACTTTATTGGAGAGGCCGCGATCGATTCTATGAGATATTCGGCCAGAGCGATGCTGCACGCGGTCATGGCCAAACGGGCGTTATGGCTGAAGCCATGGGCAGCGGACGCGGCATCAAAACAGAATTGGTGCAAAATTCCGTATGATGGGAAGACGCTTTTCGGGGAGAAGCTAGAGAAGGCAATCTCGAGAGTGACCGGGGGGAAATCGGCGTTACTCCCCCAAGATAGGAGAGTAAGACGCTCTCGGGTAGTTTCTTCCAAGTTCCAGTGGTCCAGGAACAAGAACTTTAACAATTTCCGGCAAAACAGGGACTCCAAAAAGAACTGGAGAAGTACTCAGGCGACCTTTGAACAAACAGAGAAGTCTCCCCGGTGCCCCAGAGGGGACGAAGTCCTTTTGACAAGAACCCACCCTCACCAGTAGGGGCCAGATTGAGGGAGTTTGCGGAGGTCTGGGTGGTCTCTACGGTCAGGTTTGGACATTTTTGGACTTTCCTGGAAGGGCCTCCACAGGACTCATTCAGCCCAACAAGGGTTCCGACATCGCCTCAAAAGGCAGAAGCGCTGCAAAGGTACCTCCAACTCCTGGGGGCTCAGCAGGCGGTAATACCTGTCCCTCCCTCCAAGAGATTCACAGGTTTCTACTCTCTGCTCTTTCTCACCCCCAAAAGGGGAGGAGAGTGGAGACCGGTAGTGGATCTAAAGAGACTAAACCGTTTTATTCAGCTCGACTCTTTCAAAATGGAGTCCCTACAGACTATCATCCAGTCGATCCTACCAGGAGACTGGATGATCTCGGTGGATTTACAAGATGCATACTTCCATGTGCCCATTCTACCGGCTTTCCAGAAATACCTGAGAGTAGCGGTTGGCTCAGCACACCTCCAATTTCAATGCCTTCCGTTTGGCCTATGCACATCACCCAGAATTTTTTCAAAAGTACTGATAGCAGTTCTGGCACCTCTCAGGGAAAAGGGTCTTCGTGTCTTCCATTTTTTTAGATGACATTCTTCTCCTAGCATCCGGCCCGGACCAGTTGCTAGGGCACAGACAGGTGCTTCTGGCTACCCTAGAAGGATTTGGATGGCTAATAAACCCCAAGAAGAGCGTCCTTGCCCCAACTCAAGCAATGATCTATCTGGGGGCCCTCTTCGACACCAAGGCAGGTACGGTTCGCCTTCCCCCTCAGAAGGTAATGGCGATTACTCAGAAAATGGTACACGTAAGATCTCTGTCCCATCTACAAGTGACGGATTGTCTAAGCCTAATAGGGACTATGTCAGCATGCATACCAATTGTACCCTGGGCCCACTGGCATTTGAGGGCCTTTCAGTGGGGCTTCTTGACACAGTGGAGGAGGAAGTCACTGCACCAAATGATACTGATCTCAGCTCCCATGAAGAGGGGCCTTCTCTGGTGGACGAAAGAAGATTTCATCTCGAAACCCCGTCTCCTGCGATCCCCCTCTTGGACCATTCTTACCACAGACGCAAGTTCAAGAGGGTGGGGAGCACACTGCGATCACCTGGAGATACAGGGGAAATGGGAAGTTCCCACAGAGGGAATAGTCTCCAATATCCTGGAGTTGAGGGCGGTTTACTTGGCTCTATTGAATCTGGGGAAACATCTGCTACAGAAACAAGTCCTGGTCCGATTAGACAACAGAGCGGCAGTAGCCTATATTCAGCGGCAGGGAGGGACCCCCAGCATCTCATTGTTAAAAGAAGTGGAACCTATTATGCTGTGGGCGGAAAAGAACCTGACAGAGTTGAAGGCAGTCTACCTCCCAGGCCATCTGAACCAGCAGGCGGACCATCTATCTCGCTGCTTTCAGAGCAACAACGAATGGGCCCTACATCTGGCAGTGTTCAACTGGATCATGGACCGTCAGAATCCCCCAGAAATAGACCTATTCGCCTCCTCGGCGAACGCGAAGCTACCGAGATTCATATCACGCCTACCTCATCCCAAGGCGAAAGCAGTGGATGCTCTATCGAGCCCATGGCTTTGCAAGACAGCGTATGCCTTTCCTCCAAGACCGTTAATCATGAAGTTCCTGCTCCGGTTAACAAGGGAGCCAGTCACGGTGGTGGCAATCCTTCCCTACTGGCCAAGGAGGCCATGATTCTCTTGGGCAATGAACCTCAGCTTATGTGCCCTGCTCAAAATTCCGGTATTTCCACAACTGCTCTCACAGGGGAAGTTCATGCATCCAGCACCACACAAGTTGAACCTTCATGTCTGGATCTTGAACGGGAAAGATTCCAATCCATGGGATGCTCGGCAGGGGTGATCTCAACTCTCTTAAAAGCTAGGAAGCCCTCTACGAACTACATTTACTCTAGGATATGGAATAGGTTCAAACTATTTTCGGAAGACAGGCAGGCAGACCCAACAAGGCCATCTACCGCAGTAATCCTAAAGTTTTTGCAGTCGGGATTAGATCTGGGCCTCAGCCTAAGCTCATTAAAGGTTCAGGTGGCGGCAATTTCCGCAAGTACCCAGAAGCGGTAGGCAGAAGACATTCTCATCGCCCAATTCTTGAAAGCGGTCAAAAAGATTCGCCCACCATCAAAACGAGCCTTCCCAGCATGGGATCTACCTCTAATCCTGGAAGGTCTGATGGCCCAACCATTCATCCCTCTGGAAACCGCGTCACTTTGGAACTTGACTCTTAAGACTGTCTTCCTGGTGGCAATAACTTCAGGAAGGAGGGCTTCAGAATTGCAAGCTTTAGGTGCAGGGGAAGAGCACGTAGCCTTCTTTCCGGATAGAGTAGAACTAAGGACGGTGCAAGGTTTTGTGCCTAAGGTCTCATCCCGTGCCACTCTCTCAGAGGCCTGGGCACTACCTACGTTTACAGACCCTCATTCGGGAACACTACAGGAACTGGACATTTCCAAAGTGCTAACGCAATACCTGCAGGTCACAAACCCCTTCAGAACATCAGACAGGCTATTCATACTACCATGGGGCAGAAGCAGGGGGAAGGAGGCTACAGCTAGAACGATTGCTTCTTGGATCTGTAAATTAATCCATAAGGTGTATAGGGCAAGAGGGCTGGATCCACCAATGGTTAAGGCCCATTCTACAAGGGCAGTTGCTTCGTCATGGGCAGCAAGGGCAAGCGTATCCTTGGAGACCATTTGCAGAGCAGCCACATGGACGACACCAAACACGTTCATGCGACACTATAGGATTGACCCAGGGGCGCTCACCTCGGTGGAATTTGGAAGAAGGACAATTGAGTCAGCTTTAGCTTGTCCTTAAATAAAATTTTCTTTGAAGCAGTACCCACCCTTGTTTTCAGCTATTTATTGTATCACAGGTATACTGCCATGGAGGCACCAGGAAAACGGAAAATTGTATCATACTTACCGTAATTTTCCTTTCCTGGTGCCTATCCATGGCGGTATACATGGCCCTCCCTTCTTTGGAATTCGATATAATTGGAGAATGCTAAAGAGGGACACGGGTCATTTTTATAAGCTATTAACTATCCTGAGGGGAGGGCTCCGGGGCGGAGCTATCACAGGTATACTGCCATGGATAGGCACCAGGAAAGGAAAATTACGGTAAGTATGATACAATTTCCGTTTTTTTTGCTATAAAACTACTTTTTTTGCTGAAAAATGGCTTGGTTAGGAAGGGGGTGTTCATGCCTGGTAGGCAAGTGGTTAAGGTTCTTTTTTAGAATTGATAAGAGCAGCACAGAGCATCCACTATTTTTTGTATTGATCTATGGTCCCTTTGTTTTTTAGTGCTGACGCTCTATACGATTCTTCTTTGCCCTTTTTTCTTTGTTCTTTTTTTTCTGCTTTAGCATTAGCACTGAGTCCACCTGGGAGTGCAGTGAGCTATTACACACTTTGGATATACTTTGGGCTCATGGCTACCCATATGGGGTCTTCACCTTATCCTTTATTTTTGGATTTAGGTAATTTTTTGTTTTTCGTGCATACTGGTGTTGTTTTTCCTCATATGTCTATATCATATATATGATACACGATGTTTAGGTATTTTTTACATGTTTTATGTCTTTAAATTATACCAACACACTAACATTGAAACAAATAGGTAGGTTCTTTAGTATTGTATGTTTATAAGTTGGTTTTATACTTCTTTCATTGTTTTTCATTGTCTCTTTTTTTTTACATGAGGAACTTGATGAATGGGTTAATCAACAAAATCAGGCACCAATTATATCCAGCTGAATTTCTGCTATTTAAGAGTTATACCTGTAGGTGCATTTTAGGTTATGACTAAGCAAAGTTATTCATGAAACACGGCAACCTCTGCTGTGCTTGTCTGCATCATTATGTCTTGATATGGTTTATGTTTTGGATCTCATAGAATAAAGAAAATATTTTATACCTCTACACCCTGGAGTGCGGTCACCATTTCTCTTCCATTTGGATACATGCTCAGCTGGACCAGCACCCAGTCATTAGAGGCAGGATTACTCTCATTTGAAGTGGCGTTGCCTCTTTCTTTCATTACATACCTACGATCACAGCTCAGACCTTTGTGTTGACAATCAACAGAGGCAACATTCTCTTTGCAGGGATGAGAAACTGAGAGATCTCTTAGTAAAAGCAGAACACTTTACACATAATTAGGCACACATTTAACCCCTTGGTCGCATTAGATATTAACCCCTTCCCAGCCAGTGTCATTAGTACAGTGTATAGTATTAGCACTGATTACTGTATTAACCACTTGCTTACTGGGCACTTAAACCCCCCTCCTGCCCAGACCAATTTTCAGCTTTTAGCGCTGACGCACTTTGAATGACAATTGCGCGGTCATACAACACTGTACCCAAATGAAATTTTTATCATTTTTTTCCCACAAATAGAGCTTTATTTTGGTGGTAGTTGATCACAGCTGTTTTTTTTTCTGCTAAACAAACAAACAAACAAAAATAATTCATGATTAAAGTGGTTGTAAACCCTTACAAACCACTTTGACCTACAGGTAAGCCTAGATTAAGGCTTACCTGTAGGTCCAATAAATATCTCCTAAACCTACATGGTTTAGGAGATATTTAGAAAAGAAAAGGCACCGCAAATGGCGGCGCAGAAGATCGTGGATGAGGGACGCTTCGGGGGCTTCGTTCTCAGGTAAGTCATTCATAATGAGCTAGTATGCTATGAATACTAGCTCATTATGCCTTTGCCTTGCAGGTTCCGTTTTTTTTTTAAATAGGCTTTACTTCCTCTTTAACCACTTCAGCACCGGGCCATTTTACACCCTTCCTTACCAGAGCACTTTTTGCGATTCGGCACTGCGACGCTTTAACTAACAATTGCGCGGTCGTGCGACGTTACACCCAAACAAAATTGACGTCCTTTTTTCCCCACAAATAGAGCTTTCTTTTGGTGGTATTTGATCACCTCTGCGGTTTTTATTTTTTGCACTATAAACAAAAGAAGAGGGACAATTTTGAAAAAAAAAAACAATATTTTTTACTTTTTGCTATAATAAATATCCCATTTTTAAAAAAAAAAACAATTTTTTTCCTCAGTTTAGGCCGATACGTTTTCTTCTACATATTTTTGGTAAAAAAATCGCAATAAGCGTATATAGATCGGTTTGCGCAAAAGTTATAGCGTCTACAATATAGGGGATAGATTTATTGCATTTTTTTTTTTTTTTACTAGTAATGGCGGCGATCTGCGATTTTTTTTTTTTTTCGTGACTGCGACATTGCGGCGGACACTTCGGACACTTTTGACACATATTTGGGACCATTCACATTTACACAGCGATCGTTGCTATAAAATTGCAGTGATTACTGTGTAAATGTGACTGGCAGGAAGGGGTTAACACTAGGGGGCGCTGCAGGGGTTAATGTGTTCCCTAAGGTAGTGATTCTAACTGTGGGGGGAGGGGACTGACAAGGGGAGGAGACCGATCGGTGTTCCTCCGTACTAGGATCACATGATCGGTCTCCTCTCCACTGACAGGACGTGGAGCAGTGTGTTTACACACACAGCTCCACGGTCCCGCACGGTCCCGTTGTTTTAACGGGCAATCGTGGGTGCCCGGCGGACACTCGCACCGGGTCCCGAGCGAAGCCGGCGGCGCGCGCGCGCCCCCTAGGCGGCCGGAAATAGGAGGACGTCATATGACGCCCACCCAGGATGGGAGATCCACCTTGTGGGCGTCATATGTACATGGGCGGGTATTGAAGTGGTTAATAGTTTGCTATAAAATTTTGCAAACAGGTAATTTTTCTGCTTCATTGATATGCGCTGATGAGGCGGCACTGGTGGGCACTGATAGGCCGCACTGATGGGCACTAATAGGCACAGTTAAGGCGGCACTGATAGGCACAGATAAGGTGGCACTGATGGGGACAGATAAGTCGGTACTGATAGCCACTGATAAGGCGGCACTGATGGCCACTGCTAAGATGGCACTGATGGGCCCTGGATGGCATGGATGGGTGGCACTGATGGGCACTGATAGATGGCACTGATGGGCACTGATGGGCAGCACTGATGGGCACTGATGGGAACTGGTAGGTGACACTGATGGGCACCGGTAGGTGGCACTGATGTGCAGCACTGTTCTTGAGGCACTGACAGGTGGCACTGTGGGCACTGACAGATGGCACTGATGGGAAGCGCTGGTGGGCACTGGTAGGCGACACTGCTGCCTACTGCTAGGTGGCACTTGTAGGGGGCACAGGTGGGCACTGAGGAGCTGGCAGAAGCTTGCAGTGATCGGGACTGATGCCCTTCTCATTGCCGCTGGTGATCAGCTTTTTTTTTCTCCTTGCGATGTCAGCGCGGGGAGAAAAAATAGCTGATTACCGGGTGTTGACATCACATGATCAGCTGTCATTGGCTGACAGCTGATCACGTGGTAAGGGGTCGGGATCGACCCCTTACTCCGATCTGTGATCCACAGAGTCTCACAGACTCGCTGATCACAGAGCTTCAGGGGGCGCGCAGGGCGCTCGTGCACAGGACAACGTCAATAGACGTAGTCCCAGCAATGTAGATCTGCGCTGTAGCCGTCATTCGGCTATAGCGTGGATCTCAAGTGGTTAATGTCACTGGTGATGTCAGTGGCAGTTAGTCAGTTCCCCCCAGCATCAGTTAGTATCAGATTGCCTATTATTGCCCAGTCCTATTATAAGTCGCTGACCACCGCCATTAGTAACATGAAAAATAAATAAACAAAAGTTCCAGTATATATACCATAGTTTGTACCTATGTCTATAACTTTCATGCAAACAATCAATATACACATATTGAGATTTTTTTTAATCAAAGACATATAGCAGAATAAATTTTGGACAAAATTTATGAAGAAATTAAATTTAAATTTTTTTATTGGATTTTTTTTTGTAGCAGAAAGTAAAAAATATTGTTTTTTGTTTTTTTTTCAAAATGTTCTGTATTTTTTCATTTATTTCACTCAATTACCAGTTAAAGTAGTGCAGTGCTAAATAGCAAAAAATTGCTTGGTCATGAAGGGGGTAAAATCTTTCGGAGCTCAAGAGGTTAAAGTGATTGTAAAGTCTAATTTTTTTTCTATAAAAATAACAAATATATTATACTTACCTGCTCTGTGCAGTGGTTTTGTACAAAGCAGCCCGGATCCCCCTCTTCTCCAGTCTCTCTTCAGCTCTCCTGGCCCCTTCCTCCTCTCAAGTTCCCCCACAGCAAGCATCTTACTATAGGGGCACCTGAGCCAAGCTGCAGCTCTGTGTGTCCATTTAAACACAGGGCCCCGGTTTGGCCCTGCACCCTCTTTCTCCTAAAAATAAAGAGGGGGCTCAGGTAAGTATTAGGGGGTGCTGGGGTGGCTGCTGCACACAGAAGGCTTTTTTATCTTAATGCATAGAATGCATTAAGATAAAAAAAACTTCTGACTTTACAACCCCTTTATGGTAAAAATGCCTAGTATTTACTGCCACTTTAAATACACAGTACAAAAACTGTAGAAATTACCCTATTTGTTCTAATTTTCCAGTTAAATAACTGGTTAATTCTGTGTGCACTCCTTGTTCCTGCTAGATGTGGAAGACTGATGTATGCAGTGATGTATTTTCCCTTAAGATATGCCCTTTTCAGATGGGCATTCCAATCAGGTCCACCTATCAGTTTTTATGGCTGACTTGATCGGAAGGTCCATTCATCCCTATGGACAAGCAGTTGTACACAGACTTGTGTGCATTTACACCCGCCTACCTCTGGGTTCGATCAGACCCTTAAAAAAAAAGGGAGAGGACTCAGTCTTCAGTTTACGGTGAAGCGGTTCCTGCTGAACTGGGCAAGATTCAAACCATGTATGGGTAGGCTGATTGCACACAAGCTGATTAATTGATCCACTTGGGTACAACTAGCCTGTTGGATTTTTCCTGAGATCATTGCCAGAGGTTATAGCCACTAGCAATAATCACTGTGGCTCTCCCCACAAGGAGAACACGATAGCTCTATTGGATGGATTCCCCCATTGATGGGGGAATGCTCCTATTTTTTTCCATATAACCATCTATGGCTCGCTTAACAGACATCGGTGTTGTACCTGCTCTGACTAGATGCTACAAGGTTGGAATCAGACCTGTGTTCCGGTGCATTTTGTTTAGAACGAATAATAAAAAAAAAAAGTACACACACTATTTATTTTTATTTAATTTTATTAAATGTTTTGCACAATATAACAATAAAGTATATACATCAATTCTTCTGCCATGATGCACCACAATGCATGGTAGTGTGTTAATCTGCATTGTGTTGCCTTGCACTGCATGTGTGTTGGAAGTGCGTTGGGTCAATGTGTTGGGTTACCATTGGCGATGGATGGCACTGCAACACACTGATGCTTGTAACTAGGGATGAGCCGAACACCCCCGGGTTCGGTTCGCACCAGAACCTTCGAACCGACCGAAAGTTCGCACGAATTTTCGAACCCTATACGTTATAATGGACGCGAACGTTCGAAATCAAAAGTGCTAATTACAACGGCCAATATGCATGTTAATGTCATAAAACAGGTTTGGGGACCCGGGTCCTGCCCCAGGGGACATATATCAATGCAAAAAGAACTTTTAAAAACTAACGTTTTTTCGGGAGCAGTCATTTTAATGATGCATAAAGTGAAAAAAAAAAAGTGAAATTTTCCTTTAAATATGGTACCTGGGGGGTGTCTAAAGTATGCCTGTGAAGTGGCATGTGTTTCCCGTGTTTAGAACTGTCCTTGCACAAAATGACATTTTTAAAGGAAAAAAAGAAGCCATTTAAAACCACTTGCGGCTTTAGGTTTGTTCTTAAGTAGAATCTGAACAGGTACATTATGAAGTGTAGCTCCATCCCAAAAAAATCTATTTTTAAGCTTTTTGGAGAACATTTGCACATCTGTTCAGAACATGTCACCTCACTTTCCGTCCCAATGACAAATGTTTTTGGAAAAAGTGGGGTTTTAATTGAAACAAGGATTGGTGATAAAGTATCAGTAGAGAGGAGATACCTTTTTCCCAAATTAAATCTAACAGGATAGAATTTCCCTTCCTAGGGGTAGATTTCCTCTCACTTCCTGTTTTCTTTCTTTCCATTTGCAAGTAGGAGTCGTTTGTAAGTTGAATGTTTGAAAGTAGGGGCCTGGCGTATATACTCTGCAGAAATTTGCCCTATTAGATGTTGGTGTAGCCACAAGACTGGTGGGCACAGGAATGGGCCCTGCTGTGAGTTAATAGATCAAGATTTGTAATTGCATGCACCTGTTGAACAGGGCAGAAAAATTGGGGGTGGTGGTGGTGGTGGACGGTGTTGCCACAAGACTGTAAGCTCTCACAGTTACTCTTGGTGGGCGCAGGAATGGGCCCTACTGTGAGTTATTAGATCAAGATTTGTAATTGCAAGCACCTGATGAACAGGGCAGAAAAATTGGGCCTTTGGCGGTGGTGGTGGACGGTGTTGCCACAAGACTGTAAGCTCTCACAGTTACTCTTGGTGGGCGCAAGAATGGGCCCTGCTGTGAGTTATTAGATCAAGATTTGTAATTGCAAGCACCTGATGAACAGGGCAGAAAAATTGGGCCTTTGGCGGTGGTGGTGGACGGTGTTGCCACAAGACTGTAAGCTCTCACAGTTACTCTTGGTGGGCGCAGAAATGGGCCCTGCTGTGTGTTATTAGATCAAGATTTGTAATTGCAAGCACCTGATGAACTGGGCAGAAAAATTGGGCCTTTGGCGGTGGTGGTGGACGGTGTTGCCACAAGACTGTAGGCCCTCATAGTTACTCTTGGTGGGCGCAGGAATGGGCCCTGCTGTGAACTATTAGATCAAGATTTGTAATTACCCGCCCCTGTTAAACAGGGGCTGAAAAATTGTGCCTTAGGCACTGGTGCTGGTGCCACAACACTGCAACCCCTCACAGATACTGTACTTGGAGCACAGCAGTCACACGTGTTGCGAAGCATTTTTTTTAAAAAATTGTAATTACCCGCCCCTGTTAAACAGGGGCTGAAAAATTGTGCCTTAGGCACTGGTGCTGGTGCCACAACACTGCAACCCCTCACAGATACTGTACTTGGAGCACAGCAGTCACACGTGTTGCGAAGCATTTTTTTTAAAAAATTGTAATTACCCGCCCCTGTTAAACAGGGGCTGAAAAATTGTGCCTTAGGCACTGGTGCTGGTGCCACAACACTGCAACCCCTCACAGATACTGTACTTGGAGCACAGCAGTCACACGTTTTGCGAAGCATTTTTTAAAAAAAAAATTAAGTACACGCCCCTGTTAAACAGGGGCTGAAAAATTGTGCCTTAGGCACTGGTGCTGGTGCCACAACACTGCAACCCCTCACAGATACTGTACTTGGAGCACAGCAGTCACACGTGTTGCGAAGCATTTTTTTAAAAAATTGTAATTACCCGCCCCTGTTAAACAGGGGCTGAAAAATTGTGCCTTAGGCACTGGTGCTGGTGCCACAACACTGCAACCCCTCACAGATACTGTACTTGGAGCACAGCAGTCACACGTGTTGCGAAGCATTTTTTAAAAAAAATTGTATGTACACGCCCCTGTTAAACAGGGGCTGAAAAATTGTGCCTTAGGCACTGGTGTGGTGGCATGGATCATTGAGGAGGAGGAAGAGGATAGTCAGTGAACATAAGAGGACAGTCACTCAGCATCAGCATAGGCAGTCTTGAAGGGATGTGATATTAAAAATTATTCGGTTATATCCGCCTCAGGTGCCTGGTAGCTGGTGGTGATCCAAGACTGATTCATTTTGATGAAGGTCAGTCGATCAACCGAGGCGGTGGACAGGCGCACCCTATGATCGGTGACAAATCCTCCAGCAGCACTGAATGTGCGTTCGGAAAGAACGCTGGAGGCAGGACAGGCCAGTAGCTCAATTGCATACTGTGCAAGCTCTGGCCAGTGATCCATCCTCAGGACCCAGTAAGCCAGAGGATTTTCGGTGGGAAAGGTGTCCAAGTCTGACCTTGCCCCAAGGTATTCCTGCACCATGTATATCAGACGCTGGCGATGGTTGCTGGAACCGATCATACCTTGGGGCTGCGGACTAAAAAATTGTCTGAACGCATCGGTCAGACGTCCACCTTCCCCACCGCTCCTTCTGCTACTGACCGAAGCCTCAGCAACTCGTCGCCCAGGACCAGGAGTTTGTAGCCTCCCAGTTTCGGGGAACGCGTTGCACAGACCTTTCTGCAAGGCCTCCCTGAGATGTCTCATCCTCTGCTCCCTCTGCGACGGCAAGATAAGGTCCGCAACCTTACCCTTGTACCGCGGATCAAGGAGAGTGGCCAGCCAGTAATGGTCCCTCTCCTTGATCCGAAGAACACGAGGATCCTTCCGCAGGCTTTGCAGGATCAGGGAGGCCATGCAGCGTAGGTTAGCTGAGGCATTCGGTCCGGAGTCTTCTGGGTCACTGAGGATGACATGATCGCCAGCCACCTCCTCCCAGCCACGTACAAGTCCACTGGTTTGTTGGGACTGTACATCATCCCTAAAAGACTGCTGCTGCTGATGCTGAGTGCCAGGCTCCACCTCCATGCTCACACAATCCTCCTCCTCCTCCTCCTCATCCTCATCCTCTTCCTGTGTGATGGGTGGGACAGAAGGAACACTGTCCGGATAAAGGGGGCCTTGAGAGGCAAGGAAGTCCTCCTCTTCCTGCCTCTGTTCTGCCTCAAGTGCCCTGTCCATTATCCCACGCAGCGTATGCTCCAACAGGTGGACAAGAGGGACAGTGTCACTGATGCATGCACTGTCACTGCTCACCATCCTCGTGGCCTCCTCAAATGGTGAGAGGACAGTGCATGCATCCCTGATCATGCTCCACTGACGTGGGGAAAAAAAACCAAGCTCCCCTGACCCTGTCCTGGTGCCATAGTCGCAAAGGTACGCATTGATGGCCCTCTGCTGCGTGTGCAGTCGCTGCAGCATGGCCAACATTGAGTTCCACCTGGTGGGCATGTCACATATTAGGCGGTTCTTGGGCAGGTTCAGCTCCTTTTGCAGCTCAGTCAGCCGAGCACTGGCATTATAAGATCGGCGGAAATGCACACAGACTTTCCTGGCCTGCCTCAGGACATCCTGTAAGCCTGGGAACCTGCCCAAGAACCGCTGCACCACCAGGTTGAGGACGTGAGCCATGCAGGGCACATGGGTGAGCTGCCCCTGTCGCAGGGCGGAGAGGAGGTTGGTGCCATTGTCAGAAACGACCATTCCTGGCTTAAGCTGACGTGGCGTCAACCACCTCTCGGCCTGCCCCTGCAGAGCTGCCAGAACCTCGGGCCCAGTGTGGCTCCTGTCCCCCAAACACACCAGCGCAAGCACGGCATGGCATCTTTTTGCCTGCGTACTTGCGTAGCCCCTTGTACGCCTACGGAGCACCGCTGGTTCCAAGGACAGAGCACTGGAGGAAGAAGAAGAGGAGGGGGTGGAGGAGAGAGGTGTGTCACAACCAGTAGCAGTAGTAGCGTTTTGGAGGCGTGGTGGCGGAACAACCTCCAACACTACTGCACCTTGTCCTGCATCCCTCCCAGCTGCCAATAGAGTGACCCAATGGGCCGTGAAAGAAAGGTACCGTCCCTGTCCATGCCTGCTGGACCATGAGTCAGCGGTAATATGCACCTTACCACTGACCGCCCTGTCCAGCGAGGCATGGACATTGTCCTCCACATGCCGGTAGAGAGACGGAATCGCCTTCCGTGAGAAAAAGTGGCGTTTGGGAACCTGCCACTGAGGAACCGCACATTGAACAAACTCACGGAAGGGGGCCGAGTCTACCAACTGAAAAGGCAGCAGTTGAAGTGCTAGCAATTTAGCCAGGCTAGCATTCAACCGCTGGGCATGTGGATGGCTGGGAGTGTACTTCTTTCTACGGTCCAGCAGCTGGGGCAGGGAAATTTGCCTGCTGCAATCGGACGTCGGTGTACTGCAAGTACTTGGTTGTGACACACCTAATTCTACACCTTCAGTCCTCTCAGAGCAGCTTTCAGAGAGGACTGAAGGTGTAGTGGGGATGGAGATCCCAGCTGAGGAGGAGCAAGGAGAGGTCCGCTTAGTTCTTTGGTGTGGGTCTTTTATGTGTGCCTGCCAACGAGCTGCATGGCAGGTCGCCATATGTCTGGTCATGTTTGTGGTGCCCAAGCGGCTGATGTTTTGGCCACGCGAGATACGCTTGAGACAAATATTGCAAATAGCAGTGGTGCGATCTGATGCACTCGTCTCAAAAAAGGCCCACACCAAAGAACTTTTCTGATAACGTGCAGAGGCAGCGCCCTGCACAGGCGGAGCTCTGCGGTGTTGTACAGTTGCTGTGCTGGCCTCTACCTGGCCTCCAGGGGGCATCCTGCCTCGTTGGACATGTGACGCCGCATCCTCCTCCTCCTCGTCCTCCTCCTCATCCTCTCTCCCTTCAGGCACCCACGTGGAGTCAGTGACCTCATCATCCCCTCCCTCTTCACCACTAGAGCAAACCTGGCAGTAAGCTGCAGCTGGTGGAACAGTACTGCCAGATTCCTCAAGCTGGGTATCATCATCCGAGCCTTCGAATCGTTGGGCATCCTCCTGGAGCATGTACCCAACACTGTGCTCAAAGAGTTCGGGGGACTCCTCAGGAGGACATGGTGGGTCTAGGGAAGGGGTGGCTGATGATGCTCTGCCAGTACCCTGAGCCTGGGTGAGAGAGGATGAGGAGGATGAGGAGGGCTTGGTCATCCATTCTACCAAGCCTTCAGCATGTCCAGCTGCCGAAAACAAAGACGCGCGTGTCCCATGGCCACGTGCTGATGACGATGCACGACCACGTCCACGGCCACGGCCACGTCCACTAGAAACAGAGCCTGCCTGCCCTGTGTTCTTGGCTCTGCACGCTCTGCCTCCCCTTGGCGGTCTTCCAGCCATTGTAGTCGGTAGTCCTGTGGGTGCTGCTGAGAAGAATATATAGGAGCTCTGTGTGATGCCACTAACACACTAGAAGTCCTATGGGTGCTTCTGCAAAGAAAATAGAGGAGCTCTGTGTGATGCCACTAACACACTAGAAGTCCTATGGGTGCTGCTGAGAAGAAAATATAGGAGCTCTGTGTGATGCCACTAACACACTAGAAGTCCTATGGGTGCTTCTGCAAAGAAAATAGAGGAGCTCTGTGCGATGCCACTAACACACTAGAAGTCCTGTGGGTGCTTCTGCAAAGAAAATAGAGGAGCTCTGTGTGATGCCACTAACACACTAGAAGTCCTGTGGGTGCTGCTGAGAAGAAAATATAGGAGCTCTGTGTGATGCCACTAACACACTAGAAGTCCTATGGGTGCTTCTGCAAAGAAAATAGAGGAGCTCTGTGTGATGCCACTAACACACTAGAAGTCCTGTGGGTGCTTCTGCAAAGAAAATAGAGGAGCTCTGTGTGATGCCACTAACACACTAGAAGTCCTGTGGGTGCTGCTGAGAAGAAAATATAGGAGCTCTGTGTGATGCCACTAACACACTAGAAGTCCTATGGGTGCTTCTGCAAAGAAAATAGAGGAGCTCTGTGTGATGCCACTAACACACTAGAAGTCCTATGGGTGCTTCTGCAAAGAAAATAGAGGAGCTCTGTGTGATGCCACTAACACACTGGAAGTCCTGTGGGTGCTGCTGAGAAGAAAATATAGGAGCTCTGTGTGATGCCACTAACACACTAGAAGTCCTATGGGTGCTTCTGCAAAGAAAATAGAGGAGCTCTGTGTGATGCCACTAACACACTAGAAGTCCTGTGGGTGCTTCTGCAAAGAAAATAGAGGAGGTCTGTGTGATGCCACTAACACACTAGAAGTCCTGTGGGTGCTGCTGAGAAGAAAATATAGGAGCTCTGTGTGATGCCACTAACACACTAGAAGTCCTATGGGTGCTTCTGCAAAGAAAATAGAGGAGCTCTGTGTGATGCCACTAACACACTAGAAGTCCTGTGGGTGCTGCTGAGAAGAAAATAGAGGAGCTCTGTGTGATGCCACTAACACACTAGAAGTCCTATAGGTGCTTCTGGGAAGAAAATATAGGTCTGTGTGATGGGACTAACACACTTCAAGTCCTATAGGTGCTTCTGGGAACAAAATATAGGATCTCTGTGTGATGGGACTAACACACTTCAAGTCCTATAGGTGCTTCTGGGAACAAAATATATGATCTCTGTGTGATGGGACTAACACACTTCAAGTCCTATAGGTGCCTCTGGGAAGAAAATATAGGTCTGTGTGATGGGACTAACACACTTCAAGTCCTATAGGTGCTTCTGGGAACAAAATATATGATCTCTGTGTGATGGGACTAACACACTTCAAGTCCTATAGGTGCTTCTGGGAACAAAATATATGATCTCTGTGTGATGGGACTAACACACTTCAAGTCCTATAGGTGCTTCTGGGAACAAAATATAGGATCTCTGTGTGATGGGACTAACACACTTCAAGTCCTATGGGTGCTTCTGGGAAGAAAATATAGGTCTGTGTGATGGGACTAACACACTTCAAGTCCTATAGGTGCTTCTGGGAACAAAATATATGATCTCTGTGTGATGGGACTAACACACTTCAAGTCCTATAGGTGCTTCTGGGAACAAAATATAGGATCTCTGTGTGATGGGACTAACACACTTCAAGTCCTATGGGTGCTTCTTGGAAGAAAATATAGGTCTGTGTGATGGGACTAACACACTTCAAGTCCTATAGGTGCTTCTGGGAACAAAATATATGATCTCTGTGTGATGGGACTAACACACTTCAAGTCCTATAGGTGCTTCTGGGAACAAAATATAGGATCTCTGTGTGATGGGACTAACACACTTCAAGTCCTATAGGTGCTTCTGGGAACAAAATATATGATCTCTGTGTGATGGGACTAACACACTTCAAGTCCTATGGGTGCTTCTGGGAAGAAAATGTAGGTCTGTGTGATGGGACTAACACACTTCAAGTCCTATAGGTGCTTCTGGGAACAAAATATATGATCTCTGTGTGATGGGACTAACACACTTCAAGTCCTATAGGTGCTTCTGGGAACAAAATATATGATCTCTGTGTGATGGGACTAACACACTTCAAGTCCTATAGGTGCTTCTGGGAACAAAATATATGATCTCTGTGTGATGGGACTAACACACTTCAAGTCCTATAGGTGCTTCTGGGAACAAAATATATGATCTCTGTGTGATGGGACTAACACACTTCAAGTCCTATAGGTGCTTCTGGGAACAAAATATATGATCTCTGTGTGATGGGACTAACACACTTCAAGTCCTATAGGTGCTTCTGGGAACAAAATATATGATCTCTGTGTGATGGGACTAACACACTTCAAGTCCTATAGGTGCTTCTGGGAACAAAATATATGATCTCTGTGTGATGGGACTAACACACTTCAAGTCCTATAGGTGCTTCTGGGAAGAAAATATAGGAGCTCTGCCTGCCTGCCACGAACACACTACAAGTCCTATAGGTGCTTCTGGGAACAAAATATAGGAGCTCTGCCTGCCTGCCAGGAACACACTACAAGTCCTATAGGTGCTTCTGGGAACAAAATATAGGAGCTCTGCCTGCCTGCCACGAACACACTACAAGTCCTATAGGTGCTTCTGGAAACAAAATATAGGAGCTCTGCCTGCCTGCCACGAACACACTACAAGTCCTATAGGTGCTTCTGGGAACAAAATATAGGAGCTCTGCCTGCCTGCCACGAACACACTACAAGTCCTATAGGTGCTTCTGGGAACAAAATATAGGAGCTCTGCCTGCCTGCCACGAACACACTACAAGCCCCTCTTTCTAAATCAATCTTTGTAAATAAATCTATCTAACTCAATCTCTCTAAGTAAATCTCTCTAACTAACTAAATCCAGCAGAGTGTCACAGATCTATCCTGCTCTATCTACGCCGGAACAGCATGTGACCGGCGCAGACGGCGTGGCGGCCTTTTATAGGGGGGGGCGTGTACTAAAGCCCCTGAGCTGTAATTGGCTACAGGCGTCCTGCCTGTAGCCAATTATGGCTCTTCGAGTTTCCGGGGCTGTGATTGGCCAAGCATGCGGGGTCACAGTGCATGCTTGGCCAATCATCAGCCAGCAATGCACTGCGCCGGCCGCGCCGGCCGCAATGCATTGCGGGGCCGCTCGCATCACACGAACGTGATGCGAGCGGCCAAAATAGTTCTGGGCTCGCCGAGCGAGCGAACGCCCGGTGCTCGATGCGAACGTGGGTTCGCATCGAGCACCGGGCCCATCCCTACTTGTAACGTGTATTAAAAAACATAGGTTGCAGTAATGCACATTTACCACAACACAAAGGTGTGATTTGGGGCTTAAGCATGGCAGTTCACAGAACAATCCAAAACACTAAATTCCCCAGCATACCTACCAGCTAGCCAGCATAATATAAAGAAAAAAGTCTAAACTGTTTCCACAATTTACATTGGATGCAAATATATGTGAAGCCGCACTGCTACGTCAAGGCCCCTCTGCAAAGTGCGGTCCCTAACTCTAACGTTTCCAAATTGATAAATATATAGCAAGAATGGCCCACCCTTCTGGGGCCTGAACGGCCCACCCTTCTGGAGCCTGAACGGCCCACCCTTCTGGAGCCTGAACGGCCCACCCTTCTGGAGCCTTAATGGCCCACTCTGCTGGAGCCTGAAAGGCAAACTCTGCTGGAGCCTGAAAAGCCCCCCTTCTGGAACCTAAACGGCCCACCCTTCTGGAGCCCGAATGGCCCCCCTTCTGGAGCCTGAATGGCCCACCCTTCTGGAGCCTGAACGGCCCACCCTTCTGGAGCCTTAATGGCCCATTCTGCTGCAGCCTGAAAGGCCCACTCTGCTGGAGCCTGAAAAGCCCCCCCTTCTTGGGCATGAACGGCCCACCCTTCTGGAGCCCGAACGTCCCACCCTTCTGGAGCCCGAACGGCCCCCCTTCTGGAGCCCGAACGGCCCTCCTTCTGGAGCCCGAACGGCCCCCCTTCTGGAGCCCGAACGGCCCACCATTCTGGAGCCTGAATGCCCCCCCTTCTGGAGCCCGAACGGCCCACTCTTCTGGAGCCTGAACGCCCCACTCTTCTGGAGCTGGAACGGCCAGCTCTTCTGGAGCCTGAATGGCCAACTCTTCTGGAGCCTAAACGGCCCACCCTTCTGGAGCATTAATGGCCCACTCTGCTGGAGCCTGAAAGGCCCACTCTGCTGGAGCCTGAAAAGCCCCTCCTTCTAGAACCTGAACGGCCTACCCTTCTGGGGCATGAATGGCCCACCCTTCTGGGGCATGAACGGCCCACCCTTCTGGAGCCTGAACGGCCCACCCTTCTGGAGCCTGAACGGCCCACTCTCCTGGAGCCTGAACGACCCACTCTTCTGGAGCCTGAACGGCCCACTCTTCTGGAGCCTGAATGGCCCACGCTTCTGGAACCTGAACGGCCCCCCTTCTGGAACCTAAATGGCCCACCCTTCTGCAGCCTGAATAGCCCACCCTTCTGGAGCCTGAACAGCCCCCCTTCTGGAGCCCCAACGGTCCACCCTTCTGGAGCCCGAACGGCCCACCCTTCTGGAACCCGAACGGCCCACTCTTCTGGAGCCCGAACACCCCCCCTTCTGGAGCCTAAACAGCCCACACTTCTGGGGCCTGAATGGCCCACCCTTCTGGGGCATAAACGGCCCACCCTTCTGGAACCTAAACAGCCCACCCTTCTGGGACATGAAGGCCCACTCTTCTGGAGCCTGAACGGCCCACCCTTCTGGAGCCTGAACGGCCCATCCTTCTGGGACCTGAACGGTCCACCCTTCTGGAGCCCGAACGGCCCACCCTTCTGGAGCCCGAACGGCCCACCCTTCTGGAGCCCGAACGCCCCCCTTCTGGAGCCCGAACGGCCCACCCTTCAAGAGCCCGAACACCCCCCCCTTCTGGAGCCTGAACAGCCCACCCTTCTGGGGCCTGAATGGCCCACGCTTCTGGAACCTGAACGGCCCCCCTTCTGGAACCTAAATGGCCCACCCTTCTGCAGCCTGAATAGCCCACCCTTCTGGAGCCCGAACAGCCCCCCTTCTGGAGCCCCAACGGCCCACCCTTCTGGAGCCCGAACGGCCCACCCTTCTGGAACCCGAACGGCCCACTCTTCTGGAGCCCGAACACCCCCCCTTCTGGAGCCTAAACAGCCCACACTTCTGGGGCCTGAATGGCCCACCCTTCTGGGGCATAAACGGCCCACCCTTCTGGAACCTAAACAGCCCACCCTTCTGGGACATGAAGGCCCACTCTTCTGGAGCCTGAACGGCCCACCCTTCTGGAGCCTGAACGGCCCATCCTTCTGGGACCTGAACGGTCCACCCTTCTGGAGCCCGAACGGCCCACCCTTCTGGAGCCCGAACGGCCCACCCTTCTGGAGCCCGAACGCCCCCCCTTCTGGAGCCCGAACGGCCGACCCTTCAAGAGCCCGAACACCCCCCCTTCTGGAGCCTGAACAGCCCACCCTTCTGGGGCCTGAATGGCCCACCCTTCTGGGGTATGAACGGCCCAACCTTCTGGAACCTAAACGACCCACCCTTCTGAGGCATGAAAGGCCCACTCTTCTGGAGCCTGAACGGCCCACCATTCTGGAGCCTGAACGGCCCACCATTCTGGAGCCTGAACAGCCCACTCTTCTGGAGCCTGAACGGCCCACCTTTCTGGAGCCCGAACGGCCCCCCTTCTGGAGCCCGAACGGCCCACGCTTATGGACCCCTTACGCCCCCTCTTCTGGAGCCTGAACGGCCCATCCTTCTGGGGCCTGGACGGCCCACCCTTCTGGGGCCTTCTAGCAGGAGCTCCATGGACGGGGGAAGGATGTTCAGTAGATTAATAGCGCATATGACTGGAAACAGGGCCAAGAGAGGGGGGTCACATGACCTGGGCACTATGCTCGGGGGCAGGGCACAGGTGACAGCTACAGGCTCCCTCTCCTAGTACCTCCCCCACAATACTACATTCAGGGCCGGCGTACCAATAGGCGAGGTAGGCGCCGGCCTAGAGCGCACATCGGTAGGGGGCGCCACCACCTGTAAATAGTGCGGTGCAACCCGCACTGAGTGCAGGCTCAGTGAAAGCGGGCTGTCTGAAACAGCAATGTCCCGCACAGCCGCAGTACCCAATGCTTTCCAGGACGTTGTAATGTACAGTATGTTTGGTCATTGCAATATTTTGTGATAGAACTCCCTCACTATCACTGCACCCTCCGCGTCTCCCTCCTACTACACCACCAGGTGGCAGCGCTGTGCGAAAGAAGATAGAGGCGAGCCCCTCACACGTCGCCGGTCCTCTGATGCCTCCACGGCTGTGCTAGCTGCTCCCGGCGGTGGTGGTCGGTGTTGGCAGAGACAGGCGGAAGGAGGACAGGGCGGAGCAGGAAGACGCTGGGCTGTACCAGGCTGCTGAGGAATGGGACAAGATGAGCCTCCCCCGCCCTGTACAGTACATGACAACCAGGAACCTTCCTTCCATTCATTTCCAGCACCATCCTGTGGTGACCGTGGCTGACAATGTCATAGCAACCCAGGCATGCTGGGATCTGTAGTCCTGGGAGCTCTTCTCTTCACACTTTGTACTGCTGTAACCTAACAGTGTTGATATGCATTATTTTTTGTGCGTTAACATGCACTGCGTAATGTCAGATCGCCACCTGCACCGTATAAATGAACAGGCAAAAGGGGGTGGAGTCAGGGGTGGGGCCAAAGGAGGTGGCAAAATTAAGATTTGCCTAGGGTGTAAAAAAAACCTGCACCAGCACTGACTACATCATACTCCTCCAACCAGGGCCGGTGCTAGATTATTTTGCACCCTAGGCAAGACTAGTTACATACATCAATGAAAAAAAAGAAACTTCTGAGCATGTTCAAATACATTCAAAATTCATATATTTATTTATAAATCTTCTTTGTATAAATGTAGCAAAGTCTTTTGGTCTAATGAGAACCTCCAAGGCCAAAGATAGCTGACATCCTTCAATATGTAGTGGGTTGTGAGGCATAGTGGGTGCAAAGGTGGTGAAAGTCATTGGGCACCAGACACTTCTTGGATGTAAAATAGTTTTTTTTTTCTTTTAACAGTCCTTTTATATTTTGAAGGGAAAGAGGGTTAGAGCCAGGACACCCTTAGATAGTTGCAAACTCAATTGGCAGACTCTGAGACTTCAATAGGAGACCAGCCGTGCAGGGAAAGGCCCCAGCAAGAAGTCACATCTGCACTTGCAGGAATACTGTCTCCTTTGGCAACATTCCTTTAACAGTTCCTAACTCAAACGTAACAGTTCTTTCAGCTCCACTACAACTACTCCTTGTAGTCCTTCAATACTAAGTTCCTGGTCTCTCACTAGACCCACTGATTCACTGACTCTGAATCCCTTGAGCTCCTCCAAGGTTAGCGGTGGTATCTCCCGCATGCATCACCTCCGCTTCTCTGTTGGGTCCCTGGCTTGGAACTCCAGATACTTCTCAAGCTTCACCCCTACTAACCGGCTCGGTCCCTGGCTTGACACACAAGGCTGCTCTGCAAGCGTCTCCTGGTTAGGTCCCTGACTTCATCACCGCCTGAAGTTTCCCGATTCTCCACCGTGCCCTTTCGGTGAGGATATGGTTTCGGTACTTGCTTCAGTTACTCACTGTGGTCCCTGGTAAAGGTGATTGGACCCTTTGTGGCGACAGCTTTTTCTCTACCTCCGATCACTGACAGGTTCTCCAAGCTGCAATCCCAACCCTGTGCTGCTCTTTCACTTCTGGATACAGCCTAGCAGGCAGATGCCCCCGGGATAGGCCTAATCTCCGGCCCAGCCCGGGGCAGACGACACGCATCCACTCAGACGGCAGTCCAGGTGGCACAGAACACAGATCACCTGACCTCACCCGAATATATAGGTTTCATTGCCTTTGAATAAAAAAAAAATTCTTGGGTAATGCACCAGGTGTTTAAGCCTTCCCCTTTGTTGTTTTTGTAGCTTTACATTGGACCCCTGTTCTAAGGCATGACTTAGGACAGTGATCAGGTTTTCCATAAAAATCAATGACACTCTCTAGCTCTGTTATAATAGGGTGTCAGTATTTGGTTGCCAATGCCATAACTATACCTGGGAAGTATATAAAATCGGTACTCCTGAGAATAGGAGTGGGGAATGGGTGGGGCTAACTGCAGTGCCCTTATTGTGCCATGCTGAATGGTGGGTTTGGCCAAATTGTGCTGAATGGTGGGTTTGGCCAAGTCTGACATTTCTCTAATACATAGATAATTCTGCAATTTTTTGCTAGAAAATTACTTAGCACTCCAAAACACTATATATTAGGCCCAAGACAATAAAATATTAGCTGTTGCAATTTATGTCACATGATATTTGCACAGCTGTTTTTAAAACACAATTTTTTGGGGAAAAAATACACTTTTTAATGAATTTTGGTGAACACAAACACAATATAATGCCCAATTTTTTGGTATAATATAAAAACCAATGTTGTGTAAATAGATACCAAACATGTCACACTTTACATGTATAGCGACAAACTACTGTACATTAAATTATCCTTAGGTGATGCTTTAAAGGCCTTTACAGGTTACAAGTTTTTTTTTTTTTTTTTTTAACAGAAAGGAAGGATCAGGTTACAAGTTTAGAGATACTCAGGAGGTCTGGTGCTTGATATATTGTGCTTGCTCTGACATTCGCAGCGATACCTCACATGTGTGGTGCCATGGGCGTAGCATAAGGGGTTGCAGGGGTCACAATCGCAACCCTGTCCCTAGCTCCAGGGGGCCCCAGCAGCCTCCCTGTCATATTATCATATCCTCCACAAAGTCCAGCTCTGATCTGCCCTAGGGCCCCACAGCCACGCTCCAGTACTGGGCTTCTACTTTGCCTTCTACAGTCCACACCCCTCCAATCTCATTGGCTGGGGAGAAGCTGTGATGCATTTCCTGAATGGAGAGGAGCACGAGGTGAGAACAGCCCAGGGTGGAGAAGTGTCTGTGCTGTGTGCTGGCAACATGGAATGGTAACTGTGCTTAGCGAGGCAAGAGGAGGAGAGTGCCGTCCTAGAGCCATGATGGTACCAATGTCACTGGTGACGTAAGACACCGCTCAGTGTCTTCTAGTCACCAGCTGGGATTCTCTGGACCCCCCCATTTAGGGATGTCTGCTTACCCCACTTCCCTGACAACTGGGGAAAAGAAGACACACCTCCGGGAGGTGACCTTCCCCCAACACCTGTCAACACTGACAGAGAAACCTTCAGAAATTGCTAAA
This sequence comes from Lithobates sylvaticus, assembly GCA_028564925.1. Taxonomy (NCBI): domain Eukaryota; kingdom Metazoa; phylum Chordata; class Amphibia; order Anura; family Ranidae; genus Lithobates; species Lithobates sylvaticus. The sequence goes on along the minus strand of CM053036.1, from coordinate 130,949,584 downwards.
ACAAATCCCTTAACACCTCATCAGGGGGCCCCTGAAGGGCTACAGGCTCCAGATTTTATGTCACATGGCTTTGCCCTCCCAGATCTAAGTTGCACCCCCCCCCCCCCAAAGCCCCCTGACCACCCCCACTGCCCTTGATACTATGCCTGGCTGCTGAGCTCCTTTCCCATTACAGCACTCTATACTGCTCCTCCTCCGCAGGGCTGAAATCACATTCCTTTACAACACAGCCGGTTAGACATGATCTGCACAGGGTGTATCTGCCTACTGCAACTACACTGCCGTTCTGATCAGAGAATTTCACAGGTCAGAAGGACAACATAAAAGCCAGAAAGACTGAGAGACTGTGTGTAAAAGAATGAGATTTCAGCCCTGTGTAGTGTGGGGGGCGAGGAGCTGTATACAGTGCTGGGATGGGAAAGGAGCTCTGCCAAGTGACCTGCCAGGGGTCCCTGTCCTCTGATTCTCCAGCGGTGATCCCTGTCCTCTGATTCTCCAGCATTGGGCCCACAAGCTTTGAGCTACTCTTTGTATTCAGGTATGTATTCTTAACTCAAAAAAGCACCTGCTATTGCCCTCAGCCTCCTCCAAATTCCTTCTTCTTGCTGCTGTGAACCGACTTCCTGTTAGAGGGTGGCTACCTTCGTTCTTCATGGCCCCACTGTATGAACGTAGCCACCTTCCCTTGCTAACTCCTAAGATGGACTAGGGACTGGATCTGTAGTGGGCATAGAGCAGTACACATGGCCTGCAACTAATGTGCAGGAGAGAAAGGAGATGTTCAGGAGCTCATGGATGATGGTACAAGGAGGCAGAAAAGCACAGTAAGAAATAATATCATGAAAAAAAAATTATAGGGCCAATCAATAGTGGATTTGCATGGATTATATTTGAAGAATATCATTGTGTCTCTTTCATCCATTCCCGCCGCCTCCCAGCCGTTTAAGAGGATCTAAATGCCAGGAGGCGGAGCTGGGCATTCTGATCGTGTGACTGCTGTGATTGGCTGTCACATCAGTCACATGATCGAAAGCTCACAATTGCAAGTATGCATCTGGAGATTTCAGTGACACTTTAGTTACTATGCTGGGAGTGCGCAGTGAGTGCGTTCTCAGCACAGTAAACTGTTTCCCTATTAATGCATAAATGCGGCCACTCAGGATTAAAGTCCACTCGCCGAGAGGCCAGGCGGTGGCAAGTGGTTAAATAAAATAAAAAACTCAGGTTCCCTTAATGTCTTGTTGATAAAGAGACAAGAACAATGCAGCGTAATGCTTTTCTCTGCACTACTTTTAGCCTAGACATTCTATTTGTGTATAGAGGTTACAAAACTGGAGCACAGAGACGCTCTTTTACCTGTTTGTGCAAGTCAATGCCATAACAAACGCGGCCTACAAGGTCAGTTTATTTTTGATCTGCTTTTTATAATTTGTGTAACAGGCAAGTAATCAGTAAAATAGACAAATATATACAAAATAAAACAAAGTAGGATGCATATTACATTTTAATGTAAAAAAAAATAAAAAAAGATATCAAAGCACACATGCAGTACACATAACCTTGTTATTTAGCATGTAGTGATTGATGTCTAGCTGTAATTTCGTATAGTGTAGGTAAACAATAAAGACTATTTGTGTGGGTGTAAAGGGAAATGCTACTGTTTATTAAGTATCAGTGCCTGTAATCTTGGACTGAGCTCATTGTATTACCTTGTAAGAAATATTTAGAACTATCTGTACTGCTATTATTACTGTTTTGATTTATTGGAAGCAGATAATAATTAAGGAGTGCTTGAGGAAGCACATTCCTCTTTCCGAACAAATTATAGAGAGTTATGCCATGTCTACCACCTATCTGTCGCTTCACTTCAAACTATAACTTACATTTTTTAGGCTCATTTTGATGACTATTTACTAACTGTAATTACCAACAGACAGAGTGTATAGATTTCCTAATACTTTCTTCTATACAAGGAGGTACTATTAAAGGAAATCTATCTGCTGTTAAATATTTAGGCTGCCATTGCTGACCTTCTTCTGAAAATGCTAGCAGCCAGTCTGTCTCTGGCTTCAATATATGTTGGGTCACTGACCCAGTACAAGTATTTGAAATCTGTTCAAAAGAGGTCAGAACTCCTGACCTGCATGCTTGTCTGTTTCCGTCACTTAAATCGACCCTACGCATACAGTTTTTTTCTGTTGAATCTGTAGGCTTAACAAAAAAACATCTAAAAGATTCCTCCATCCATGCTGCACAGTGTAGATGGACAAATCTCTTGCTGTGACTATTGTATTTTGACAGCCAGATGTCAAAATATCTGAATAGTGCCTGCATTTGATTGGATGCAGGTGCTGTTTGGCCAACTAATTTCTGCCCTGCTCCTTTGATTTTTTTAATCAAGGGATTCTGGGTCCAATAAAGAAACTAATTTTCCCGTGGAGTTGTTTTTCTGCATGGAAGATGTAGAAACCGATGAAGCGGTGTTAGAAGGGACATCACTATCATAGGTTTCATAGTAATAAGTCTGTTTTTTAGATAGGCCAAATCTTTAGGCAGCAGAATGCCATTTATATGCAGTACCCTGGCAGAAGGCCATTTTGTTCTTCAGAAATTTCTTGTGTTCATTTTTAACAATGTCCATATTGAATTTATCTAGATGTTGGCTCAACTCTACATCTTTCTCTTTATAGAGATGATGTGTCAGTACGTTAGAATGTTGTTTCAACAATTCATCTATCTTGTCTAGAGAGGCCAGAGTTTTATTATATTCCTCAATTAAATAGCAAGATGTGGCTGGAGGAACCCCGTGAAGTGCCTCCATCCCCATATCACATAAAAAAATCCAGAAATTTGCATGTGGGACTTTGACTTGAGGCGCAACACAACCAATTGTATAAACAACAATGTAAAGATTTATTGAATGTAATACCAACAGGTCAATAGGTTTTTTTCTTGTTTACACTGGCTCTGCAATACTGGGATATATTGTGCACCTTTGGTACAACTTTACTAAGCTGTACTTTACTGCATACTAACAATATCATTTATGTGGATTTTTTCTTTATCATAGTTATGTAGATCACTCTTATTATTTAATATTTTTGTGTCAACATTTTGGTTACATTACTCTTTATTTTGCACACAGACACATTTTTCTTAGCCTATTAGCTTAGCTATCACCTTTGAGGTTGTGTTGGATTGTCCTCACTGCCCGATATTCCATTCAGTCCTGTTTGCACTGCTGGGCCACTCTCGATCTTACACACACAGTTCCCGGGTCAGATATCCCTGGTGGCTGCCACTGGGATGTGAGCATGCGATATCTTGCAGTGTTGTAAGTATGGCACCCTTATTGGGATCCCTAACTTTTGAATTTATGTAATAGATTCTTTATTATTGTTGTTATACATTCCTAAATCATTTTACTTTATAGATATGTGTATATGCATCAACCCCTGAAGAAGTAGAAATCAATTCAGAAAACGTGTTGGGTCACAAAAAGATGCACTGCTACATTAATCATGGACTGAGCTTTAAGTACTGTATTTAGCTACAGAATGGATATGCATATCTGGGCAAATTTGCATGGGAATATGGCACTATTGTCCTGTGGACCTGTTAGTATTACATTCAATAAATCTTTACATTGTTGTTTTTACAATTGGTTGTGTTGTACCTCATATAAAGTCCCACAGGCACATTTCTGTATTTCTGTATAGTCCTCAATTAATAATTTTATCATCTCATGACAGCAAGCCAACAGATTTCTTTCCCACCATGTTTCTAAAGTCATTGTCATTGGGAAAATCTGTACACAAAGTCCCAAAGGACAGCACTTTTCCTGTATATATTGCTCCAAAAATCACACGTGCCAACAAGTAGTGGACTTACATTCCATGAGTTTCTTTAGCTTGAAGAAAAAGGCAATGACATCAGTGTCTGTATTGCTATGATGAACATGTAGAAAAGTCTTTAGCCTCCTCCAGTCTAATGACAACCTTCAGGGCCAAAGATAGCTGACATCCTTCTGTATGTGGTGGGCTGTGAGGCATAGTGGGTGCAAGGTGGATAAAGTTATTGGGCACCAGACACTTCTTGGATTTAAAAGAGGTTTAATTTCTCTTAACAGTCCTTTTTATATTTTGAGAGATGTCACTGACTTTGGGCTGCAGGAGAACCATGGCCTAGAGAACTCTGTGTTATAATGTGTTCATAAACTATCCAGAGATGGTCACTAATTGCTTGTGGCTTCTTATGCAAGTTAGTCCAGGAAGCCGGACTGTCTAAGGAGGTCATTGTTATGATAATAGGACTAGATCTACTGTGTAAGCTGACCTTTGTCTGAGATAATGGGAGTAGCCCTTATCTGATGGTTTGCTGTATAAATTCAGTGTGTTTCTAAAAATAAAGCAGTTCATTTTCAGGTGTACTCCAAGACTGGTGTTGTCTGGTCCTTGGGGTTTCTTTAGCCAGATCCATTGATCTCGTGTTCCAGGACTTGGGAAGCAGCTTCTTGGCAGAAATACCCAACACGGTGTCCGGAGTCCGTCACAAGAGGGAAAGAGGGTTAGGGCCAGGACATCCTTAAGCAGTTGCAATTTCAAATGGCAGACTCCGAGACTTCAATAGGAAGACAGCCGTACAGGGAAAGGCCCCCAGCAAGGTGCCACATCTGCACGTGTAGGATTGCTGTCTCCTATGGCAACAGTCTTTAACCACTTCAATACAGGGCACTTAAACACCTTCCTGCCCAGACCAATTTTGAGCTTTCAGCGCTGTCATACTTTGAATCTTTGGTCCCCAAAGACAGTGTTCAAACTACAAGCGTCCTTGGTAACAACACGTTCACATAATTTGGACAGAGGAGCTTCCCACCAATTATAATTTTTTTTCTGCACGTGTAGGATTGCTGTCTCCTCTGGCAACAGTCTTGTGGTAACAGAGTCCTCTGAACTTTCTCCCATCTTGGGGTAAGTTAACTTCTTGCTTCACAACTCTGCGAGCTATCTGTTCTCTTGGAACTTCTTCAGGAACACATTCTGGCAACATCTCTGGTTCAGGAACATCTACTTCTTCTTCTGGGTACAGGGATATCTTCCCAGCACTCAGGCACAACACTGAATGGCACATACTCTGTAGCTTCTGGGTTCAATGTGTTATCTTCCACATCTTCAGTAGGTGGAAGATCTATTTCCTGTTTGTATTTTGTTTTTTTCTGGTTGGGGGTCCTGTCCACCCCTAGCTTGGGATGTCTGAGACCTAGTATTAGGCCTGAATGGAAACAGATTCAGGTACGTCTCTTGCTGGAGGCATTCTGACTGCTTCAGTGAGTGGAGCATGATTCCTATGCCAGGTCTTCAATGGCCCCACTCTTCCTTTTTATAACCTCCCCCAGCAGCCTCTCGGGCGGAAGCAAGCAGCCCGGGAGCCTGGGGGATTATGGGAAATGTAGTCTTTTCCAGTAAAAGGGGTACGACCCCGCTACACACTCCCCCCACAAATCTTTGGTCCCCATCACCTTGAGGGTGATAGGGTGTGGTCCTAGTCTTCTCTACTCCCAGAGAATCTAGTAGCTTCCTGATCAGGCGACTCTCAAAGTCCCTTCCTTGGTCTGAATGGATTCTCTGTGGCAGTCCATAGTGAACAAAGTACTTCTCCAAAAGTACCTTGGCTACTGTAGAGGCCTTCTGGTCCTTGGTTGGGAAAGCCTGAGCATAACGAGTGAAATGGTCGGTTACCACCAGAACATTTCCCAATCCACTCAAATCGGGTTCAAGGCAGAGAAAATCAATGCATACCAGATCCATTGGGCCTTGACTCTGTAGGTGGCCCATTGGGGCAGCTTGATGGGGTAAAGTCTTCCTCTGAATGCATCTTGCACAGGAATGGCAATACTCCTCCACTTCGGCCCTCATGCAGGGCCAATAAAACCGGTCTCTGACAAGTTGGAAGGTTCTCTCTGCTCCCAAGTGACCATGCTGGTCATGTAGGGCAATCAGCACAGTCTCTCGATGCTTCTCTGGGAGAAACAACTGCCACTTGTCTTCTGGGCCATCAGAGGGGCCCCTTCGGTAGACTACCCCCTGATGCACCTGTAGCTTGTCCAACTCTCTCCTCAGTAGGCGAGCTTCTTTGGAAGGGTGAAGGCGAAGTCCCTCTGGACTCTTGTCTTCCAGGGCTTCCAGGACCAATCTCCCCATGGGATCTTCCAATTGGTCACACCTTAGCTCCTTCTTAGACAGCTTCGGTAGGCACTCTTCTGCTAGTTGAGTTACCCCACAGTAACACTTTGGGACTCCCACTGTGGTAACTCCTACCTCTTCAGCTCTGGATCCTCCTCTGGCTTGGAGTTCAGCCCCCTGACAAAGGGCCCGCACTCCTTCTGGTGCCACTTGGGTCCAGTCTTCCCAGTCATCGACCATGACATGGGATCTTCGGGACAGGGCATCTGCATCCCTATTTCCAGCCCCTGGTCTGTACTTGAGACTGAAATTGAATCCAGACAACGCCGCCAACCATCTGTGTCCAGTTGCATCCAGCTTGGCGGTGGTGAATAGATAGGTCAAGGGTTGTTATCTGTCTTTACAGTAAACTCGGCCCCATACAAATAGTCTCTCAGTTTGTCAACAACTGCCCATTTGAGGGCTAAGAACTCCAACTTGTGGGTGGGATAGTTCTTCTCGGAGGGGGTCAGGCTCCGGCTCACATAGGCCACTGGTCGTAGCTGGTCTTCGTACTCCTGGTAGAGTACTCCACCTAGGCCCTCATGGCTGGCATCAACATGTAGCTCATAGGGTCTAGTGGGATCAGCGTAGGCCAAAACTGGGGCTGTGGTGAGACTTCTCTTCAAGGTTCTGAAAGCCTCTTCACACCTGGAATTCCACTGGTCTTGGACTGACTCACCGGACCTCCTAGGCCCCAATCCATCTTCCTCTCCTTCTGTCTTGAGCAGTTCGTTTAGGGGTTTTGCAATGCGGGCAAACCCATCCACAAACCTGCGGTAGTAGGAGCAGAACCCCAAGAAAGACCGAAGTTCTGTAACTGTTGTGGGCCTTGGCCACGAAGTAACTGCCTCCAACTTCTCAGGGTCTGTAGCCACTCCCTTTTTAGACACTATGTGTCCCAGATAGTTCACAGAGGACTGATAGAACCGACACTTCTCTGGAGAAAGTTTAAGTCCCTCTTCACTGAGCCTCTTCAGTACTTTCTCCAATCTGGCTTCATGCTCTTCCAAAGTCTTTCCAAAGACAATGACATCGTCCAGATACACAAGGACTTCTATGAGGTTCATGTCTCCAACAGTCCTTTCCATTAGGCGTTGAAACGTAGCAGGAGCTCCAGATAGGCCCTGGGGCATCCTGTTGAACTCAAAGAATCCCACTGGGGTTATGAAGGCAGTCTTTTCCCTGTCTTCTGGATGCATGGGGATTTGGTAATACCCACTCTTGAGGTCCATCACACTGAACCACTTAGCTCCAGATAAACTCTGTAAGGCATCCTCTATCCTTGGCGTGGTGTACTGGTCAGGAATGGTCCTCCTGTTGAGAGTTCTGTAGTCAATGCAGAGCCTCAATGACCCATTCTTCTTCCTGACTACCACAATTGGGGAGGCATAGGGGCTTCTGGACTCCCTAATCACTCCCGTCTTCTTCAATTCCGCAAGCTGCTCCCTCAGATCCTCCAGATCTGCTAGCGGGACTCGCCTGACTCTTTCTCTGAATGGCTTGTCCTCTTGCATGCGGATTCGATGGGTGGCACTCCTCGCACACCCCACATCAAACTCATCTTTAGAGAAAATCTTCTCCCATCTGGTCAGCTGGGCCTTGGCTCTCTCTTTCCAAGCTCCAGGTAGGTTTGGGTTTTCCATGGAGAGTTTCTTCCAAACATCTTCTCCTTCACCCGTTCCCTTCACTTCTGACCAGCCAACTGGGACAGCAGGACTCACCTGTCCCAGAAGCATCCTGGCAGGGATCTCCACGGGCTGCTCCGTGGGGTTCCTCACACTGACAGGGACTCTTCCTCTAGCCTTCTTCAGGTCCTTCAGTGAAATTACTTCTGGTATCACTTCCAGACCTGAGTGACCCTCCATTGGGTCGGGTTCCAACATTACAAAGGGGCCAGGCTGCTCCCAAGTAAGTTTCACCGTGGCTCTCATGCAGGTTACCTCTCCAGGCTGTAACACTGCTCCTTCTTTTCCAAGCCTCCATACCCTTCCTATCCCCTCACTTGGGGTCTTCTGCTCTAGGACCAACCGCTGGTAGGCCGCCTTCAGCATGGGATGGATCTTGGGAGTTGAAAGATTCTCTTTCTTCACCAGGGGGGTCAGAAGCCTTCTGACCAGGTCCGTGTTCGTCCCTATAATCAGGGACGTCTTGCTGGTTCCTGGTGGGCGGGGACACACCACTGCTAAGGTGTCAAACACTTCAGACTTCCCAGCTACGGATGGGTCAAACGTCAATCTGATGGGTAAGTATCCATCATAGGGGAAACTCTGGGTTCCCAATCCCCTTATCTCCAACTCTTCTATCTTCTGTATTGGCAGATGACTCAGGTATCTGTCATAGAAGTCCCTGTACAATAGGGTGACTTGTGCTCCAGTGTCTAGGAGGGCCTTTGTGTACACTCCTTCCACTTGGATGGGTACAGTAGGGGATGGACCAACTAGCTCTTCTGGGTAAGGCTGAGTTGATGCTGTCCTTTTCTTTGGACTCTTTGCTTTACCAGCACTTGATTTGCACTTGCTCCTTTCTTGAGCCTGGTATGCATTAATTTTCTCCCTCTTACTGGGAGTGTGAACCCGTTGAGGGACATTGTTATCTCTCACTTTGAAGAGTTCACGCTTGGGGGTGCTGTGTCTCTCCGGAGGGGTCTTGCCCCCTTTCTCTGGAGTGCACCTTGGTTGAGGATCCCTGGGTTCCTTCCGAGGGGTTTGATCTCCTCGCTTTCTCTTCCTGTTATGCTTCTTGGAGCTCACTGAAGGTGATGGGCACCCGGTTGACTCCTTCACCGGGCCCTTTGGCGTTTCCCGCCGGCTGGCGGCTTTCTGCCTTCTTCTTCTTAGGACTGGCACATACAGCTGCAATATGACCAATTCCTCCACAATTAAAGCAGATCATCTCACCGTAGTCAGGTGGGGATGCTGGTGCTGAAACAGCTGGAAACAATTCCCTCCTGCTTGTTTCTTTCTTGGGACTGGGCGTCTCTTTCGCCACTAGAGACGTCAGTATCTCCATCATCTGGGACATCTGCAACTTCAGGGCATCTACCTCTGTGTCTCTTTTTTAATGTAATAAAATCCTTTTTCTACGCATGTCAGTGTCTGTGGCCTTTAAAGTCCCACCTAAGGGGGAATAGTCCTTTTGTTATTTACTTAACTACAACTTCTACTTGTAGTTCTTCAGCCCCTTGAGCTCCTGGCCTCTCAATGGACCCTCTGATTTACTGACTCTGAAACCCTGGAGCTCCTCAAAGCTTTACGGTGGTATCTCCCTAAAGCATCACCCACACTTGCCTGCTGGGTCCCTAGCTTGGCACTTCAGATACTTCTCAAGCTCCACCCTGCTAACCAGCTCGGTCCCTGGCTTGACTCACAAGGCTGCTCTGCAAGCTTCACCTCTGTTAGTTGGGTCCCTGATTTGATTACCGCCTGAAGTTTCCCAATTCGCCACCGTGCCCGTTCGGTGAGAATACTGCTCCAGTACTTGCTTCAGTTACTCACTGTAGTCCCTGGTAAATGTAATTGGTACCTTAGTGGTGACAACTTCCCTTCTACCTCCGACCATGACAGATTCTCCGGCCAGCAGAACCGTCACTTCTGTTTGGACTGCAAGCCTCAATCCCAACCCTGCGCTGCCCTCTTACTTCTGGATAGGCCCTCACACAGCCTGGCAGCCAGATGCCCCCAGGATAGGCCCAATCTCTGGCCTAGCAGCTCGGGGCATACCACACACGTTCACCCAGACAGCCGTCCAGGTGGCACAGAACATAGATCACCTGACTTCACCTGAATATATAGGTTTCTCCAGCAGGCCAAGGGATTCAAGAAAACCCCTGCCCATTGGCTGAGATACCCCATATACCTATAACCTGACCTTGGGTTGCCCTTCTCGTATCTAGTACCACCAAGTACCCGGCCACCTAGCGGTAGAAGAGCGAAGTGCAACCAGGCCAAACTTAGGGAGAAATTAATGGATCTCTAGCAATGGACCAGGGAAACTACTCCTGGCAAGTAAATTTGTGAGGAGCTCCCTGACTAAACCCAGAGCGCTACAAATATATTTAGAGTGATATTGGGACATCTTATGTGCCCATTTAGAGCCCTGAGAACGAAACAAAATGGATAAGGGGGAGGCAACAATACCGAAATTTATATATACAGTATATATATATGGCAAAAATATTTGTAACAAACATAAACGTCAAGGGAGGGATTCTGGGCAGAAGGTGGCCAACAGGGCCACCCAATGAGCAGATTTTGTGCAGTTCATCAGGAACTGGCCAAAAATCTTTAAAAAAATACTGGTTTCAATAGATCCCTGTGACAGCCAGGGAACTAGCATTATGAGGAGTGGTCAGCACTGCCAGCCTGTATGCTTTTTTAGTGCAGGTTTAAAGCACAAATCCAGTTTGGCAAAAATAAATAAAAACAGTTTCTCTGTCCCCAGCATCAAAAAAAGAAAAAGGGGAGAAGAAAAAAAAAAGCTCTAGAATCAATATTCACCTCCTCTCTGGTGCTACATACTCACCCATCCAGCGATCCAGAGCCCAGCAACATACAACCAATGAACTGTGAACCCATCAAGGGCCCTGGACTCACAGAAGAATGTCTCACATCATTATGTGGTGCTTCTCTCTGCAGCAATCGGAACCCACCCCATGTTATAGAAAGAATGTAATAAAGAAAAACAGTGATTCCACACCACCGAACCGAAGATACCTGGAAAAAAGGTATGTATACATTTGTTTTTATTTTCAGGAATTGGGGGTGCTCCTATGGTAGGGACCCTAAGCCAGCAGTTGAGCTTTAACCACTTCAGCTCCAGAAGGTTTTGCCCACTTCCTGTCCAGGCCATTTTTTGCGATATGGCACTGGGTTGCTTTAACTGACAATTGTGCGGTCATGCAACGTTGTACCCATATAAAATTGATGTCCTTTTTTTCCCACAAATAGAGCTTTCTTTTGGTGGTGTTTTATCACCTTTGCAGTTTTTATTTTTTACGCTATAAATAAATTAATAAGGACAATCATCCTTTCCGACGTGCAGGTACGTTATTTTGCCTTTTTGGGCAAGCCCGCCGCAGTAAATTTGCAAACGCGGGTCCAGAAGTGGTTAGTGAATACAGAGCAGTGTATTCATGAATACAGAGCTGCATTATTTGTCTTTTGTGTCAGTCTGAAGTTCAGCTTTAAATTGTATGGTTTGGCGTTTCCCCTAATGTTTTCATTTATTCTGCTCCACTTGTTAGCCCACAAAACAAATTGCAAATGTTAGTGTAAAATATATTTATCCGCTTGCTGACTGCCCTGTAGCAGTTTTACTGCTAAAGGGCGGCAGCTGTGCGCCGGATCACGTATATATACAGTATATATATATCCAGGTAGGGCGTGCACATGCGCCCTACCAAAAGCTCTCTCCCGCTGTGATCACATACACAGCAGAAGCCCAGTGGCAGGTACCACAGACTCAATTTCTCCCAGAACCTGCCGATTGTTTAGTACACAGGCAGAACAGCGATCTGCCTTTGTAAACAAGGCAGATCGCTGTTCTGTCGATGTGTGTGTGTGTTCCCAGATCTAATGCGGCGTACACACGGTCAGAATTTCCGATGGAAACAGTCCGATGGGAGCTTTTCATCGGATTTTCCGACCGTGTGTATGCCCAACGGTCTTTTTCTGTCGGAATTTCCGACGGACTTTGAATTGAGAACCTGTTCTCAATTTTTCCGACGGAAAACCTCTCTATCGGATTTTCCGATCGTGTGTATGCAATTCCGACACGCAAAATTCCGACGCATGCTCGGAAACAATTCGACGCATGCTCGGAAGCATTAAACTTCCCTTTTATAGTGCTGTCGAACGCGTTTTATCCCGCTGTGTTATTGACCGTCGGAATTTGGTGTGATCGTGTGTAGGCAACCCAGCTTGAGCGGTATTCCGTCAGAAAAACCGTCACAGTTTTTTCTGACGAGAATTCCGATCGTGTGTACGCGGCATTAGGCTTCCCTTAGTAAAAGCACCTCCCCCACAGTACACAAGCACTGGCTAGGAACATAGTTAACCCTTTGATCGCCCATGATGTTAACCCCTTCCCAGCCAGTGTCAGTAGAGTGACAGTGCAGTATTAGTGTCACTGGTCACCAAAATGTGTCAAAAGTGTCCAAATCGTCCGCCGCAATATCGCAGTCCGCCATTACTAGTAAGAAAATAAATAAATAAATAAAAATATCCCAAAGTTTGTAGATGCTATATCTTTTGCTAAAACCAATCAATATACCCTTATTGGGATTTTTTTTACCAGAAATATTTAGCAGAATACATATTGGCTTAATTTGATGAAGAAATTAGATTTTTTACATTATTTTTGGGATATGATTTACACCAGAAAGTAAAAAATATTGTTTGTTTTTTTTCAAAATCGCTGGTCTTTTTTTTGTTTATAGCGCAAAAAAATAAAAAAAGCAGAGGTGATGAAATACCACCAAAAAAAAGCTCTATTTGTGGGTAAAAATGACATCAATTTTATTTGGGTACAGCGCCACACGTGCAATTGTCAGTTAAAGTAACGCAGTGCCATATCTCAAAAAATTACCTGGTCAGGAAGGAGGGTAAATCTTCCGTAGGTCAAGTGGTTATAATATTAGCAAACATTTGGAAACATCCCAAAATGAACCATTATTTCTATGTTCATAAGGCTGCAAAGTTGAATGTTCTAGACATTAATACCTCCTGTCTGACTATTGACAGCGCTACACGTCTAACATAATCTTTTCATCCAAGCACAACCTCAGTCTCAGAGCACGGCTAACCCTGTACGGAGCTGGAGACTGAAATATGTTCATCCTACATTAACGTGAAATTGTATTAAGGCAGAAATGCAGGAGAAGGCATCAGGGGAGCTCAAATTACAGTATGTAATTTCAAAATCCCCTGGGGATGGTGAGCAGTGATACTCACAGTGTGACTTAGCCACATACAGATTCAAGCGCTGCCTAGGCACAGGGGGGGTAGAACCCTTTCAATGAAAATCGAATGAATATTATGAGTTCTGCCACACAATGCATTCATAATATACATTTAACCCACTATTTTTGCTTTAATTTGTAGCAATGACGGTATTCTACATATTGACTTGTAATGACTCGGATGCAGCGAGATGACTAGCTTTGTCTAAGAATGGCCATACTGTACATCATTTGATAAAAACAAGCCATCGGACAGATTTGAACATTTCTTTTGACAGTCAGGGTGACTACCAAAGTCATTATGTTGTTGCGATGAGCAGAAGAGCTCCATGCAGCACAGAAATGTTCCTCTTGCGATTGTTTAGTCATTGTTTTTTTTTTTTTTTTTTCAAATAGTCAAATATGCCTTTTGTTGTACATGGACCACAAGGTACCTTTAAAAAACAAGTCTAGGAGAAAGCTTGTGAGGCTTGGTGATAAGGTTCTCACAATAAGCCCTTTTAGTTCTCTGTGAGAGGAAGGCCCAGACTAGCAATTCTGAAATTTGGCAAGAAGTCCTGGTCTGTTGTCTGGCTTGACACCCTAGACCTAGGGGCAGTGGCGGCTGGTGCTCAAATTTTTGGGGGGGCGCAAACAAACAGCCTCACTGTGCCATCAAACGCTGCCACTGTGCCCATTAAACAACGCTGCCACTGTGCCCATCAAACGCTGCCACTGTGCCCATCAAACGCTGCCACTGTGCCCATCAAACGCTGCCACTGTGACCCAAGTTCTGCCACTGTGCCCCAAGTTCTGCCACTGTGCCCCTTAAGTGCTGCCATTGTGCCCCAAGTTCTGCCATTGTGCCCCTTAAGTGCTGCCATTGTGCCCCTTAAGTGCTGCCATTGTGCCCCTTAAGTGCTGCCACTGTGCCCCTTAAGTGCTGCCATTGTGCCCCAAGTTCTGCCATTGTGCCCCTTAAGTGCTGCCATTGTGCCCCTTAAGTGCTGCCATTGTGCCCCTTAAGTGCTGCCATTGTGCCCCAAGTTCTGCCACAAGTTCTGCCATTGTGCCCCAAGTTCTGCCATTGTGCCCCTTAAGTGCTGCCATTGTGCCCCTTAAGTGCTGCCATTGTGCCCCTTAAGTGCTGCCATTGTGCCCCTTAAGTTCTGCCACTGTGCCCCTTAAGTGCTGCCATTGTGCCCCTTAAGTGCTGCCATTGTGCCCCTTAAGTGCTTCCATTGTGCCCCAAGTTCTGCCACTGTGCCCCTTAAGTGCTGCCACTGTGCCCCCTGCCTGCCCTCTGCACTTACCTTGTCCCGGTGTGCAGCTGGTGACGGCGTCAGGCGACGAGCGGTGTCTCCGTCGGATGTCTCCGTCGGATGTCTTCTCCCGTGCTCCTCCTGTCTTCTTCTGCTGTGATTGGACGCTAGGTGATTGGACGCCTAGCGTCCAATCACAGCGCCTGTGACTTCAGCCAATCAGGTGACAGGTAACAGACCTGGCAACCTGATTGGCTGAGAGGCGGGTCTGTGTTAGGGAAGCGATGTATTCGCTTCTCTAACACAATACTGTGTAATCAGCGAACGCACGGCCGTGCGCCCGCTGTTTACACTTAGGGAAGCCTATTAGAGCACACCGCTCTAATAGGGTCCCCTATTAGAGCTTACAGCTCTAATAGGGGCGCTTCCAGCAACACCCCCCCCACTGTAATTCAGATGCCCGGCGCCCGATCAGGGGCCGGACACCTGAATAGGGGGCGGCAGAGGTGACCAATAGATAGATTCATGCAATGCATGAATCTATCTATTGGTGATAGAGCGGTGCATACTGCACTGTGCGCCCTTAAAGGGACATGGCGCCCTTAAAGGGACATGTTTAAATACATTTTTTTTTTTTTTTTTGAACTTTTTTTTTTATTTTTTTTTTTTAACTGCAAGGAGGGGGGGGCGGCGCCCGGGCGCCCCCTATGGACGGGCCGCCACTGCCTAGGGGCTGCTAAATGGCAATCAATCTTATGATATTAAACTGTTAAAGTGTCTCCTCCAGATCGCCATAACATAACGTGGAAGTGTACTGTAGTTCAGCAGTAGAGAACTCAGGCAGGGTTGACAACAGTGGGATTTCAGTTCAGAAGTGGCACCATGTTGTCAGCTCAAACAGGAATTTAGGAGCTTACATCATTTCTGACAGATTACCAGGTTTTTATTTGTACTTGCAGCTTCTTTAGAGAGACAAATAATGGGAAAACATGCAGAGATTTCCTGGTTATTTTATCCCCATTTTCCCGTGATTTGGAATTTCCTATCGTATTTAGAACCATCTAGTGGCTAAATACAAATACTACAAAGACATGCTGGTAGGTTAATTAGATCCTGTTGATAAAATTGGCCAAATATGTGTATGTTGTATGTGTATGTGTTTGTAAGCGTGTCAGGACCCCACAGGGCAAGGACCGCACTATACCACAGATGGACACCAGTGGCAAAAAGCGCCCTGAGGCGATTCAGTTCGCATAGGTTGCGCTATACAAGTCATTCATTCATTCATTCAAATACGGAATTTTCGGTTTTAAATCAATAAAAACATTTGATCAGAGCAGAAAAAAACTAATGATCCTTCAGCACTTTCACTGATCAAATTGCTTTGCACATTTTTTATTATTACACCCCTAATTTTTTTTTTTATTTAGCATGTGGGCTGGTATGCATTTTTAAATGCTTTTTTTCAACTTGCTCCCCAAGAGACCCAAACAAACACAGGTATGAGGTATAAGTTTGCTTCACCCTAGCCAAGCATTGGTGAGAGATGTGATATTATACAGTCTCCCCAAAGGCCAAACCTGCTTGGGAAAACGTTGGCAGTGCTTCTCCTCTCCTTCTCAATAGACTTGAATATATTTCTGCAATTTCTTCGGCTGTTCTGCAGCCAGCTTTTGCATGCCTGGCTGTCTAATGTTTGTGGGCAGCATAAAAGGATGGTATAATTGCTTGGAGTAAATTTTAATTTAGTTTTTTTTGCAACCTCATTCATTTTAAGCTGGTGTATGTGTGTGTGTGTTTATATATATATATATATATATATATATATATATATATATATATATATATACAGTGGTGTGAAAAAGTGTTTGCCCCCTTCCTCATTTCCTGTTCCTTTGCATGTTTGTCACACTTAAGTGTTTCGGAACATCAAACCAATTTAAACAATAGTCAAGGACAACACAAGTAAACACAAAATGCAATTTGTAAATGAAGGTGTTTATTATTAAAGGTGAAAAAAAATCCAAACCATCATGGCCCTGTGTGAAAAAGTGATTGCCCCCCTTGTTAAAACATACTATAACTGTGGTTGTCCACACCTGAGTTCAATTTCTCTAGCCACACCCAGGCCTGATTATTGCCACACCTGTTCACAATCAAGGCATCACTTAAATAGGAGCTGCTTGACACAGTAAGGTCCACCAGAAGATCCTTAAAAGCTACACATCATGCCGAGACCCAAAGAAATTCAGGAACAATTGAGAAAGAAAGTAATTGAGATCTATCAGTCTGGAAAGGGTTATAAAGCCATTTCCAAAGCTTTGGGAATCCAGCGAACCACAGTGAGAGCCATTATCCACAAATGGCGAAGACATGGAACAGTGGTGAACCTTCCCAGGAGTGGCCGGCCGCCCAAAATTACCCCAAGAGCGCAGCGACGACTCATCCAAGAGGTCACAAAAGACCCCACAACAACGTCCAAGGAACTGCAGGCCTCACTTGCCTCAGTTAAGGTCAGCGTTCATGCCTCCACCATCAGGAAAAGACTGGGCAAAAATGGCCTGCATGGCAGAGTTCCAAGGAGAAAACCACTGCTGAGCAAAAAGAACATCAAAGCTCGTCTCAATTTCTCCACAACACATCTGGATGATCCCCAAGACTTTTGGGACAACATTCTGTGGACCGATGAGACAAAAGTGGAACTCTTTGGAAGTTGTGTGTCCAAGTATATCTGGCGTAGAAGGAACACTGCATTTCAGAAAAAGAACCTGAAATTATACCAACAGTAAAATATGGTGGTGGTAGTGTGATGGTCTGGGGCTGTTTTGCTGCTTCAGGACCTGGAAGACTTGCCATGATAAAAGGAACTATGAATTCTGCTGTCTACCAAGAGATCCTGAAGGAGAATGTCCGACGATCTGTTCGTGTACTCAAGCTGAAACGAACTTGGGTTCTGCAGCAGGACAATGATCCTAAACACACCAGCAAGTCCACCACCGAATGGCTGAAGAAAAACAAAATGAAGACTTTGGAGTGGCCTAGCCAAAGTCCTGACCTGAATCCTATTGAGATGTTGTGGTATGACCTTAAAAAGGCCGTTCATGCTCGAAAACCCTCTAATGTAACTGAATTAGGACAATTCTGCAAAGATGAGTGGGCCAAAATTCCTCAGGACGCTGTAAAAGCCTCATTGCACGTTATCGCAAACGCTTGGTTGCAGTTGTTGCTGCTAAGGGTGGCCCAACCAGTTATTAGGTTTAGGGGGCAATCACTTTTTCACACAGGGCCATGATGGTTTGGATTTTTTTTCACCTTTAATAATAAACACCTTCATTTACAAATTGCATTTTGTGTTTACTTGTGTTGTCCTTGACTATTGTTTAAATTGGTTTGATGTTCCGAAACACTTAAGTGTGACAAACATGCAAAGGAACTGGAAATGAGGAAGGGGGCAAACACTTTTTCACACCACTGTATATATATATATATATGTGTAGCACTTACCCCCGAAGGAGCACTGAATTTTTTCTGGGCTTACCGATTACCTCTACCAGCTCGTAACTCGTTGTCCTTGTCTAGGGGTTCCCAGGGTTGATGACCTAGTAACTGTAGAGACCGACACCTGAATCCCTTTTTAGGATTTTTATTTTGCTTAAAACATTTGAACAAACTCAATCTCGAAGTTGGGAATAGAGGGTATAAGGATAAAGTTTAGCTCAGGTGCTTGGAACTGCTGACTTCAATAAAAGTCTTTCTCTGTACATAATCCAGGGAATAGCCACTCGCAACTGGATTTTTTAACTGCTGGATAAATCCTTGAGCTTGGATCCAGCAGCCAACAAGTAATTCTAGCTTTGCAAAGTCTCTCACACAGACTTGGTTGAAAAACTTAGTTGTAACCGGAAGGTAAAGGTAGGAACTTTTCTTACTGTATCAGAATCTTTCAGCCGGTCCGGCGATACCGTAAGAAATTGTGAATTCAATTAATGTCCATGGCAGCTCAGCTTCCAGGCTCTTACCGAGCAGCCTGCCTTGTACGTGGCTCTCTTACTGAAGAGTCCTCCCCTGGTTGCATGTAGAGTTGCTGGGCCTCTCCAAACCCGAGATGGCACCGGAACACCTTAGAATCCTCCTTCCGATTACTGCGCCTCGAACTAGCCAGTTCCGAGGCTCGGAAACGGATGGATCCGCACCCCAGGCCATGAGGGCCTTTGGGGGCTGGTCAGGAGGACCAAGACCACGGAGTCAGCAACAACTTCTAGACCGGAACCCTGAACTACGTGACTTCAGCACCTTAAGTACCCTCTACCGGAATACACAATGAGACAAACGCGCCCACTGATTGGATCCGAGAAGAGATTGGTACCCAATGCATTCAACCAGACTGCATTCTTCTAAGGCCTCTCACAGGTACAAACTCCACCTATGACCAGGCAGAACCTCAATACAGCCCAGCCAAACTGATGCCAAAGCATAATTTAGAACAATTAACACCAAAACTCAACTACAGTTTTGGGCAAAAGCTAAATTTAAAGACATAGCGCATACTCATCAGGAGTACCTGGTAATACCTTGGATTACGAGCATAATTTGTTCCAGAAGAATGCTTGTAATCCAAAGCACTCGTATATCAAAGCGAGTTTCCCCATAAGAAATAAATGGAAACTCAGATAATCTGTTCCACAGCCACTGCTTGTCTATGCAGTAGCACAGAGGTGCAGGGGCACTGTAGACACTCGGAAACACTCAGAGACCACTCAGAGACACTTGGGAACGGAGTGTTTCCAAACGTCTCCTAGGGTCTCCGAGCATCTCCAAGCGTCACCAGCGCCCCCGCACCTCTGGCCAAATGCAGTACTCCACACCCCAGGGGCTTCAATCCTGCTCATCTTGCGAGACAATGCTCGCAAAGCGAGTCAGGATGTTTAAAAAATAAATAGCTTGTATTGCGAAGCTCTCGTAAACCGTGTTAGTCGCAATACAAGGTTCTAATATATATATATTATATATATATATTCACTTTATATGCAGTCTTGCTTCACAAACAAAGGGATTACCAGAGCACAATGGGTCAGCTAAAGATGCAGCACAAGTAGATGTTTTCTATTTTAAGACACAATTTCAGGATGAGCTATTGATTTCTGTGAACAACTAAAACAACAAAAGGGGCAAAGACAGATGAAATGTAAAAATCGTGTTCTTTTCTTTACAGAGACTCTGTCATGAAAACAGTGAGATTGCTGGTTCCCTGGTTGTGCCTGGCTTCAATAATTTTGAGACACTGTCCTGGAACAAGCATGATGTAAATTTGTGTCAGCATTCCAGTGAAAGGGTGTGTGTGTCCCTTCCCTCCAATCAGTCAGAGCTCTCCTCACTGAGCTCTGCAGTGTGTGACATCAGCTCTCCACCCCCTTTTTACTGACAGCTCACACAAGCTTTAAACTCTGGACTTTGAACAGCTGTAGAGAAAAGAAGACTGCAGATAAACAGGTACAATGTATGTAGAAGAATTTGTTTAATCTCTGTGTATCATCTGAGTCCAGTCACTTCACTGGGTATATGTACAGGTTTACAAAAACTTTAAGATTAGACATAAGCACAATCATTAAAATCTCCTACAGGCTTTCACATGTTAATTTAACCTAGCACATCCTGTAATATGGGCTTGTCTTGGAGAATACAAGTAACCATTTTAACACATATAGTGCTGGCATAGTTCACAGTTGTCACCGTCAGGAAACCCACACTGAGAAATATCATGCAGCCACCACCAGAATACATAGACAGAAAGAAGCAGCACGGAGAGGCAACAAATTTAATTTATTTTTAAAAACAAGTATTTTACTAAAGAAAAAATGGCAGGTCTTTTAGATACATTAAAGTAGTATTAAATCCTCAGCATTTTTTAGCTTAACACGTCAAGCACAATAGAGTAAACATCAGCTGCTGAAAGTGAAAAAAACTGAGGGTTTAATATTAATTTAAATGTCATTCTGTTAGGGTATAAATCAAATTTAATCTACATGTATATTAACAAAACATTACAAATACGACACATCACTTGAAGCTCTGGAGAGCCTGTCATTCATTTAGATGCACATATTCATGAAAAAATAAGCCGTATGTAAATCACTTTTTGGGTTACCCGCTCATTGTATCCGAGGCCTGTCAAACGCAGCATGTTGTCCTTAGCTGCTGGATGTCCAAAAAGACATCTTTTCACTATCTGCATGTGAATCAGGTGCCTGTCAGCTCACTGGACTTGTGTGGCCAGAGGCCAAGGTTTTAGAAGATTACCCCTTTCCTTTGCTAATGACATAAACATCATAGGTAGATAACGAGTGCAATGGAGCCTGGCGCAACACTGAAATGATAATTGAAAAGGGCAACCAGTAAACGCATAATAATCCAGATATCTAAATTGAATAATACACATATAAACAGCAGATTTAAAATCCCTCAAAAAATTTGGGAATTTCTCACAACCTTTAAAGGGATTGTAATGTCTTGTTTTTCTTTTCCTATAGAAATAACAAACATGTTATACTTACTTGCTCTGTGCAGTGGATTTTCACAGAGCAGCCCTGATCCTCCTCTTCTCGGGTCCCTCTTCTGTGATCCTGGACCCTCCCTCCTGTTCAGTGCCCCACAGCAAGCAGCTTGCTATGGGGGCACCCAAGCTGAGTCACAGCTCCCTGTGTCCATTCAGACACGGAGCCCGACCCGCCCCCATCTTTCCATTGATTGGCTAGCTGACTTTAATTGACAGCAGCAGGAGTCAATGACACCGCTGCTGTGTCTCAGCCATTCAGGAAAGTGAATCTCGGACGGCTGAGACACTCGTCGACATCGCTGGACAGAGAAGGACCTCAGGTAAGTATTAGGGGGGCTGAGGGGGGCTGCTGCACACAGAAGGCTTTTATCTTAACCTCCCTAGCGGTATTCCCGAGTCTGGCTCGGGTTGAGTTTTTTCTGCTAGGAGCAGTAACCCCGAGCCAGACTCGGGCTTGCGTGCAGGATACAGGGGGGAAGTTACTTACCTTTTCCCCTGGATCCTGCGATGTCTCCCCGCTGTGTGAGCGAGCTGTCCGCTCGCTCAATTCACACAGTGTGCCGCTGATCTCCGTTCCCTGCGACGTTCCGACGCACGGGAGCGGAGATCGGTGCCAAATTTAAAAAAGTTTAAAAACACACAACACATACAGTACTGTAATCTTACAGATTACAGTAATGTATACAAAAAATACACATCCCCTTTGTCCCTAGTGGTCTGCCCAGTGCCCTGCATGTCATTTTATATAATAAAAAAATAAAATTTAAGCCTGGAAACTGGAGATTGTCCATAGCAACCAAAAAGTGTCCCTTTATGTCAAAAGTGGTTTTAGACCAGCTAGAAAACACCGATAAAAAATTAGAATCACAATTTATCATCAAACAATAAATTTAATGACAGCAACTATTCTGCAACTGAGCAAATTTCAGTGTTTTAGATTTGATTACATTATTGAATCATTTTTATATATATATTTATTATATTATAATTTATGATTTTGTGTTTCAAACTTTATCATACCCGGGATGTGTCTTAGACTCTGGTTCGGACAGATTTAAGTGAGTTATTCATAAGAATTGCATGCCTACAATATAAAAACGCCAAATTTCCATGCAAAATAATTGTACCGCTTTCAGCACTAAATTCCGGACAGAATCATACCGCCATGGAGGTTAATGCTTAAACCTTCTTTTACACATGGTTAACCGAACATATTATCCATGAGAAAAACCCTTATATGTTGAAATGGGAAGAAGAACTTGATCATTGCATCTCCTGGTCACAATGGCAACATGTTATATATACATTGTAATAATAAATATGTTAAACATTGGGAAAATGCTAATGCTATTTAATATGTGGTATTTACCACCCTATAGATTATCTAAGATGTTCCCTTCTTGTGATTCCACGTGATGTGAATGCTAAATAGGAATCCTACATCATATTTTTGTTGGAGTTGTGTGAATATTCGCTATTGTCACACTAATTCTAATCCCAGCCGATCAGGAAGTGGGTCACGATTGGCCGAAAGGAGATGCTACGCTGGCCACCGAGAGGAGGAGGCAGGTGACGCGAGGAGAGGAGACACAGGGGAAGCTAGCCGGCCGCCCTTCCGTCACCCAAAGGGAAGTCAGAGGAGAAGCTACGCTGGCCGCCAGGAGGAGGAGAGAAGACGCAAGGGAATCCAGTCGCCCGGAGGGAAGCCTAGGGTAAGTGTTGCGGCCGGGTGACCGACCGACCGGAGGGGAGGTGCGGGTGACTCGACTGGGGGGGGGTGTCTGGCTGTGCACTGTTTGTCGCACCCCCAAAAATAATACCACTGACCGCCACTGCATATCATCATTTATAGCGTCCCTCACAGGTGTTATAAACCCACTTACACCAGCAATGGCACTCTCTTAAGCTTAAAGTGTAAGTTCTCCTTTAAAGAAAATCTGTAAGGTGAACTTACACTGGACCCTGTCCCCATCCCCCCGGTCCCTCTAACCTGGAGCTTGTATCGCTGCTGTACCTGTCCGGGGATTTGAAATCCCCACGTCTTTCTCTCCTTTTCGCCCGTGGTGACAGGACGGGCTACGCGGGTTCTGATTGGTCAATTAGAATCCTCCTAAACGTACCTCCTGACGAGGTACATTTTGGAGATTAAACTGCAGGGATTTCTAAGCCCCGGACCAGTGAGGTGGCGACCCAATGTGTCAGTGCGGGTGAACGCCGTGGTGCTCCAGGTCAGCGGAACTGGGGGGGGGGGGTGAGGAGGGCGCCTTGTGTACGTTCACCTTACAGATTTTTCCAGTAAAGGATTCTCAACAAAATATTAAAAAATAACATTTTATTTATGATTATTATCATTTGGGCCCCTGGAAAATGGGGGGGACTGTGTATAAACACGGTTACAGTTCCTAAAATTTGTACTTGATATTTATTTTCAACCCCATGAATTAAAGCTGAAAGTCTGCACTTTAAATTAATTTGGATTGTTTCATTTTAATTTATTTCTGGTGGCATACAGAGCCAAAGTATGACCATTGTGCCTGTGTCCAAATATATATGGACCTAACTGTAAATATATTTTAGCACCAATGTCAACTATAAGTTGAGAAAAGGATTTGTATTTAGAAATATACAAATCTTACACAAAAGAACACTATTTGCCTTCTCAAGGCCTTCTTAAGCTGAAGTTTAGGTATGAATTTTACTGCATAGTGACATTGTTCCAGTTTGGACCAATGGAACGGTTTTCTCATACCTGACTGAGCCCTGTGAAAGCTGCAAATCACTGACACATGGTAGTCGCCACTACTACACTAATAGCAGCGGTCTTCTGGGTCCAGTTGCGAGTGTCTGCCCTTCTGCATAGCAACCACAGGGGGTCACTCACTTGACACTGCCACCTTTCAAAGAATGTATGTATGTATTTTTCTTCAATTAATACAAGGCATATTAAATACAAGGCGTTCTCTGATTGGATGAGGTGGAGAGGCAAAGGCGGTATAGTGATGACAGGGGGTTTGCTTTGAATTACCAAGGTGGTCTCTGATTGGACGAGGTGGACAGCCTGAAATCACGTAAAGCAAATGACCCCCTGTGGTTACTATGCAGATGGGCAGCTGCTCAGCACTGGACCCAGAAGACTGCTGCTATTACTATAGTAGAAGTACTGTTACAGCGATTTGCAGCTTCCCCAGGCACGGTTCAGGTATGAGATATGCATACTTTCACTGGGCCATTGTAACTATGCAATAAAATTAATATCTAAGCTTGAGCTTTAAGAAGTAAAAATAACTATTGATAAGTCCAGCAGCATAATAATATAACTCTTTCGTAAAAATCTTATTATAATAATACATCTTGTCAGCCTGTGTCAATAAATATTTGGACCACATGGTGATTAGGTTGTTAGCACTGGCAACTCTGGATCTTGGGTTTAAATCCCACCACTAATATTATCTGCATGGAGTTTAGTCTGTGTAACTGTACTCTTTTTTTCCCTATAAAACCCTAACACGTACTGGTAGGTTAATTGGCTTTCTCTCAGGAAACTGGCCCCGATGTGCATATGACTTATAGGGCCATTAGCCTGAGCGCCCCTTTGGAGGACAGTGACTGATGTGAATTGTACCATGTAAAGGACTTTGTAATAAGTCAGTGCTATATAAATAAGGGAAATAAATAATTGTTGCTGCGAGTTTTATATACCCAAAGGACTCATCCAAATGGAAACATCCAGTGATCTGTATTATTAGAAAAATGTAGCCCTGTCTAGGACTCGCGAGTCGGGAATGTAAAGTAGATTACCAACATATGGCATACTAAACATACCTACTACATGCATTAGTCTGTCATTGATCGCTGGCTATAAATGCAGGCCATGTAGAAACATATCAGTTCTAGACAAAGTGCCTTATTGGAGTTTCTAGAGCACTTTTCCTTTGTACAGTGACATACAATGTTAGAAGAATTAAATGAAATCTCTTAAGCGAGAAGCATATATGATGTCAGTGCTGACCTCTCCTTCTACAAATGCTAGTTGTTTAACTTCTGATCCTCTTGTAACATAAGCCAGCCATATACAGAGCAAATTGTGGGCTGTTTGTAATGAACCAGACCAAATTCGCTCATTGGGTGTCCCTGTCGGCTGCCTTCCACCAGATACTCCTCGGTTGAAAAATCGAAGGAGCAGGGCAAAAAATTGTTGGACGAACATCACCTGCATTCAATCAGAGGCAGGCGCTGCTCGGGTATTTTGACAGCTGCCGGGGCTGGTTGTCAAAATACAATTGTCGCAGCAAGAGATTTGTCCATCTGCGCTGTTTAGCATGAATGGAGGAATCTGTTCGATTTTTTTCTGCAGAATGAATGGATACAATTTATATGTTCAGCTTTAGTTTAAAAAGCTTAATCGCAGATAGGGTTTTTTTATTTTCAACCATGATTAAAGTAATTTTCAAGTTTTCCAGGACTATAACTGTCACTAGGTAACAAGGTGGTATCAACAGAAAAAAACTGTAACCTGTTTTTTTATTCTTCTCCTCACCCACGTAAACAATAGCTGGTCAAAGTAAAATCACTGTCAATGAGTACATATTTACTAAAGGCAGGGGCATCCGAAACACTAACAGGCTTGCATATGTGGACACCAGCCCTCGTGTATGCTAAACATTACTCCAATAATACTGGGAAATATACATTTATTATATTGCAGCTTACCAATTCTTACATATGAAGGAGGTATTCTTTTTTTTTTTTGGGGGGGCTTTTTTTCTTCTATTTTCCTCTGCTGATTCAGCCAGCAAGCCTGTTGTGAATCACAAGCTCTCAATCAGAATGTATCAGTTTACATGAATGAGACAACCCAAATGTATGCTATATTGTACAAGTGTGTGTCTTCAAGTTATGTAAACCCAAAAACAAAAATGTAATAAATTGCAACCTATTAGTCCTTAGATAAAGTGTTCTTTTTTGCAGTCTTTTTATATTTCATTTTTACCTGGGAATCCGGAAAATAACACACTTCTTGTACCTAGGTGACTACGCTAACTTCTCCACTGTATCTATGAAGCAGCCAGGGTTGCCACTCAAGTTGTTTTCCTGATTTAGATTTCCTCAATTCACCTCTATTATATGGGGACTTAGTCATTTACAGAAGACAGCTTACAAAACAGATAAAATAGTTTTTGTACTTTTAGTTAATCTCTAGGAAGTGGCAAGGACTATGAATTTCTGGCAAGACCAGCAGAAAACATTTTAGCCTGAAAAATGTAAATGAGTGCAATTACTACATATAAGGACCTGTAAGCTGCAATATGTAATTTATCTATTCTTAGATTTGGATATCCTTTAATATTTTATTCTACAATTTTTTCAATGTAAAGTAGTATCTAATTTTGATCAATATGATGAATATTTCTGCTCTGCTATCATTGATGATTGAATAGTATATGCCACGCTATATGACAAAAAAAAACAAAATGCAAGCATTTCCAAGTGATAACTCAGAACTTTGGTCAAAATAAACTTGCAGAATGTTGGAAATGTGCATAATGTGTGAAATCATTTGGAGAAGTAGTAGTTCCCCAAAAAAGAAAGTGAAAGGTCATTTCTTTGTTTTCACATTTTGCTGTACTGTGCAAGTATATATATATATATTTATTTTTATGGAAGACTGGAGTAAATGAAAGTGAAACAATGAAAAAAAAAAAAGAGTGGTGCTACAATATTTTTCATGTTGCTGAGATATATATACAGTAATACCTTGGATTACAAGTATAATTAGTTCCAGAAGAATGCTTGTAATCCAAAGCACTCATATATCAAAGCGAGTTTCCCCATAGGAAATAATGGAAACTCAGATAATCCGTTCCACAGTCACTGCTTGTCTATGCAATACTGCATCTGGCCAGAGGTGCGGGGGCGCCAGAGACACTCGGAAACTGAGTGTTTCCAAGCGCCCCCGCACCTCTGGCCAAATGCGGTACTGCACACCCCAGCAGCTTGAATCCTGCTTGTCTTGTGAGACAACGCTCGCAAGGTGAGTCTGGATTTAAAAAAAAAATATATAGCTCATATTGCAAAATGCTCCTAAACTCCATTACTCGCAATCCAAGGTTCCACTGTATACAGTATCTCACAAAAATGAATACACCCCTCACATTTTTGTCAATATTTTATTATATCTTTTCATGTGACAACACTGAAGAAATTACACTTTCCTACAATGTAAAGTAGTGAGTGTACAGCTTGTATAACAGTGTAAATTTGCTGTCCCCTCAAAATAACTCAATACACAGCCATTAATGTCTAAACCCCTGGCAACAAAAGTGAGTACACCCCTAAGTGAAAATGTCCAAATTGGGCCCAATTAGCCATTTTCCCTCCCCATTGTCATGTGACTCATTAGTGTTACATAGTCTCAGGTGTGAATGGGGAGCAGGTGTGTTAAATTTGGTGTTATCGCTCTCACTCTCTCATACTGGTCACTGGAAGTTCAACATGGCACCTCATGGCAAAAAACTCACTGAGTATCTGAAAAAAATAAATTGTTGCTCTACATAAAGATGGCCTGGGCTATAAGAAGATTGCCAAGACCCTGAAACTGAGCTGCAGCACAGTGGCCAAGACCATACAGCGGTTTAACAGGACAGGTTCCACTCAGAACAAGCCTCGCCATGGTCGACCAAAGAAGTAGAGTGCACGTGCTTAGCATCCTATCCAGAGGTTGTCTTTGGGAAATAAACATATGAGTGCTGCCAGCATTGCTGCAGAGGTTGAAGGGGCAGGGGGTCAGCCTATCAGTGCTCAGACCATACTCTGCACACTGCATCAAATTGGTCTGCATGGCTGTCGTCCCAGAAGGAAGATGATGCAGAAGAAAGCCTGGAAACAGTTTGCTGAAAACAAACAGACCAAGGACATGGATTACTGGAACCATGTCCTGTGGTCTGATGAGACCAAGATAAACTTATTTGGTTCAGATGGTGTCAAGCGTGTGTGGCAGCAACCAGGTGAAGAGTACAAAGACAAGTGTGTCTTGCCTACAGTTTTTATGGAAATAGTTTTTTAGCTTGTCTGTTTGGAACAGAATTTTTTACTATTACATACCCATCTGGTTTTACCTATGGAGCCCCTTTTGTTTTTTCTCTATGGGCAAAAACGTACCCATTGATGTTACATCTGTGGCTGCTTGTCGGAGTGCTGACTTCCACTAAGCCTGCAGGAACGTCTGGCTTGACTGAACACTGGAGGTGCCTGGATGATCTAAAGGCCCTGGCCGGGTTTAGGCCACAAGCTTCCACAGCTTGTCGAGCTAGTACGCCTTTAATCTGGTGTGGTGGTGGATGCACATTGTATAGAAGATCCCACACAATATGTTATTTTTCTCTATTACGCATTTGGAAGACTTCACAGATGAGACTTACATGCATTTGATGATTTTTGCCTTTTTGACTTTATGAATCACATTTTTTATTTGGATTTTTATATTACTTATTTATCATCTTGGACTATAATTTTTTACATATACGTGCCTTTTTATTAGATCACATCCATTTGTATTGTTTTTGTTTGCAGGTTAAGTATAATCATTACAGTATGTATATTTGTTCAGTCTATTGTGTGATATCACATTTTATTCACTTTTAGCGCAGCTCTTTTTTTTCTTTATCTCTATTTTTGGTGTGTATTTTACTTTTGGGTTGCAGCTTTTTTCCATATTTTAGACATACTAGCGCAGTTTTCCTTTTGAACATGGTGGTGGGAGTGTCATGGTTTGGGGCTGCATGAGTGCTGCCAGCACTGGGGAGCTACAGTTTATTGAGGGAACCATGAATGCCAACATGTACTGTGAAATACTGAAGCAGATCATGATCCACTGCCCTCGGAGACTGGGCCGCAGGGCAATATTCCAACATGATAACGTGCCCAAACACACCTCCAAGACGAGCACTGCCTTGCTAAAGAAGCTGAGGGTAAAGGTGATGGGCTGGCCAAGCATGTCTCCAGACCTAAACCCTATTGAGCATCTGTGGGGCATCCTCAACTGGAAGGTGGAGGAGCGCAAGGTCTCTAACATCCACCAGCTTCTTGATGTCGTCATGGAAGAGTGGAAGAGGACTCCAGTGGCAACCTGGGAAGCTCTGGTGAACTCCATGCCCAAGAGGGTTAAGGCAGTGCTGGAAAATAATGGTGGCCACACAAAATATTGACACTTTGGGCCCAATTTGAACATTTTCACTCAATTTTGTTGCCAGCGGCTTAGGGCCCATTCACACCGGATCATTTTCAGCTCGTAAAATGCTCATCTCAAAACTTCCAAAATGCCCAAAAAGCAAAATCCCATTTATTTAAATGACCCCTGTTCACATCTGAGCATTCTGTCGCCTAAAGCAAAATGCCTGAAGCTCAAAAAAATACACAAGCTTCTTCTTTGGCAGATTACAGGCATTTTTCTGCTTTTTACATTGGTGACCTTTTGACCTGTACAAAAACGCTCAGAAACTGAAAAAAAAAAGCCAGAAAAACGCCCTACAAAACGCCTAAAAACGATACGCTCAGGTGTGAATGCAGCTTTAGACATTAAAAGAGATGTATTTTTTTTTTATTTGCTAATCATACTTACCTAGGTGAATGCAACATCAGACCGATGTTACAGCTGTCCCCTGGCGTCTCTTCCCATGAGGACCAAGCCCCCAAACACCACAGATGGCTCAGTTCTCACTCCTCCCCGAGCGGAGAGATGCTGCCTGTCAATCAGCATCTCTCCTGCTCTGATCCTCCAGTGCTCATTGGAGTGATGGGCTATGGAGGGGCGGGGAGCGGCCGTCTCAGCGGCTCACTGAGACACTGAGACTGCCATCAGTCAAGGCAGCTGGTGGATCCAGACTTCGGAAGTCGAGGTGATGCGCTGCCTCGACTGATAGCAGTGACGTCAGTGGAGAGCGGACTTTGTGATCTCTTTCTCTCTCAGTTTGAGCAGTGCTTTACAATGGCAGACAGTACACTTACAATACAATTCAATACAGGAGGAATAAGAGGGACCTGCCCATTAGAGTTTATAATCTAAGAATATAGTGGTGGAACAGCTGCTTGCTGTACCACTTGTAATAATGATACAGCATGCATACCTTGTTGGTATATTTTTTAAGACAAGATTGGTGATGTAGCTCGGGGAAGAGTTGTGAATGGCTTTGTAAGATGTTGTTTTACTGTAATTCCCTGGGCAATCAGAAGCCAGTGTATAGATTGGCAGAGAGGGGAGGCAGACACTGAGCATTTAGGATAGGCTGAAGAGGGGATAACCTATGGAGAGGTAGGCTTATGAGAAGGGAGTTGCAATAAGGTCAGAGATAACAAAGTGAATGAGTAGCTTGGTGGTTTCATTAGTTAAAAAGGGGCGAATTTTAGAGATGTTATGAAGGTGAAATCTACAAGCTTTTGACAGTGATTGGATTTGGGGATGAAAGGACAAGTCAGAGTCTAGGATTACACCTAGTCAGGGCCATCTTAACAGCATCATGGGCCCCTGGGCAAAGTAATGCACTGGGGCCCCTACAAGCCTGTCCCAATTTTTGCACCTTCTTTCAAGAATTAAAGTATAATTCCTCACTGTGCCCAAAATCGCAGCCTCACTGTGCCAACATTGCAGCCTCACTGTGCCAACATTGCAGCCTTGCTGTGCCAACATTGCAGCCTCACTGTGCCCCCATTGCAGCCTTGCTGTGCCCCCATTGCAGCCTCACTGTGCCCCCATTGCAGCCTCACTGTTCACCTCATTGCAGCCTCACTGTGCCCCCATTTCAGCCTCACTGTGCCCAACATTGCAGCCTCGCCAGGGCGGAGGAATAGAGAGGGCAGTTGAATCCTGACTGGTCTGGAGGAAGAGGAGAGCCGGGGATCAGAGCGAGAATAGCACACTGTTACAGCTTACATGAAATTGCCTCTGCTCTGCTCGCCGTCACACACAGCCCTGCCTCCTCCTGACCCCACCTGTGACAGAACACATCCCAGAATTGGACTTGCATTCTGTATAACACAGGCACGGGGTTAGGAGGAGGCGGGGCTGCGTGTGACGGCGAGCAGAGCGGAGGCAATCAGGGCAGCCATCAGAAATGTTGGGGCCCCTTACACAGCTTTAGGCCAGCCCCCCCCCCCCCCGCATGACCACCAACATTTCCTAGGGCCTACCCACTGGCCATACCACCAAATCTGCTCACTGGCATCCCATACCAAGTCCCACTCCTCTTCCTCCTTCTCCTTAACGCCACTTTCAAACTGAGTCGCTCGGCGCGTTGACGGTAAAACGCTGCTAGTTTTAGCGTTGCTTTTCGGACGCTAGCAGGGCGCTTTTAGCCCTTTCTTGGCTGCTAGCGGGGGTTAAAAGCGCCCTGCTAGCTGCCGAAAAAATAAAGATAAAGATAAAACGACGGTAAAGCGCAGCTAAAACTAGCGGCGCTTTAACATCACAGTGCCTCAGTGCGAAAGTGGCTTTATTGCTTTCTGTCTATGGTCTTCATACTCACAGCTTCGGCAGCGCTGGCCATTGTTTTCAATGGCAGGGGTGGCTTAGAAGCGGTGTATTCACCGCTCCTGCACTGCCCCAAAGATGCTGCTTGCAGGACTTTTTTTTTCTTTCCTGCAAGCGCACTGCCCCAGTGTGAAAACACTCGGGCTTTCACAATGGGGCTGCAGAAGAGGCAGTTTACAGGTGCTTTTCAGGCGCTATTTTTAGCGCAAAAACGCCTGTAAAACAAATTAGTGTGAAAGTGGCCTAACAGGACAGATTCTATAATTAGCAGACCCACATGAAATGTTACCTGGGGGGAGATACATAAATTGTGAGATATCAATGTAATTCAGACACTACCTGTAACATAACATTCCACTTAGTACATGTGTGTACAGACACAGCTACTCACCAGCATCTGCAGGGGGGAGGAGCCAGGACATTGATACTGAAAAGTGGTAGAAAGGAGCCCTGTCAATGCTGATGAGTGGAGGGACGTGTCAGGGAGAGCTCTTCCTGCCAATCACCTGTCCCCAGCACTCCGCACCACATTTCCTCCATCTGCTGCAGGGATGAGCTCCGTGGTATGTAAGCAATCTCTGTCGGAGGAGAACATCAGATGAGACCAGCAGGTGCCCCCCCCCCCCCCCCAGGTTAAGTCCAGTCCCTGGTCACAAGGAGCTGTCCCACCATGGCTGTGAGCAGTGTTGGTCATCTTACTTTAAAAAAGTAATTAGTTAAGTTATAAATGACTTCTCCCAAAAAGTAATTGTGTTAGTAACTCAGTTACTACATTGGAAAAGTAATTAGTTACGCAGCAAAGTAACTGACTTTTTTTTTTAATATTCTATACGTGTAACTAAGGGGCGGGTCTAGTATTACTGTAACCAAGGGGCGCATTTATTATTATTGTTATATATCGTGTAACCAAGGGGCTGCTCTATTATTACTCTATGAAAAGAAAAAATGAGTAGCGCTAGACCAAAAAATGCATGAAATGAATATTCATGTGATAACCATATAGTGATCATAAATTAAATGAACCTACAGATACCTGTGATAAAAAACAAAGGACAAAAGTGTGGATATAAATGTGCATAAACAATCATAAATGACAATCGCACAAAAAATCGCACTTGACAATAAATAATATTGAATGATATTGTGATGAATTAAAAATTGTGAACAAAAATCAAATGAATGAATAAATTAATTAAAAAATAGTGCAAGTCCAAACAAATCTTCATAAAAGTTCCACCCGTGCAGTGACTGGCAAATAAATCAGTCCATTTCTGTGAGTAAAAAACAGAAAAAAACTCCAAATCTGTCCCACGTGATCCGCCACCAAGAAGAAGGTTTACTTGTTACCAGAAGTAGTTGACACCCCACTACAGGGTGTCACACATGCCTTTGTAAAGATATCCCTCTTTGGGTCTCCCTGGAGATATGACAGATACCAGCAGCCTGATAGCACAGTTCACAGTTCGGTTTCCCAGAATGATTCTGGATGTGATATGGTATCAGCCTCATGTAGTCCCTGTACAGTAATGCTCAGGCTGGGAAAGGGAAAAGCAGCACCAGAAGCCATTCAGTTGTATTACAGTGAAATGAGCATGGTTATTATCCTGGGTTCCGGCACAGTCAACTGCGTGAGTGTGACATCCGCTGGGAAATCTGAGGACTCCGAATCTAACAACAATGCATTCTTCTAGCAAGTGAACAGGCAGAGATATGCACCCCTGCAGGGGTATCAGGCACTGATAGAAACCCTTGGATGGTCCAGTAATGAGTCCCAGGGAGCGATATCCGGATCCTGGATTCTGGCAGGTCAATCTCGCTTAGTATCCTAAGGGTCCGTTTGTTGATATGCGGCAGCAGCACTTCACCAGCCCCAACATTCAAAACATATGGCCCTCCACACCGAGAGACAAGAAAAAATGGGGTCTCATAGCGTATTAAGTAAAAATAACAAAAAGCTTTATTCCGATAAAATAATAATAAAAAATATATATATATAAAAATGTCCACAAGGACATAAAAGTAATGTCCACAAGTACATACACTAGGGACAGCACAGGCAGGCTCAGGTCCCGCTTAAAAACCTGAAAATATATGTGCTAGGAACGATAAACAGTACCAGGAAGGCCGCTCCACAGCGTGCATTCCACCTTGCGTTCCAAAGCACCTGTGCCGTCCCAGGAGTGATGCAAGCGCACCTTACGCACGTTTCGTCAAGTGACTTTATCAAAGGCTAGCCTTTGATCCTATGAAGGATAAATAGTGACAAGGTATCGAAATATAAATATAGTGAAATATAAATTATAAATAAAATATATATATAAAAAATATATATATAAAAAATGCTGTAACGACAACTGTAACGATAAGTGTAGAACAACCAAACTATACACAAGTGTGTACAGTGGTGAAGTCCATATGTGTGACAAATTATGCTCGTGAGCAGCCGGTGACACTGTATGGTGTTCTGGGTCAAGTGATCCTGTTGACATCAACGCTTATTGGAATGAGGCTTACCGGAGATCACAGACTTGGGAAGGCATATGCCTCACAAGTCGTGATAAGCTTTGTGTGGAGAGTTACCGGGTCACTACTCCATGGACAGGCTCCAAAAAGTGCTCAATGTGGCGTTGTTATGCGTGAAACGGATAGATGGACAATGGATGTGAAATGGATGTCAAACCTCCAAATGCTCACACGTATCCATGTATGTTGAATCATATAGAGAGAAAGACTCACATAGTGTAATATGTACGATAGGTTTTAATGTTTATAAAAAACAGATTAAAACACTCACATTTAGGTGGATAAAATTAGGCTGGTAGTATAAAGTAAATAGCATAGTGCTGTTGCTGTAGTCCATCTGACGCGTTTCATCCTCTTAGACTTCGTCTGGGGTGTGGACTACAAGCACCAGCACCACACTTAAATAGAAAAAATGACCCCAATCTGAATTACAGTGGGTTGACCCGGAAGTGGACCTCACATCCGGTCCGGTGTTAAATAGGCCAAGAAGGTTCAAACAATGCACAAGAATATAGCCCAATTTATTATTATAGTTTGGTATATTAAATTGAGAAATATCGCTGGAGCGCTCCGGTGTCTGTGTTTACAACAGGCCGGTGGAACGCACATGGTTAGTGACGTCCTGGCGTCACTTACGCTTCCGTCCACAGCTAAGCCTGTTAATACCAAGCCTCGCTGTGGATTAGGAAGGATGTGCTCGCGCATGTCGGCGGTGCGTCGTGCCGTCACGAACACATCGTCCGGCGTAAGCTAGCAACCAAGCCTCGCTCCGGATCTCATGGTAGACGTTCACGACGGAGCATGCGTCGTTACCATCCGGATAGGATGCGGGACATACACTGCAGACACCCAGTGATGATCCCAGAAGCCATCATTGCGGCCTGGGGACATATATATAGATAGCCTATGTTGGTGGTAAAAGTAAAAGTTATGCCAAACACATATTTTAGCACAGTAAATAGAATTTGGATAATCATATATTACTAAAAAAGCAGAGTGGAGTCATACTTCATTGGCGAGTAGCATATAAAACATCATCAACATCAAAGAAAGGGATTTATATATATAAATAATGACTATTTAAAAATGGGGGGAATTATTAAATATTTCAAATATTTAAAAAGTACAATGTTAATTTTATATATATATATATATATATATATATATATATATATATATATATATATATATATATATATATATATATATATATATGCATGTGTAAAAACATATTAAAATATATATTAATAAAATAGCATGAAAATAAAATAAAAGGGATTGCTTAACCGCTTCCCGACCGCCTAACGCCGATGTACGTCGGCAGAATGGCACGGCTAGGCAAAACCACGTACAGGTACGTGGCCCTTTAAGAGCCTAGCCGTGGGTCGCGCGCACCGCCGCCGGCGCGCTCGCGACCCGGTCGGGAGCTCCGTGCCCGCGGCCGCAGTACCAGCGGACCCGATCGCCGCTGGTGTCCCGCGATCGGGTCACAGAGCTGAAGATCGGGGAGAGGTCTGTGTAAACAAACCTCTCCCCGCGCTTCCTACTCTGCCTGTCATTGATCGGCTTTTCCCTGTCATCGGGAAAGCCGATCAATGACGTCAGACGTCAGCCCCGCCCCCTAATGTTAAAAAAACACACACGTCACAGCCCATAACCCCTCCCCCTAGTGGTTAACTCTTTCACTGCCAGTGTCATTTATACAGGAATCAATGCATTTAAATAGCATTGATTGCTGTAAATGACAATGGTCCCAAAAATGTGTCAAAAATGTCTGATGTGTCCGCCATAATGTCGCAGTCACAATAAAAATCGCTGATCGCCGCCATTACTAGTAAAAAAAAAAAAAATATTAATAAAAATGCTATAAAACTATCCCCTATTTTGTAATCTTGGGGGGAGGGAGGGCAGGGGGGGGGGATCAAAGAGAAAAGGGGGGCCACAAGCAAAAGGAAGGATATACGGGGGGGGGCGGCAGAGAGCCGGGAAAGAGACCAGGGGAAGGTGCAGGACTGGATACTAAGCATCACTGGTCTGCAGAAGTTGTGACTATGCGTTAGGGATCGTCAAGACCATCACCGCCACCATCTAACCATGAGGACCATATTTTATCAAACTTTGCAGGGCAATTCCTACTCTCATATGTGATCTTATAAAGTGGCAGTACTCTATTTACTGTAGATTACGTACAGAAATTTTTTATTGGAAACTTCTGCTTTGTAATTGTGGATTCGAATTCCTTGGTGCTACGTCTGCCACTTATGTTAAAATGACACACCGTGCATTTTTTGCATGGTTAATACCCCGTGAGATTATGAAAAAAGGATGGCTTTACAGGTGGATTAATGATTGTTGGTGCAATCTGGCTGTTGAGAGAAGAGGCCCCCTTATAAATGATTTTGGCCTTGTCAGGTACCCAAAATGTTGTCATTTCTAAGAATACCCCAATGTTTTTCAAAAATTGAATTTATTTGTTTGTGTTGTACAGAGTATGATGTAAGAAAAGACCATTTAAAGTTCTCATCATGAATTTGACGGGGTTTGTCGGCCAGTAAGGTTGATCGGTCCACCTTCAATACTTTGTGTAGCTCAAAATCAACTTCCTGCATGTTGTACCCTTTTTCTTCGAAACCGTCTCTCAATGTGTTAGCCTGTGTCTTAAAGATAGTGATATTTGTACAGTTTCTGCGTAAACGTAGAAATTGACTCTTGGGGACAGACCGCAACCATGCAGATACTGTCCTGACCGGGATTTTAACCAGAGATCCCAGTGCTGCAACGCAAAAGTTCAAACCACCAATCCACATTGCTGCCCTTTTTAAAAACAAACAAATTAAGGATTAATTGAGAAGGACAGGTGGGTAAAGGGGGAAATGACTGCAGAAGGACACGTAGGTACAGGGAGAGGTGACTGGGGAAGGACAGGCGGGTACAGGGGGAGATGACTGGAGAAGGACAGGTGGGTATAGAGGGAGGTGACTGGAGGAGGACAGGCGGATACAGGGGGAGATGACTGGAGATGACTGGAGAAGGACAGGTGGGTATAGAGGGAGGTGACTGGAGGACAGGCGGGTACAGGGGGATTTGACAGGAGAAGGACAGGTTGGTAAAGGGGGAGGTGACTAGAGAAGGACAGGCGGGTACAGGGGGATATAACAGGAGAAGGACAGGTGGATATAGGGGGAGGTGACTGGAGGAGGACAGGTGGGTACAGGGGGATATGACAGGAGAAGGACAGGCAGGTACAGGGAATCAGGACTGGAGAAGGACAGGTGGTAATAGAGGGAGGTGACTGGAGGAGGACAGGTGGGTACAGGGGGATATGACACCAGAAGGACAGGTCAGTAAAGGGGGAGGTGTCTAGAGGAGGACAGGCGGGTACAGGGGGATATGACAGGAGAAGGACAGGTGGGTATAGGTGGAGGTGACTGGAGGTGGACAGGCGGTACAGTGAATGAGGACTGGAGAAGGACAGGTGGGTATAGGGGGGTGACTGGAGGAAAACAGGTGGGTATAGGGGGAGATGACTGGAGAAGGACAGGTGGTGACTGGAGGAGGACAGGCAGGTACAGGGGGAGATGACTGGAGAAGGAGAGGTGGGTATAGGGGGAGATGACTGGAGAAGGAGAGGTGGGTATAGGGGGAGATGACTGAGAAGAACAGGCGGGTACAGGGGGAGATGACTGGAGGACAGGTGGGTATAGGGAGAGGTGACTGGAGGAGGACAGGTGGGTACAGGGGGAGATGACTGAGAAGGACAGGCGGGTACAGGGGGAGATGACTGGAGGACAGGTGGGTATAGGGGGAGGTGACTGTAGGAGGACTATTGGGTATATGGGGAGGTGACTGGAGGAGGACAGGGGGGTACAGGGGGAGATGACTGGAGGAGAACAGGTGGATATAGGGGGAGATGACTTGAGGAGAACAGGTGGGTACAGGGGGAGATGAGTGGAGAAGGACAGGTGGGTACAGGTGGAAATGACTGGAGAAGGACAAATGGGTACAGGGGGAAATGACTGGAAAAGGACAGGCGGGTATAGGGGAAGATGACTGGAGGAGGA
Source organism: Lithobates sylvaticus (assembly GCA_028564925.1). Classification (NCBI taxonomy): domain Eukaryota; kingdom Metazoa; phylum Chordata; class Amphibia; order Anura; family Ranidae; genus Lithobates; species Lithobates sylvaticus. The sequence goes on along the minus strand of CM053036.1, from coordinate 130,911,502 downwards.
CAGGGGGGTACAGGGGGATATGACTGGAAAAGGACAGGTGGGTACAGGCGTAGATGACTGGAGAAGGACAGGTGTGTACAGGCGTAGATGGCTGGAGGAGGACAGGCGGATACAGGGGGAGATGACTGGAAGATGACAGAAAGTTTAATGGGGAGATCTTTAGAGGAGGACAGGTGGGTATAGGGGGAGATGACTGGAGAAGGACAGGCAGGTATAGGGGGAGCTGACTGAAGGACAAGTGGGTATAGGGGGAGATGACTGGAGGAGGACAGGCAGGTATAGGGGGAGATGACTGAAGGACAAGTGGGTATAGGGGGAGATGACTGAAGGACAAGTGGGTATAGGGGGAGATGACTGAAGGACAAGTGGGTATAGGGGAGAATGACAGGCAGGTATATGGGGAAATGACTGGAGAAAGACAGTTGGGTATAAGGGGAGATGACAGGAGGAGGACAGGCGGGTACAGGGGGAGATGACTGGAGGAGGACAGGCGGGTACAGGGGGAGATGACAGGAGGAGGACAGGCGGGTACAGGGGAAGATGACTGGAGACGGACAGGCAGGTATAAGAGAAGATGACTGAAGGAGGACAGGCAGGTATAGGGCAATATCTTTAGAGGGGGACAGGGGATTTCAAAGCAGCCACTTCTTTTTAAAGCACTGTGCAAACTGTTGGCGCTATATAAATCATGTGTAAAAATAATAATAATGTAATTTTTTTACATCAATATTTAGTATCTCTTTGAACCAGCCCAGGTTGGCACATTATCTTGCTCTGCTCCCCCCTAGGGTGACAACACTAAGCCTGCATTCATTCACACTAGGCAGTGTTGTCACCCTACCAGACTTTCCTGACACTGAGAATTGCAGAATGAACAGGTCCAGGCAGCAGAATACCATTCCTTCTGAGAAATAGGAGGGGACCCAGGAGACAAGAGGAGCTAGAAGTTAGGATTTAATATTTCCTGACTTCCTATACAGTCACTTGGTGACATGGGGCCCCCAGCCTTGCTTCTGGCAGGTTTTCTCTACTGATGTGTGGGATGTATGCCCATCCTCCATGCACTGACTGCTGTCCTGAATTGGTTAGTCATTTATTTACATGATTGTACCCAGCAGTGTGTGAGGAGACTCTACGGCGCTGTCCAGGCTGCATTCCCCTCTACACTCGCTGATATCGGGGGGGGGGGGGGCGTGGGGGGGGGGCGTGTGGGGAGAATGGTGTGCCCCCTTCCTATATCGCCCTCTCCCAGCACAGTGTGGGGAGAATGGTGTGCCCCCTTCCTATATCGCCCTCTCCCTGCACAGTGTGGGGAGAATGGTGTGCCCCCTTCCTATATCGCCCTCTCCCTGCACAGTGTGGGGAGAATGGTGTCCCCCCTTCCTATATCCTCTCTCCCTGCACAGTGTGGGGAGAATGGTGTGCCCCCTTCCCATATCCCCCCTCCCAGCACAGTGTAAGTAGAATGGTGTCCACCCTTCCTATATCCTCTCTCCCCGCACAGTGTGGGGAGAATGGTGTCCCCCCTTCCTATATCCTCTCTCCCAGCACAGTGTAAGGAAAATGGTGCCCCCCTTCCTATATCCCCCCTCCCAGCACAGTGAAAGGAGAATGGTGTGTCCCCTCCTATATCCCCTCTCCCCGCACAGTGGGGTGAATGGGTGTGTGTGTCCCCTCTCCCCCCACAGTAGGGTGAATAGTGTCCCCTCTCCCCCCACAGTAGGGTGAATGGTATCCCCTCTCCCCCCACAGTAGGATGAATGGTGTTCCCTCTCCCCCCACAGTAGGGTGATAGTGTCCCCCCTTCCTATATCCCCTCTCCCAGCACAGTGTGAGGAGATCGGTCTCCCCCTTCCTATATCCCCCCTCCCAACACAGTATAAGGAGAATGGTGTGCCCCCTTCCTATATCCCCTCTCCCCCACAGTAGGGTGAATGGTATTCCCTCTCCCCGCACAGTTGGGTGAATGGTGTCCCCTCTCCCCGCACAGTAGGGTGAATGGTATCCCCTCTCCCCCCTCACAGTAGAGTGAATGGTGTCCCCTCTCCCCCCACAGTAGGGTGAATGGTGTCCCCTCTCCCCCCCCCCACAGTAGGGTGAATGGTGTCCCCTCTCCCCCCACAGTAGGGTGAATGGTGTCCCCTCTCCCCCCACAGTAGGATGAATGGTGTCCCCTCTCCCCCACAGTAGGGTGAATGGTGTCCCCTCTCCCCCCACAGTAGGATGAATGGTGTCCCCTCTCCCCGCACAGTGAGGTGAATGGTATCCCCTCTCCCTGCACGGTGAGGTGAATGGTATCCCCCCTCCCAGCACAGTGTAAGGAGAATGGTGTGCCCCCTTCCTATATCCTCTCTCCCAGCAGTGTGAGGAGAATGGTGTCCCCCCTTCCTATATCCTCTCTCCCTGCACAGTGTGAGGAGAATGGTGTCCCCCTTCCTATATCCTCTCTGCCAGCACAGTGTGGGGAGAATGGTGTGCCCCCTTCCTATATCGCCCTCTCCCAGCACAGTGTGGGGAGAATGGTGTGCCCCCTTCCTATATCCTCTCTCCTTGCACAGTGTGGGGAGAATGGTGTGCCCCCTTCCTATATCGCCCTCTCCCAGCACAGTGTGGGGAGAATGGTGTCCCCCTTCCTATATCGCCCTCTCCCAGCACAGTGTGGGGAGAATGGTGTCCCCCTTCCTATATCCTCTCTTCCAGCACAGTGTGGGGAGAATGGTGTGCCCCCTTCCTATATCCTCTCTCCCAGCACAGTGTGGGGAGAATGGTGTGCCCCCTTCCTATATCCTCTCTCCCAGCACAGTGTGGGGAGAATGGTGTGCCCCCTTCCTATATCGCCCTCTCCCAGCACAGTGTGGGGAGAATGGTGTGCCCCCTTCCTATATCCTCTCTCCCTGCACAGTGTGGGGAGAATGGTGTGCCCCCTTCCTATATCGCCCTCTCCCAGCACAGTGTGGGGAGAATGGTGTGCCCCCTTCCTATATCGCCCTCTCCCAGCACAGTGTGGGGAGAATGGTGTGCCCCCTTCCTATATCGCCCTCTCCCAGCACAGTGTGGGGAGAATGGTGTGCCCCCTTCCCATATCCCCCCTCCCAGCACAGTGTAAGTAGAATGGTGTCCCCCCTTCCCATATCCTCTCTCCCTGCACAGTGTGGGGAGAATGGTGCCCCCTTCCTATATCCTCTCTCCCAGCACAGTGTAAGGAAAATGGTGCCCCCCTTCCTATATCTCCCCTCCCAGCACAGTGAAAGGAGAATGGTGTGTCCCCTCCTATATCCCCTCTCCCAGCACAGTGGGGTGAATGGTGTCCCCTCTCCCCCCACAGTAGGGTGAATAGTGTCCCCTCTCCCCCCACAGTGGGATGAATGGTGTCCCCTCTCCCCCCACAGTAGGGTGAATGGTATTCCCTCTCCCAGCACATTGTAAGGAGAATAGTGTCCCCCCTTCCTATATCCCTTCTCCCAGCACAGTGTGAGGAGATCGGTCTCCCCCTTCCTATATCCCCCCTCCCAGCACAGTATAAGGAGAATGGTGTGCCCCCTTCCTATATCCCCTCTCCCCCCACAGTAGGGTGAATGTTATTCCCTCTCCCCGCACAGTTGGGTGAATGGTGTCCCTTCTCCCCCACAGTAGGATGAATGGTGTCCCCTCTCCCCCCACAGTAGAGTGAATGGTGTCCCCTCTCCCCCCACAGTAGGGTGAATGGTGTCCCCTCTCCCCCCACAGTAGGGTGAATGGTATTCCCTCTCCCCGCACAGTTGGGTGAATGGTGTCCCTTCTCCCCCACAGTAGGATGAATGGTGTCCCCTCCCCCCCCACAGTAGAGTGAATGGTGTCCCCTCTCCCCCCACAGTAGGGTGAATGGTGTCCCCTCTCCCCCCACAGTAGGGTGAATGGTATTCCCTCTCCCCGCACAGTTGGGTGAATGGTGTCCCTTCTCCCCCACAGTAGGATGAATGGTGTCCCCTCTCCCCCCACAGTAGAGTGAATGGTGTCCCCTCTCCCCCCACAGTAGGGTGAATGGTGTCCCCTCTCCCCCCACAGTAGGGTGAATGGTATTCCCTCTCCCCGCACAGTTGGGTGAATGGTGTCCCTTCTCCCCCACAGTAGGATGAATGGTGTCCCCTCTCCCCCCACAGTAGAGTGAATGGTGTCCCCTCTCCCCCACAGTAGGGTGAATGGTGCCCCCTCTCCCCCCACAGTAGGGTGAATGGTATCCCCTCTCCCCCCACAGTGAGGTGAAAGGTGTCCCCTCTCCCCCCACAGTGAGGTGAATGGTAGCCTCTCCCCGCACAGGGAGGTGAATGGTGTCCCCTTTCCCCCCACAGTGAGGTGAATGGTATCCTCTCCCCCCACAGTGAGGTGAATGGTATCCTCTCCCCGCACAGGGAGGTGAATGGTGCCCCCTCTCCCCGCACAGTGAGGTGAATGGTGCCCCCTCTCCCCGCACAGTGAGGTGAATGGTATCCCCTCTCTCCGCACAGTGAGGTGAATGGTATCCCCTCTCTCCGCACAGTGAGGTGAATGGTGTCCCCTCTCTCCGCACAGTGAGATGGATGAATGGTGTATTCTCTCCCCGCACCGTGTGTGGAGCACTGAGCGCACACACCTCCAGCACACATGCCTGTCCCTGGGTGAGCTGTGTGAAGGGGCGGTTCAGGGGCGGGGCCGGCAGGGGGCGGTGTCTGGAGGAGAGGGGAGGAGGCGGGGCCGGCTGTTATTGTTGCCGCGCTGTGAGCTGTGCCGGGTTGGCGGAGGTTGGAGACGATCTAAACCGGTCCCCGGACACTGATAGACTTGGGGCGGGAAGAAGAGGGTCACCGGGGCGGAGAAGACAAGGACACACTACCGGCTGGGGGAGGGGATCTCACTATCAACTTCCTGGCTTCCGCGGATTTGCTTTTCCCCCGTCTTGGGTTACCTATCGCCGCCTGTGACCGGGGGAGGCTCCGGAGGAGCAGGTAGGAGCCATGCTGACCGAAGAGAAGGGGAGGACGTATGGGGAGCGAGGACGGGGCCCGGAGGGGGTGTGTGGAGACAGGCATGTAGAAGATAGGGGGGACACGGGGAAAGGTGACTGGGAGATATGTGGGAGGTGACTGGAGGAGAACAGGGGGAGGGGGGCTAATGGGAGATGATTGGAGGAGATCAGGGGGGTATTATTGGAGATGAATGGAGGAGATCAGGGGGGTATCATTGGAGATGAATGGAGGAGATCAGGGGGGCATCATTGGAGATGAATGGAGGAGATCAGGGGGGCATCATTGGAGATGAATGGAGGAGATCAGGGGGGCATCATTGGAGATGAATGGAGGAGATCAGGGGGGCATCATTGGAGATGAATGGAGGAGATAAGGGGGGCATCATTAGAGATGAATGGAGGAGATCAGGGGGGCATCATTGGAGATGAATGGAGGAGATCAGGGGGGCATCAGTGGAGATGAATGGAGGAGATCAGGGGGGCATCAGTGGAGATGAATGGAGGAGATCTGGGGGGCATCAGTGGAGATGAATGGAGGAGATCTGGGGGGCATCAGTGCAGATGAATGGAGGAGATCTGGGGGGCATCAGTGGAGATGAATGGAGGAGATCTGGGGGGCATCAGTGGAGATGAATGGAGGAGATCTGGGGGGCATCAGTGGAGATGAATGGAGGAGATCTGGGGGGCATCAGTGGAGATGAATGGAGGAGATCTGGGGGGCATCAGTGGAGATGAATGGAGGAGATCTGGGGGGCATCAGTGGAGATGAATGGAGGAGATCTGGGGGGCATCAGTGGAGATGAATGGAGGAGATCTGGGGGGCATCAGTGGAGATGAATGGAGGAGATCTGGGGGGCATCAGTGGAGATGAATGGAGGAGATCTGGGGGGCATCAGTGGAGATGAATGGAGGAGATCTGGGGGGCATCAGTGGAGATGAATGGAGGAGATCTGGGGGGCATCATTGGAGATGAATGGAGGAGATCTGGGGGGGGGGGCATCATTGGAGATCTGGGGGGGGGGGCATCATTGGAGATGAATGGAGGAGATCTGGGGGGGCATCATTGGAGATGAATGGAGGAGGACAGGGGGCGGCTCTACACACACTGCCAGGAGACATGAATTGAAGGTATTGATTAGGTGAGGGGAACCATTGGGGGGGATGCAATCTTCTACCAGAGTACTGGCTACAATACAGGGAGATCTTTACTAATGGAGAGTTGGCTTGAGAGTAGGTTAAGTATGAGGTATAGGAGGCATTAGTGTTACTAATAGAGTACAGGGGCATTAACTGATGGAATTCAGGTATAGGGAGCGTTCTGACACTGGTAGCAGATAGGAGGTATTTGCTACATGGGGAGCGGATAATGGAGAATAGGGGCCTTAAAGTACTGACTCATGAGGGCATTGGGGCATTTACTAATAGAGTATGGCACTGACCGATGGACTAGAATGGGGATTTAGGGCACTGACTGAGTATAAAGCATGTTGGGGTGCTGACTGTTGAAGAATAGGGGCATTGGTGTACAGCAGGGGTAGGCAACCTGGGGCCCTCCAACTGTTGCAGAACTACAAGTCCCATCATGCCTCAGGGAGTAATTGTCACTGCCAGCCTTGCAATGCCTCATGGGAAATCTAGTTCCACAACAGCTGGAGAGCCCCAGGTTGCCGCCCCCTGGTGTACAGGGTAATGAAGTATATGGGGGGTGTTGGGGTATCAGCTAATATGGAACCATAGAGTAGAGAATAGGAGGGATTCCAGTACAGGGTCAAAGTTTAGGTGGTATTGAGGTACAAGGAGCATTGTGGCATTTGCTAATCATATATAGCTGGATGTTTGTATATAGGTATCTGGCAAGAGGTTTGTTATAATTATTATACAGGATTTATATTGCAGCAACAGTTTGTGCAGCACTTTACAATATAACGGGGGACAGTACAATTACAATACACTTCAATACAGAAGGAATAGGAGCTTACAATCTATTGGGGTACAGGCCTGGCTGAGGTCCCATGAGTATTTTGGCATTCTATAGAGACAGTTGATAGAGATTCCAGCTTATTAAATAGGGGAGGGCACATTGGAGATTTTTCAAGTTGTGGGTCCCTGGGGTAATCACACAAATGGCCGGTATGTTCAGTTTGTTGGGGTTGTGAGATGGTGTAACTGGTGGTGTTCAAACGGAAAAATGGAGAGCTTTAATGAAGTTGTGGCTGGAAGTGAAATATTTTTAGGATCAGGAGGTTGTATTAGATGGTATAAATGGAGATGTGTGAGGACAGTGACAGGTCAGTAGATGAGGGAAGATGTGATCAGTAGTTGCACACTGTAACAGGTACATGGGGGTTTTGTTAGAACGTCTTCCTGAGAATGATTTGGAATGAGTTTAGACTGTTTATATCGGTCTTGATGATATTATATCTGTAAGTGATGTGACATTGAAGTTTATGTTGTCACACTGGCAGCTTTTTAATTCTCCGCTCATATGATCAATACACGGACTAAAGGAGTGCTTGTGATATTTTGTAACAAATGCATGTGGGTCCCCTTGCTTGATGTGGTTATTTTATTAAAAAAAATAAAATCTGTGTAATATAAGTATTTTGTAATAAGCAAGCGTATGATAAGTGGCATTTCGTATGTCATAAAGTGACACAGGCAGCATTCAGCCATTTTTTAGTATATTGAGGAGTTGATCACATATCTTATCATGTGTTAGCTGGTTCCTTATGACAGTTCTCCTCCCATGCATTGTCACGTTCCCTTTCTCCTAATGAAGCTCTGCCAACCTGTTCTGGGTGGGTGCCAAGTGGTGCCTTGCAGGCCTCTGAGAGATAGGCATGTAGGTAAAGGTTGGTGGCCAGCAGACACAGGAGAGTAATTCAATCATAAATAAATAATGGAGAGTATTAAAGTACGTTGAAGGGGTTACTTCTCTTAAATTGACCTCTCAGCAGTTCTTTAGTATATATGTATTACCAAATCTTGGCAGCTGGGTGTGTGATTCATGTGTGTATTGGGTTACTGTTTTGGATTCCCTGAACGTAGCGGGGGAAGTTCATATCCTATTGTTTTGCAGCTTTATGTTTTTCTTTCGTTTGCAGTATTGCATCAGTTGTTGGATCCTTTACAATCTTTTACTAGATTTCAGTTTGGTTTTGTTTACAGCCGTATGTGACATTACACACGTGAACCTTGCAGTGATCATACCTGCATGTCAGCCAGCAATGTGCTGTGCTGCTATTTAATAAGCCCTATGGATGAAAGTTTCCTGCAGCTACTAGTGCTCAGTGTGACTGTGCATTGGCAATTGCTTCATTTATACAGTGTTGTGTGGTGTGTGGTGTCAGCCGAGCAAAGCAATTTACACTTTGACAAATATCAGGTATACAGGCAGATCAATTTCATCAAGTAAAGGTGTGTGTGTGTGTGTGTGTGTGTGTTTTATATTTATTTGTTTATTTTTCCTAAGGATATCATTTTGTTTATATGCAACCTGGTTATACATTTACTTTGATCAGTTAAAACATGTGAAAGGCAGTGATGGTAACATTTGTTGATCTAGCTGATATTTTTTCAGAAGCTCCCTGTGGATGGTGTAATGAAAGCTGGATTCCGATTGGTTGTTATGTCTTTATATCGTAACACTTTTTATGCTCTGCAACTTAGCTACACCAGAATGTATGTAATTAGGGCTGTGGAAATTAAAGATGAATTCCTCGATTTAATCGTTAATTTTTTTTTTTATCGGTACTCACCTCTCCGCCGGCTTCCGGTGACGTCACCCGACTCCTCCCCCTTCCCCAAGTGCCTCCATCTGCTAACAAAGGGAAGGGGGGAGGAGTTAGGTGACATCGAAGTTCTGATTTGAACGTAAAGTGTACGGGGGAGGAGCTACGCATGACTTCACCCGCTGTTGCCCAACGGAACTAACACGATTGTCGGCGTTACATGCTGTGTTTTTATCATCTTTATGTGAGTAGTTTTTGTTTGAACACAAAAATTAAATCTTATACTTAAGCGGTGAGCACTTAGATCTTTTCTTTCTACCCATGACCCGGCGTCCTTGCTGAGATCTAAGGAGACGTGAGAGAAGTTTATGGTCCGTGTTAACCCTTTTGATACCCGCTTGCATGACCACATGTTTGCACAGGGGTCCATGCCATAAGGTGAGAGGGATTAGTTAGACCGGAGGTGGAGGGATTGTCACGCTACCGTGGAAAAAAAAAATTACTTATGTCAGTGCTACAGTTTGAATTTAAAACGTATTTGTGTGAACTGTGAAGTTAAGTCATGGATTGTGGAAACTAACTAGTGTCGGATGATTGTATATAGTGTATACCACATTTACCACTGACTAATGTATAGTTGCAATGCAAGGAGATCAGCTAAAAGTAGTTGGATCTGTATGTGCGTTATTAATTGAAATTAGTCGATTTAAAAATAAAATGGATTAATTGAACGCGAAAAGTTTAGTGTGTGTGTGTATGTATATATGTATATATATATATATATATATATATATATATATATATATATATATATATATATATATATATATATATATATATATATATATATACATACACACATACACACATACACACATACACACACACATATATATATATATATATATATATATGTATATATATATATATATATATATATATATATATATATATATATATATATATATATATATATATATATATATATATATATATATATATATATAATCTATCTATCATTTTCTACAACACAAGACATGACTGCTGTTTTTATTTTTGTTAAGAGCTACATTGTTATACGTTGTGGTTGTATAAACCTGCACTTTGCATATACTATGCTGTTTGTTTTTTGGGGGAGGGGATCGTACTGCACTTGAAGGTCATAAACAGGTTACAGTAACTGCAGTGGGACAATATTTGTTGTTTGTGTAACAAAAAAGAACATGTCCCGAATACAAATAAATGGAAAGTGTTCACAAATCTCACCCATAGTTTATAATGCTGTCAGTTTATCAGTTGCATTCACGGCCCATCTTGGATATTCGGGGCTCTTGCAGAACAATGATGCTGTCACAACTTGGAGACAAAGTGTACCTATTGGGGTGCTTTCAGGCTATTTTTAGTGTGGATACGTGTCTCCATAACATTCCCTGGCCCTGCTGGGGCACATAGGTATTGGGAATGACGTGGGGGTATTATGAATTTCCTTGTAATCGTCTAACAATTGAAAACAGATTTCCTACAAAATTAAAATTTGTTCAGAAAGATAAAAGGGCACAGGAAATCGTTTGAGCGTAAATGTTTTAATGGAACCAAGACCAGTATAGGATACATGAAATGATTGTGGAGCCGTTACTGATCTGACCCTGACACATATTTGATTCTCTGAGAGAGATGAAAAGCATTTGACCTTTTTACAGCTTTACTGCCCTGTTGCCCGAGGTCACTGCTGCATTCCTCTATGTCAATTGTATTGTTGCACATTTGGATTGCATTTAATTTGCAGGCTGGACCAATTAAAACGTTTCTGTTGATGAAGATCTTAGTTCCAGGCAGTGATTATTACGTCCATATTGCTGGTTTGTAGACGATGTATCCTTTTCCAATTTGTTTCCCTTTTCTGCTACAGCTGTGTCTGTTATTTCTTGTTTCATTTTTATCTGTTTGGACATTCCAGTATTATGTGATTCCATGTAGGAAGCCTGTTTGGTTAAAAGGGGTTTTAGAATCGCTTTATTAGAGGTTAGAGAACCCAGATTTTTAAATCCTATACCATAAGTTTTAGATGAAAATGTAATGGTTTTGCCAAAATAAATAGTGAGCATTTACATAGGATTAAAACAAAGTAAAGTAAGTCACTCCAATGAAATAGTAATATAAAGTGGTACTAGTAAATAACTAGTAAATAATAAAAAATAAATAAAAAATACATATATGATGCAGACTGCCAGTAGCATTAATACAGCAGTCTTTTAGTTTTCCTCTTTTAACATAGTTTTATTACTCGTTCATCCTGCCAGTAAGGGTGGGCTTCACACTGCCACCCAGGGGTCTGGCTACAGCACTGGTGCAGCACAGTCTAACCATGGTGTCCCATAGACTTCTATTAGATCCTGCTTTTTTTGTTGTGTTTTCTGAAAGCACACCAAAGATGCCGCATGTAGGACTTTTGCACGTTCAGAAAAATCAGATAGAAGTGTAAGGGAAACTGGGGGTACACTGTGCTGCCATGTGAAACCTCCATCAGTCCCCCGAAAACATTGGTGCAATTTGAAATGCCAAATGGCACCCTATCTCCGGCAACGGCACTGTCTCAATCTGTGCGATGCCTCGCTGATTTCCAAAAGTAGCTCCTGCGCTATTAGCGGCATTGGTGGCGATTTCAATAGACATCTGTGCATGAACCTGCACAGGTGTCTTTCAAATCGCACTGAAATTCGGGTTTGAAATCATGCGAGTTCAGCTGAACTCGATTTCAAACCTGCCTTCAGTGTGAACGAGGGCTAAGTGTTATTTTTCAACTTTCCTAAAAGTGTAACTAAAGTCCGCAATTCTTGCCTACCTCTGCTTTAACCGTTTCATACATGCCTGTCTTGATTTGTCAGTTCAGGATTTGTATATCGCCAAAAATGTTGTGTGCGCAGAAGTTCAGTCACCTTGGCACGTAGGCAATGGGCTGCAATGTAAACTGAGCTCTTAATGTGCAGCTCATTGTACATTTTAAAGAAGACTGCCAGCAGGCAGGTAGGTTTATTTTATTGAAGGGGAAATTTACTAAAACTGGCGCACACAATCTGGTGCTGCTGTGCATAGTAACCAATCGGCTTCTAGGTTTTAGCCCAAGTTCACATTGATGCAGGTTAGAAATCGTGCAAGTTCAGCTGTCAAATCGCATGCCAAATCGGCCCAATGTGAACGCGGGCTTATTGTCAAAGCTTAATTGAACAAGCTTAAGTTAGAAGCTGGTTACTATGCACAGCTGTACCAGAGTCTATGTGCTCCAGTTTTAGTAAATCTCCCCCTGCGTGTTCTGCAATAAAGACCCTGTCTGTTCACTTTTTTTAAACTTTCGTTTCGCTCTAACAGAATAAGTTGTCCTGCAAAAGTGGTCGACAACCTTTTGGACCTTCCGGAACTACAGAGGAGGCTTGGGTGTGCCCTGACAGTATTGACTGTCAGCGTGCATTGAGAGCAGCATTGGAAACATTGGGTGGTATACATTCGCCACAATGTTGGTTTTGCGGCAGAACCAATGGGGACCACCAAAATTTTCTCTGGTCTCCGCTGGCTGGCGACCGCTGAGATAGACCATTTAACACATATCCCAGGCTGGACCAGGGGCACTGATGTAATTTGCCTAGCCTGGGTAAATGATGGAGGACAAAACCTTATCTGCAATAAAAGCAAGTAAACCCCCCCCCCCCCCAAATGATTTGTGTCGTAGAGGGGGGGCAGGATGGAGAGGAGCCAAGTCTATTAAAGTGGAAGTAAACCCACCTATCGTTTTCAGCCAAGGAAGCTGCCATCTTTGCCTCTGTTTAATCTTCAACTGCCACAGTGCTGCATATGTGATCCGTTATGACACCAGCCATTGGATGGTTTGACTGTTTGGTTGAGAGCACAGCCAATGTGCAGTTAGCATTCACGGCATGCCTTTTTTTTTTTTTTTTTTTAGACTGTTAAATCGATGGGTTTACTTCCGCTTTAAGTGTGAATATCTGCTTTCACTCTGTTGAAGCCCCCCAACCATTTTATCTGGCTCACCAGTTTGGTACTGTTGTTCGTTGAGGGCTCTGATCCGCAGTGTGCAGAGTTGGGCTTTTCTCCCCATGTTTGTGTTCTGCTGTTACAATGTACTAGTACACTGAATCGCCATTGGCAGACTTGCACAATCTATATCTTAGTCATCACACTTTTGTAGATGCTATTTCAGTTGTAATAGAAGTTTTAAAAGTATGCTTCACATTTTAGTAGGTTTCACGTTAAACCCACATCTAGGGTGCAATATGAATTTCTAGGATGCAAGCATTCTATTTCCCAGACGGTGGGATGCTTCTCCCTCCAGGATCCTTCTCCTTTTATTTTTTTATTTATTTTTTAACATGGCTCCGTCCACATTGCTGCATCACAAATTCATCGTAAATTTGTAAATGGAAAGACTACAATTCCCATCAACCCACCAGGGCAGAGGGACTTGCTGCTGTCAGGGGCATCATTGTACTTGAAGTGTTGCTCTGCAAGCATCAATGCAGGTATTTAAAGCAGTATTAAAGGCAAACGTTTATTATATTGCAGAATACCAATTGTTCGATATGAGGGCCGCATTTGTTTTCTTTTTTTTGGCTTACATTTTTCTGTTTTTATCTGGTGATCCATCCAGTAAGTCTGTGAATTTTAAAGTTCTCTTCCGGCTGTATCAGTTTACAGGGATGGGATAAACCTTTTTTTATTTTATTTATTCATGTAAAACCTTTTATCCTAAAATAAGAAAAAAATGTTTTCTGTAACTGATTATGATGTGGAAGCTGGAGTTTGGCTTCAGTTTGTTAG